>JAHLSL010000020.1:28809439-29053769 GCA_025920805.1 Petroica traversi
AATGGCAGAGAACAGGATTCCTCACTCCCTAACCCTTCATCCAAGGCTCCTTTGTACTGGAAACCAGGGGATAGAGACCTCTGGGGAAAAGGAGCCTCTGTCCTCCAGGAAGTGGGGTGCTCCATGGGCCCCTGTTTCAGACATTATCAGCCAGGCTGCCCATTAATGCCATCAGCATAATACGAAGGTTGGGAGGTAAAATGCCAAAACCCACCAACAGCTTGAAGTGTGACCAAAGCCCTTGTTCAGGTACCTCTTGGCAGAACACAATTCCCTGTCTCAGTGCCTAGCATCTGCTAGAGAGAATTGTACCTTATTTCCAAGCAGTTATTTTAGGGTGGAGGGATTTAGCCTGTAAGGACTTATTCTGACATAAATCCTTGCTTCTGACTGTAATGAACGCTTTTTGTGATGATTTTTCACCAAACAAACTTCTGTCAGAAGTCTTTCAGATTTACAAGCCTCCTTTCCCACACCCTCCCTCAACAAGAGGGGATGGAGGAGAGCAGAATTTCTTTTGCTGCAGGCAAACTGGCTTTGAGTAGTCCATGTATTTTGGCTTTGGGTTTCTTCACAAAATTCAACAAAGTTAAGTTTTCATGTAAATGCTTATAGGTTTGGAGGCAACAATTTAATGGTGGCAGCCTGAGGCAGCTCAGTTGTGGATTTGAGGGGCTGCAAGGAAAATGTTTCCTCTACCTGAAACCCACACTGGCTCCTGTATTGAAAATCATTACAGAGACACAAGAGGCCACTGAACCCAGCAGAGATGCTGCCTAAGTAGGACAGGGAGGAGATGGGTTCTGGCAGGTTTCACTGAAGTCAAAGAGCGAGTTGTGCTTCTTCCTCTGAAGAGAGAAGTGCAGCACACATCCCTGCCTGGCAGGCTGTGAAGTGAAACCCTTATCTTTGAAAGCAGAGATACCCCAGGGAGGCTGATGTGGAAAATCCCTCCATCAAACAAATCCCTGTGAGTTTCCAAGGAGTCTCAAACCTCACTGGTCTGTCAGAAATTATGCTTAGCTGCTGCTGAGGCTTTTCTAGAAGGATGCAGAGAGGCAGCTGTATGACTTTGGCAACAATCAGTGAACAACCACAAAAGGTTGCCTTTTTTAAATGGAGTTAATTCATATGAGTATTGTCACTGCTGCTCTCTTCCAAAAACTAAATTTGCAAGAGTGGCTCAATCTCAGCCTAAAAGAATGGAAAAAGGAACACATAAATGTGTATCATGTGATGAACTCACCCATCACATGAAACCTCCCTCCACATGACAAGCTGTCTGAGACATCCTGCTATGTATACACAATAAAAACTGTGGGAAACTGGGACTCAGAGAAGTGCTTATTTAGTCTACAAAGTTGGAAACTTTGTCTTTATTCAGCTGAGGTTTTATACAGACTAAAGTACCCTCAGCTCCAGACACAGATTTGCACATACTCCCCTGTATAAATTTCTGCAAGCTCCAATTACCATATATAACTACACATGTTAGAATAACCAAAGCAAATTTTTCACAGAATACAGCTACTGTGTGCTACAGTGAGTAAAACTAGATTCTTAAACCAAGAACTGCCAGATCTGCAAAGCCAGAAAGGAAAATCATCTTGACAAGATATTAATTCACAAACTTGGGTAAAAAGAAGAATGGCAAATTGTTGCCATGCATGACAACAGTGCTCAGCTGAGAGATACAGGCAAGCAGCAGTGCCAGGAAATTCTAATTAAAAGTACATTTTAACCTCAAGAAAGCAGATAAAATTTATTACTTTCTAAGAGAAAACAAGCTTTCTGTTCTCCTGTACCTTTTACCAGCAAGTATTGGATTTACCAATAAACATATATATGTTCAGACCCCACACTATTAAGAACATTACTGAAACATTTATTATGTCATTTACAGTATCATATTATAACCATATTATACATTATATCATATGACTGCCCAAAAACTTCCTGTCTATCCCATTATACATTATAGGAATCCACAAAGCTACAACTTAAAGTTAATGGTTCAAAACCTACTGTCACTGATTAAATCTCCTCATAGCAGCTACACTGACAAAACCTAACACAGCATCACCCCACAGTTCAAAGGGACAAGTCAGGCCTCCCTCACTTAGTTTGTCCCTAAGTTCCCTATAAAACAGCAGTTACACTGGCTGAGAAACTTGAAATTCATACATAGAGACAACCGAAATCACTGTGTGCCCCTGAAATCAGTGTTTTCCTTTGATTTTCAAGAAAAGCAGCCATTCCAACCTCAGCCTCTATATTCATATGGAAAAAACCTTTTAGAATTTCATTAGAGAGAATAAAGAATAAGTTCCTTAAAAATTGTTATGGAGTAATCCTTAGGAATAGATAATTTACTAGAATTCTAAAATAATTGCTGAAAAAATCCATAGAATTAGAACGCGGGCATCTGTTCTAAATAACTTTTTAATTTTCACATGGAATTGGAGAAGCAGAATGTCTTTTCTTGTTCATTTTTATGGGCTGGTGCATAATTCATGTAGAAAGATTACCGTATTCTATTAAATGCCACAGCACTTTCTCATGCAGGAGTCTTATTCTTTTCTCTCTCTGATCGTGTCTTATGTGAGGAGGGGAAAGTGTTCTGCAGCCAAGTCTATATTATTTGCTTTGGAGAGTCAATTTTGCAGCTGAGACCATAAGGTTTCTCCATATAATTATAAAGTGTGTCTGACTGTTTCAGTGGTGGGTGGACAATTACAGATGTCAAAACTTTTCTTCCAGATAATAACAGAACTTGCCTGGATAGCAAACCTGTTATATGAGCATCCAAATTAAACACCCAACATCATATCAATTCTTCATCTAAAACACCCTGCTGGGCAGCACACATGGAAATTACCTTATTTGAAAGAAAGAGCCGTTAAGCAAGGTAAATATTAACACTATCTGGCATGAAAATCTTGCTTTGGCATAAGTTTTAGGTCAAGAAAAAATAAACAATGACAGAAGAAAACCTTCCAGCTGAATACATTATGCTAGCTAAAGAAAGTAAAAGGTGAAAACGCCTTCCGAGACCTTTTGGTTTTTAGATATCTTGTGAATTACCTGAACTTGATTCCATTTCAGCCATTAATTCAAATATTATCTTAAATATAATTTTAAAGGCACCAACCTAACTCAAAGTATGGTTTTGTTTCAGATATGCACCCACCCAAGTAAAGACTACTAATACACTAAAATGTTCAAGAGGTCGTTTGCCTGATGTCCACCCCACTAACTTGCAGTCAGCTCTTCCAAACTTAATCTATTAGAGCAATAATATTCTGTAAACAAAAAGCATTTCATGATTGTTTCTGTGTGTATCAAGATGTGTTTGGCACCACAGTATGCAAAAGAGAATTTCCTGTTTACAAGCTCATTTTCTATCCTGAATTTGAATGCATAGTTGAGCAAAACCCTTCCACACAACTCCTCATCTTATTTCAAATGAGAAAGTATTTTGATGAGCATTTTTGCTTTAAGTTAACCATAATTATTGCAACAGTTTGACCTTTTCTTAAAAAAAAAAGAAACAAAAGAAAAAGTATTGACAAATTAATAACAAAATATGGTTATTACAACATAATATATAAATCTAAACAACTTTATAGATCTGAGAAATCCTGTTTGGCTCAATGAGGCAACTCTACCACGTAGCTGGCCATGTGTAAATGCAGCCAAATCCTTTGTTTGTCAGGTTTTTCTTAACAGCTGTTAAGCATCATTCTCATAAGTCTGACTTTTTGTTATATTTATAATAATCCATACATTATTTTAGACAAAAAACTCGTGGAATTATGCAGAGACATTAATTTACCTTATTTTCTCATTTCAAGATATTTTAAAAAAAAGTGGCTTTTTTCCCTTACTTTTTATTTCCTATATCCTTATGGAAGAAAATGCATTAGTTATATTCTCGCTACCCAATCTTACAAGTTCAAAGTTAAAACATTTATGAACCTGAGTATTTAAGCTGTGAAGGAAAGGAGTCAAAGTCACCAGGATAGGAATGAAAGTGAAATAAAGAAATACACAATGGAGGAGTCTGATTGTGTCATCTAAGTACCACTTAAAATACTGACCTGGAGCTGTTCCTGAGAGCCATGGCAGAATTCAGGACCCACATCATCAATGTCCAGGCTGCTAGGTTGAGATTGCCCAAATTACCATCTTGTTTTCCTGAAAGAAGTCTAACTTTGCTGTCTTCAACTTAATTATTTCCAATTTACAGCAGAATAAAGGATTTATCATCTGGTTTAGAACACCTGAATGTAAACCAGTTTCAAGGCAATCACATAACCTTTGGTCCCTGGTAACCCTTTTCAGCATCATGCTAGAAACCAAAAGTGTTACATACATTATTCAGGTCCAAAGCCAGCAGAAATTCAGAGAAATTTTGTATTTACTTACATGGATATTATACCTCCCAAAATAGCTACCAGATACAGAGCCCGTTATTTTGCCAGGTATGAACTTCTAGCCTTAGAAACCTGTTTCATAGAACTACTAAAAATTACAGTGACATTTGCCAAATAGTGGTCATTTCTATTTAAGAATCATATTCGAAAGAAGAGAAAAGCCTCAGATGTGTTGCAGAAAACAGCTACTTAATTAATGTCACAACCAAGTCATTTTTTATAAAAAAGGGGTTTTGGACAGACTTTCAATATGCTTCTTATAATAGTCCTTTACTCAGAAAAGTAAACTATTTTTGTCTGTGCAAAATAATAAATCTGCTGGGGTGATGCTGAATAAGGAACAGTAAAGCCAATCACAGCACAGCTGGGCAGAACGACTCAGATTTATTAGGGCCTGGTTGATTTGTCTTCACTTCTATGATTGAACCTAAGGTTTGCTGTCTCCCTGATTATAAAATAATCAGTCACAAGACAGATGTTGCCAGTAGGTTTGAACTTGCTCCACAGGATCCATAACTCCACTAAGAAATACTTAAAGATTTGAAAATTGAAATCTGATGAAAAACCATGTAACAACATAGCTCCAGGCAGGACAATTGTTGATCAATACTTAGGGGGTATAATCCCTAATAATTTAGATTAATTATTCAACAATGATGGATCTTCATTAGATCATCCACATCACATTCCTATGTACCCTTCCATGGGGTGTGCTGGGAGTAATCTGCTGTGGGAAGCACAGTTTAAATTCTGTATGGAAGAAAGCAGAGCCACAGCCGGGGAATGGTAGGCAGAGCAAGCCAAATTAATATCTTTTAAAATGCATACATGTTTGGCAATCAGATTGCACATTAACATTTTCAGGTGCAATTTCTTTTGCTTTGCAAATACCTTGGTAACTAGAGTAAAACCTCATGAGCATCTGAGCTCAGGAAGCAGAGCTGTGAGAACTGAGCTAATCCTCTGACAACGTGCTCAGAGGCACAGAGGACACAGCAAAAACGGGGAACCTTAGGCTATGGCTTCCCTCACTTTAATTGCACCAACATAAATTGAGAACCTTCACCACTTCCCTGCTGTCCTCTGCACAGCTACAGACCATCAATATCGGACAACAGCCATAGTCTTTACAAAGTCAAGCAGGTCAAAGCCTAGCTTACACGACATTAATCAGGATTTAGAAAATAGAAATGAAACTGTCACTCCTCAAAGGGTTGATCTAACAGATATGCTTAATTTGTAAATATCTAAAGCCATGTATCTAGTCAAGAGGATACAGCCTCTTGCAAAACATAGCTGTGACACCTGCTTTTCTTTAGGCTGTCAAGCTGTGCTTTCATGCAAGAATGTAATTGTCAGGCACTTACCGAGTGGGAGACCCAAGTCGTTTTCTTTTACATCTGCCACCACCCATGAGAATGATCTAACTACCAGACTGCAGAGAGGGCATTCTTCAGCCTTGTAGTTGAAACACTGCTGTGTTTTCCTGCAAAATGTAAGTCTCACCGACACAGCAAAAAAAAAAAAAAAAAAAAAAAAAAAGACATGCAAGAGACCACGTTTCTGAAGTCTAGTAGTTATGTCACTTACAAAGAAAAGGACAGTCTCAGTTTTAGTTCCAAGACTATGCCTGTATTCCCCATCATTCCACAAAACATATGAACACTACCTCATACCTTCCATCCCTTTGCCTTTAAAAGAAAACAATTTTTTTCTGTTCAGTTCTCCAAAAGAGAGGTTATTTTGAGAAATACTCAGCAGGTATGCACCCATACAAGTCGCCTTCTTCCTGAGCAAGGTGTCTAAATCTCAGAGGGTGATTAGAACTGGACACAATCTTCTGTATTTTTGTTTTCTGCACCTTTCATTAACTATCCTGAAGCATGTCCTAACTCAACACATCCCCCTTCTGAGATACCTTCACAGCACACCTCCCCATGGACACCAAGGCACTCAACATTTGGATTCTGGATTGCAATTTGCAACCAGATGCTCAAAGGTTACAATCCTCACTTCTATAGCAGATGTCTGCTACATTTTGCACCCTCCAGAAAATAAAATAACAAGCACATTTTTAGCAGCCAGGCTCTGGAAGCAAGCTTTCCTCTAGATTTGCATCTTCTTCTCCTGTCTCTTGCTCCCTAAAGCTTCCCTTCTCTTCCAGTCAGTCTTCCCAGTATTTTATCAGATGGGCAAGCAGCAGTTGCTCATCATTGTAGCTGTGCTGATGAGCCAGGATATTCTTATCTTCTGACCGCTTCCATCATGAGAAGGCAAGATTTCCTGCCTTCTCTTAGTGGAAGAATTCATTTGGAGTCCACATTCTCACCAGATACTGGTTTTTTTCACCATGCATCCAGAAATTTAAAACTTCTAAACCATGAACTCTTGCCAAACTGAACTGAATTAACCAGCAGATTCTGAAGTTTTTGGACAATAACACATAAATACACAAATGGACAAAGATTTTGACTTCTAGGAACCAGGTCTAATATTTAATGAGGCGATCAGGCTGGGCTAGAGAAAGAGAGGAGTATAAATTAAGCAAATAGCTTCACATTTCTAAAGATGACATTCATCCCACATTTGCACTGCAACCTTTTTGAGCACGTGCTCAAAGAAACCACCAATTCAGCAGCCAGGCCTCCACAGACAGAGCCTGTTTCTGTGAAAAAATAGGGCTGGAGAGCAGGCCAGGAGCCATCCAGGATGCTCAAACCTCAGCTGAGCACTCTGCAGGACAATGCTGGAGGACAGGTGTTAGCATGAACAAGGAAAACTTTTCCCAGGGGTGCTTTGGATGAACTCCCTCTTTTGGGTGAGGGTGGCTTTGCTGCACTGCTGCAAGCTAGGCTGGGCCAGTTGGCCTCAGGAGCAGAAAACAAATCCTGCAGGAGTAACCAGAGAAACTGGGACGACATCAGGCGTTAATGTTGGCCCAGCTTATTGCTCACGAAGGGTGGATGGATAAGCAGGGGGAGTGTAGCTCTGTCCACCACTGGAAACCTTTGGCTGTACCGACTAAAACATTGCTGTGAGGACAGAGAGCATTCACAGTTCCAGGAACTCGGTGTTCCCAGATCCTGAACTGATGTGCTCGCGGTAAAAAGAGCATTCAAAATATCTCTCTTAGACAATGATCTAATGGGTTTTTTCCATAGTACAGGGACTGCTAAATGCTCTTTTCTTTTTCAGTGCTTCTGTGAAAAACTGAGATTCAGTAACTTGAAGACAACATTGACAGGCCTCATAAACAACATTTTCTGTTCCCATAGGGGTTAAATCATTATTCAGGAACTTCAGTCACGAACTGGAAGACAGGAGAAGTAACAGGAATTAGTCAGAGATCCTTAGCCCCGGACTTGAACCTTTTCCTCCCCATATTTGCACTGTTGGCAAAATACAGATGCAGAAACACACATGCACACAAAAATTTCCGTAAATATCAATACATGCATATAGACATCTATTAATACATTTACACAACAGGTCTACTTGTATCTACCCAATTTCTTACATATGCTGAGTATAAATATCTAATGACATATGAGTATTTCTTTAAGTTTGTTTAGACATATGTTCATGTGCACATACGCAATACAGATAAAATACATTAAACACTGGTTGGGGAGCAGTTTGTGACATACATCCTGAGATATTTTGGCAAAGATACTCTGAAGGATGGAACTGGGAGAGTGATCTGCCCACAAGTGCTAGCCTGATTTTGTGTTTCCCTGTGCTACCCTGTATCACAGACATGTATGTACACCCAAAAAAACTCCCACAAAAGCCAATATGAGCTCTGATACAGAAGCAGCCATTTATAAGCACTTCAGCAAAAATAGAGCAGATTTTCAGTCATTTTCATGAGTGACAGAATAACTGCTCTATCCAACATGAGAATAATCTTATTCTTCCTGGATTTTTATAGATAAAAACTTTCACAGACTAAAAAGTAAAACATAGAATCAGATAATCACCTTCTCCAGCCCTTAGTCACACATTCAGAAATTACAAGAATTGAAGAGAATGTACCTTATTTCAAGACTTTCTTGCTTTGTTCGACAGCACCCATTTTTTAAAGCAGACCTTTACTTTAAGCTTCTGATTCCAGATAGACTGGAAACAGACTTCCTGATACTATTTCCAATATACTTTAAATTTTATATATATGAATTCAGGAGCATATTGCTTTTCTGGAAGTTTCTATCTTAAATGTATCTACCCCGTTACAAGGTTAGCATTGGAAACATTTCCCTTTCCTTTGATCACATCCCATTTTCTATCCTGTAGCACACTTGCTACAAGGACACTGAAAGCCATTCCCTTCAGGTAAAAGTCCAGCTTAAAAATTTGGGTCCACTGCTGTAAGCTCTGTTCTCCTCTCTTCATTCACCCTGGATTCCACCTGTCATAATCATGGCAGTGCTGGTATTAAAAGCCTTAACATTAATATCAGCGATAGCATTAACCATTAATGTTAAGATTCATATCCTGGCTTCATTCTTAATTGCTGCAATTTTATGAGCAAGACTTTTAATTCTCAATTATATGCAGTTCTACTGACTATTAGCCTAAAAGGCAATACCTTTCCAAATGTCCTCTTATTTATCACTGACTGATGATAGCAGAGAACCTTCCCTTCAACTACTTTCACACAAAATGCAGCCCAGATACCTTACCAATAAACTCTAGTCTCTAGTGACAATTTCTGTAAGATGGATAAAACCTCCTGTTTTCTTGAAGTCTGTGTTTACTAACTTTTTAAATATACCCTTACTGCTCCTTTTCAGTCCCTACAACAAGGCAATAAGCTAAATAGTCAAATTTCTCAGGATATTAGACAGTTTAAAAGTATGGCAGTGTGATCATGCATGTGCAATGTATGGGGGGAAAAAATAAATGGAGTTATATTTCTCTTTAAAAATAAATAAATAAAGGACATAGAACCTCACAACCATTTTGAAATAAACCTCATGATAGCTGAGTCAATGGAATTTTGTTTTCTGATGAGCAGAGCACTTTTATTTGAGACTTTTAATCAGAAATTTGTAAAGCTGGGGGCAAAGCAGCTGGGCATTTCAGAAAGGGAAGGAGAAGGCTCATAAATTAACCAGTTGGCACAATCCTAACTATAGTATCACGAACAGTGCTGTTATAATATTATTGCTGTAGGTTAATGTGATCCTTTATACAGCCTTTTTTTCCTCCACAGTAGCCCATTTTCAAGGAGTAAAATGGTTTCATTTGAATTGCAAATCCCATCACATATATAGTTTGATTCTTTTGGAGCAAGATGAGTGACAGTGGTATATTAGAGTTAACAAACCTTACCCACTTTTAAATACATGTCTGGTATTGAAAGCTAACAGAGCTGAAATCTGAATGGGTAAAGGCTCTGCTCTGGCATTCATTCCTTTATTGGAGCCTTGAAAGGACCGTATGGAGGGAACCTGATAGAAATTTCGTGTTGCTGCTAAATAGAACTCAGTCCAAGGTAGAAAAATAAAAGGTTGGGTCTGTCGTCTTTTATAACATTTCATTCCTGGGGGCCACTGCTTTCAAAACTGAAACCAGGGGCTGTGCAGCCTCTTTGATTCAACTGGTCCCTCAGCTTAATGGACTACAGGCCTTGCAAAATTGCTGAATCCAGCCTTTTGAAAGATTCCGTGCTTCCTGTACAGAAATCCATTAGCGCGTGTGGCAGCAACAGAAGATTAAAAAAAAAAAAAAAAAAGAAGCTTCAGGAAAATGTGCAGTGGGAAGTAGATAATAATCTCCTTCCAGCAGCCCAGCACTTGGAAAGTTGTTTTTAAGTCCGGTCTGGAAGCTTAACCTGCACATTGCCATTAGCAACAACCAAAGGAGCACCATAGACATGCAGGCACTGAGCAGCCAAATAGCACAAAACTGACGGAGAGATGTCAGACAGAATTAATTTGCTAATCTTAACTTATGTTTAAAGAAAATGCTGGACCTCAAAGGGATACACAAGCATATTTCTATAGGAGGGAGAAATCAAGTTTATAATAGGAGAAATAGGACCCAGACAGAGTTGTGCTCCGGTGCTCCATATCAGAAATACCTGTCCAAGCAGGAATTGAAGGCAGAATTGTTGACTATCACCCTCAGTGTGCTTCCAAAACTTCAGGAAAAAATTAGCAGTAAGACAACTGTACAAATAATACAAATATTCTCCTTCTAACCAGGCTACCCATCTGTTTAGGACATCAAGAAGCAGAGCACTCCACACCATGGGCACAGACTCCAACGCAATGTGTCCCAACAAAGACATTTCATGTTTTCATAGTTAATCTTCCATTCAGCCATTGTACTTTGATGTGCTCTGAAAGAAGAAGAAATTTACTCATCTGCCCTTCAGGCTGCAGCAGCTGTGACATTGCAGAGCAACACAAAGGGGCAGCTCTGTGGCCAGGGGATGGCAGAGACCTGCCTTCGTTTGAGGCTGATAACTCATTCTGCCATTTAGAGCTCCAGCGTACAACAAACAACAGATTTACACTGAAAAATGGAAGTTATTCAAGTGAGAGACCTATAAAAAGAGTGAGTCGAATTCAAAAGCAGACATTAATTTAAATACATCTCAACATCAGCTCAGTTGAAGATTGTCTAATCTCATACGTTCTGAGATCTCATTTCAGTAAGTTTCAAAGTCTTGATCATAAAGAAATCTTTTCTACACTTTCTTATTTCTGTAACACTAACACCTGTAAAATTCTTTGAATTTAACCCCTCACCATCCATGTGATTTTAAATGCTGGCTGCAAACATAGAACCTAACATTGGTCCCCTGCCAAAATTATCCAGAGCATATCCCTAATAACATAAGTATGTTATTATCTGGGCCAAACTGCATTTATTCTACCAGTTACCATAATAATCACTAACCTGAAGACCAAGAAAGCATCAAAAGTAAATGCTTCAGAAATAAATTTCCAACAAAAGATGAAGGCAAATATTCAGTCATGGAGTGAACATTCATGCTTTCTTTTTTAGCGGCTTTCTAGCCCAAAATAAAGCAGTGGTTTTGATTCCTTCATCAACCTTACAGCCAGACAGAAAGCCAAGAAAAATGTGCCTAGGGTACTACTGCAAATGCTGCATAGACAATAGCTTTTTCACACACCACTTATTTCAAGCATTGTCTTCATTTTTGTATTTCAGGGGTTTCCAAGAGATGAATGACAGATGTAGCGAGTAGTTTTAGCTGCCAAAACAAATGCCGGTCACTTCACTCGTTGGACAAAACCTTTGATTAAACAGATTCAGGATGTGAGGGGTGCAAGGAGAAATTTCAGGCTACATAATGTACTGTGGGTTTCGCAATACCTGAAAAGAAAACCAGTCTGAATGTGAATATCTCTTAAAAAAACCTGATCTGTCAGTTTAAAAAAATCTATCTCATTGGCAGCCCAGATCGTAGAAGTTAGAGACAGAAAAGTCCTTACAAAAAATCCCCATTTCCTTATGAAAAGAATGCCTTCCAACACACTTACCTCTAATATACTGTTGTTTCAAATATATATTTATGAAAAAATCTATGATCCTCATAGAAAGATATGTAACCAATATATTGGATCACACTTTTCCTCACAGTCTCCCTGAGCTTTCCCAGTTTCATTATTCAATTATTTTTATAAATATCCCAAACACAAATTTTATTTTGCTAGTCACTGTTTCAGATTGAACATAAATGGACACTTTTAAGCAAACAAGCTTTATGGGACCACCTGAACAAAGCCAGTATTTTTAAATTTATGTATTTTTAAAAAATAAATATTCATTTTGCATTAGGGGTGATTGTGCATGGGGTTGGAATTTGATGGTCAAATTTAAGGATTTCCCAGTCCTCAAAAGTAGCTGACAATAGAAAAATAAATAATTTCATATATTCATTTATTTGCCTACTAGGGACATGGTTAAAGGACAAAATACCACCTTCCAGCTGATCTGATTACTTTCCACCTGTACTGTGCTTTTTGCCTCCTTTTGCCTCCTAAACATGCAAAAACTCTTCGTCACGTAACGCGAAAAAAATGATATATTTTTCACAGTTTATCAGCCAAGGTTTTAGACAATATTATGATAATTTGGGCTGTTCCTTGAAGATTGAATAATACCAATGGTGGTAGGGCAGTAACACAACCAGTCAATGTAATGGAGGAATTGTCAGTGGAATTTCCACACAGGAAGGGTTTCTAAACAACAAGCAAAATAAGCGGCTCATTAATCGAGCTGCTCTTATTAGCTGCCAACAAAATGGCAGTGAAATCTCAAAAACTCAGATTTTGAAGGCATGTCGTAAATATTGCTTCCATCATTCAAGCTAGAACCCTGGAAGGTTTTTTTTCTGCAATGTTTCATAAAATTAAAAAAAAAAAATTGAGGGAAATCAGAGCTTGTTAACGAGACTGCTTCAAAGTATTGAACAGCAGGCCTCTTATTTTGGCTCCTCTCTAATTCCTAGGCTGACAAGTGAATCTGGTGAATTAATGTTGGAGATTTGAACAATGAACACTCTGGGCCTTTTCTATTGCTTCAGTGATGCAAAGTCTAATTAGATGGTTAACTAGGCATTTGGCTACTTTGCATCATTGTAGAAGCAGAAAGCATCTGATATGCACACTGCTTCTAGAAAATTTAAAAGCACTGTAATTGTTGGAACTTAATCTTCCTAGATGCCAATAACAAATGGTTGGGGTTGTAGAAACATGGAGCACATTGCAGGTTTTTCTTTATTTCTTGTAAATATCAACACTATAAGCAGAAAACTGAATCTATACAGTGATTATTTTTTATTGCAGACTCATAAATAACTCAGACTCAAGCAAAAGAAATATACCAAGTGAAAACCAACTATTTTAGATCAGTACTTGGCTTAGTTAGCAACTAAGTTAACAATCATATTTTGAAAGCAAACTCCAAATTTAAAAATTGGTGGCAACCATTGTAAGTAATGCTGAAATCTCATCAAATGTGAAAACAAATGAAGAAAGACTGAAAGCTTGAGAACATTTTTAGGGTTGAACAATGCTCCTCTGGCTGTTGAAAAACGACGTTTGTTTTTCCATACTGAAATTTCCATAAACTAATCACCAAGAGAGTGACAAACCAGAGTGGTTCTTTCAGATCATACGGCTGATCCTTTTTAGATTGGAGCTGTAATCTAAAGGATCACAATCTTCTCTAATGCCTTCATTATTTAAATTTATTCATCAAATAGGTTTTACGAAAGTTACTTGGTTTACTGGTGATTTGCGACCAAACCTTAGTAAACATTAAATATACAGAATTCAAGCTCTTTTTGGATAATGAATCTGTAGGCTTTGATTCTGTTTTTTTTTTTTTTTCTCTGAAGAAAGATTATATTCAGAATTGCATTCCTCATTCTGATTGCCTTGACTACAAACTTGAACACCACATGTCTTGCTAATTTGTGCGTCTTCTTTTCAATCAGCCTTATCAGTGAATGTTCCAGCACTCCTGTTTGTTCACTAAGAAAGTCACAGGAATCAAAACCAAAGGAGAATATGAAGAAGGATCCTGGAATTTGAATGCCTATGTATCAGGAGCTCTCCCATCACAATGAGTATTTTTAACAATTTGGAAACCACAGGTCTATCCAGAAATTTGGAAAGACACATTAACATCTAGTTGCTGGTTCATGAGGAAGGGCCTCATGGAATCCACAGTTTTTAAATGCACTCTAAAGTTCCATCCAACTTATCACAGTTTGTTCTTAACATTTACTATTTTAATAAGGAAAATCAGGCTGGTGTCATTTAGATACCTAAATGAGTGCTTCCAGGGGAATTTCTATACACATAAGAACATAATGAGAATTACACAGGCTTCCCACAGTGCTTGTTTCTGCCAAGTCAGTATGATTGCACAACTTGGACTATCCATGATCTCACTCATTAGACAAGGAAGAGGCTGGCTGTGAAGTCCCACACAGTATTCCAGTGTCATAGCTGAGGATTTTGCATAATTTGCTCTATTCCACTTACCTTGGCACAAAATCACTTTTCAGAACTGATACATATTCCAATGCAGAGCAGAAGTTTCAGATACATACAGTGGCCCAAGTTTTTTCATCCCAAATGGATTTTGTTCATCTCAGTACACATTTTTCCTAAATCTGAGTTATTTCAATAAGGCGTGGGATACTTTTTTCTCCCCTGCCACTAATGAATTTGAAAGATAGCATAACCTGCATTCTCTTCCTTCACCAAGCTTTATGAACTTAGGACATCCTTCAAGTACTGCTATAAAAAATATATCCAATTCTACCGTTTGGGTTGCTTGGTCCTTATATTATTAATCAAATTACTGAGTCTCTTGATTTTCCTTAACACCCTGTACTAATGAGCCCACTGCAAAAAATAAACCACAGCCACCAACATTCTGCATTCTGTAGCTGTCATTCTTACAGTGTTGCAGGCATTGCAGAAGTATTTGTGATCTCAGGAGGGCTGAGCTAAGCATTCTAAGACAAAAATGGAAGTGCCCAAAACTAAAATAAAGGAGACTTCAAACTATTTCTTTAAACACTTGAAATTAAAACAGTCAATATCAAGAGACAGCCAATGGTGGTATGCAAAATTATGGCAATGGGCTGTCTCTGGTTTACCAGTTGATTCCAGGGAATTCAACTCTCTAACACAGGCTATTGGCAAGGTGCACAGCCCAGTAGGAGGAGACTCCTATAATAAACCATTGATGCTAAAATCTCATGCATCAAAAAGGAGTCCATAAGATCTTTTGGGCAAGGATCACGGACAAGACACCTGACAGATTTCAGTATGCTTTCTGCACCTATCTGCTTTCAGTGACATTAGAAAAAGAAATAAAAACAATCATACAGGAGCATCCCTTTGCAGACACCACAGAGTTTGCAAATCCTTTCAATGTTACTGCACAGTTTAACCTCTAATGTAAAAACATTATTTTTTCTTTCAAAATTACACAATGAATATTTGGCCTTGGCCAACTCTTGTCTTCATTACAAAGTGGCTGCTGCCACTTCCTCTCAGTGGGAAGTGATCCATGTGAGATGAAGGCTGCAATTCACGTTTTTAAAATAATATCTCTCCTCTTTAATGTGAAGTGATCCTCAATCATTTCACGCAGATGAAAGAGGAAGTTGAAACCTATCCCAGCTTTTTATTCACTCTTCTATAATTAACATTTACCTATCCCCAGCTGACATGTCTTACATGTAAAATTCAGAACAGTGTGACAGGAATGAAGAAGCTTACCTTATAAGCGAGTATATTAAAAAAAAAAATTTAAAATGGTGCTAGCTTCCTCCTTACATGGAAAAAGAGAGGACTTGTTCCTAAATTTAAAGAGTACGGAATAAACGGCAGAAGGCCACCCTGCACTGAAAGGTAATAAAAACTTCAAGAACGTAGGTGTTTCGTTAGAAATACCTAGTTCTAAATATCTTGGTGAGGAAAGTGCCAGCCTGAAGCAGGATTTGGATTCAGGAAAAGGGCATTCTAAGCATCAGCGCAGTGACGCACCCAGACTGAGAAGCAGAAGTTCAATCCTGCAGCAGAAAAGAGCATAAAAAGTTTAAGATGAGAACAAAATCAAGAGCCCTAGAAGCAATTCCCCAAGCAACAACACAGCCAAACATTCACAGGAGCCATAATAAGTAATTCAAAGCAAGCACAGCTTGTTCTGTTCCTTGTCAGCTCTCACTCCCAGGACAGAGAGGCCATGGCCACACATTCAGGACTTGCCTATTTCCACTCCAACCCTGCCACCACTGGTAGCCCAGCTGTGAAAAGTGAATATTGCCTGACATTAGGGGAGACATGCAGGCTTGTGGATTCATTCAGCTTGGGCAAGTCAGCACAGAACCAGCCACAACACTCTTTGGAGTTGAGAGTAACTTCACAAAAATGAGCTGAACCAAGATAATGGCCTTGGTGCTGAAAAAAACTATTAATTAAACCCCCAAACTCTTCTATTTCCACATTTCCAAAATGAAATATTAATTTATATCCAACACTTCCTTCAAAAATGTGACAAAGAACACATTTTATGCACTAAACTCTCCAAACCAAAACAATCATCTCACTACAGCTATTTATTTATTTCAAGCCATGTATCTTTTTTCTTTCATGGGGGAAAAAATCTGAAATTATTTTCCCTGATTTTTTTAATCTAAACATAAAATTGGAGGAGGCAAAAAAAAAATCCTTATATTGCTAATAACCTTCTAATAAATAGGATAACCCGTCTCCTTCCAGACATGCACTGGCCCATTGAATTTTCAACTGCATCCCTAGGACCTAGAAATCCTTACTGCAATAATGGACTCAATGAATTTAAATATTGAAACAATAGAAGAGCAAAACTGGGAGTGGACAATAGCAGTGGCATCTGGATTTCCTCCCACATCCATTGCAGCTCATCCAAGACTTGCAGAGAACTAACTTTTCACAGGTGGTGACAGAAGGCAAAATTCTAGGTTTAGGACACTGGAAAAATTATCAAAAATGTGTTCTCCAATTTAAAAACTTCTAACTGCAGGGTATTACGATGTGCCAAAAACAATTATACAAATCTTGAAAAAACCAAGGCATGAAAAAATGCTCTCTGTTTGCCAACATTATCTCACTTTATTTCTTATTTAACACATTACAGTACACGAAAAATAAAAACTCTGAAGCCATGAATGAACCTTAAAAATGTGTACACACATACATAATCACCCATATCCATACTCAGAAAACATACTTCATATTCTTCCAATTTTTAACAAATTTCACTTTTCTAGATTTACATATGAGGCACCATCATGCTCTCCTCAGATCCTCGAGTGGACTGAGCTGCTCAAAAACCTCCTAGAAAAATATTTGCAAGGACTGAGAAATAACCTCAGGAAGTTGGACTGACACTCTTGGAATGCAAAGACCAAGGGTTTCTTTGCACTATTTTTATTATAAACAAAGAACCCACTACAACTGCAGTGGCATCACTGGGGGAGGTAGAGGGAGGAGACAAAGAACAGTAGGAAAGCTGGAAAAAAATACAGATAGTTATTTGAAAACCCTGAGTTTATTCCTCCTGTACTCCTCACATTGTTATGGCAATAAAAATACCCCAGGCCTTTTCACCAAGAGCTTCATTTCTGTCTGAATTAAGTCATAACATTACAAATTTTGGAGGCTGTTTCAAACATCTCCATGTGAAGTCAGATGTGAATCACTAAACATTCCCCTGTTAAAAAAAAAAAAAATTAAAAAAACAACAATGAAATACCAAAATACAAAGGAAAACAAAAGTAAGAGGAAGAAATAAAATGAGCTCAGTTTTCTGGCCATGTAAATCATCAGGAATTGTTTCATCTTAAACACTAAATGCCCCAGCCATTGCTAGCATGTTGAGATAAGACATTTCCACGTCCACATGACAGCTCATACAAACTGTTTCTTGTTTATACCCCTGTTAGGAGTTCACAGCAGTCACCAGGATTATTTCACTTGATTTGATTCCTCCCCTGCTCTCTATTGGTCATTTACCAAGCCCTGTACGAGGCTGCTCATGTCCCTTGGGAAGATCCAAAGTTTGCATTTGTGTTGACAAAAGCTGCAGCCAGATAATGCTTTGTGAAGCCCTGGCCACCACCATGCCAATTTTCACCAGTGCTCTCACCCAAGGTCACCTTCTGAGGCAAAGGGCTGAAAAAATTCCCCACATTTTCCCCATGTCACTGCTTTTCCCACCTCTCTCCATCTACCAAAGACAAAACAGGCTACAGAGACAACTCAGGTGACAACAGGGACAGTTGTGAGGTTGGTGTCTGTGGTTTTTGAACCCCAGGTTTCCTGGTAAAGCCTTGAGAATCAAAGAGTGCCTGAAGAAAGTACATCTGGGTAAAACCAAAATATATTTCCAGGAATAACTTCTTTTCTCGTGGACCTGAATGTGCAGAAAGCATGAATGACTGATGGTGTTGAGCCACTTCTTTTGCTGTTACTGCTGTATTCTCTTATTGCTTGATCAAAAGGTAAAGAGGATCCCATTGCATTTCACAAGAAATGTACAAAAGCAGTCCTTCCACAATATAATATTTTTTTAAAAAATTCAGCTCCTGATAACGTTCCCTGCTAGCTGAAAAATCAGATTTTCACATTAGTCTCTGTAAATTATTTTTGGTAAATTATGGCCAGCCTACTGTCCAAACATAAACTTACTTGTACTGAGTAAAATGTAATTGATACATGAATGAGCTACCCATTTCTGCTCCAAAACCTGATGAAGCAGAAAAAGCCAAAAAAAAAAAAAAAAAAGGAAAAAAGGAAAAAAGAAGGAGTAAAAGGAAACTTTATCATAGTTCCTGCAATGCTTTTTTCCACTGTGGAGAACACCATCAACATTGCTGAAGAGCAACAACAGATTAATTTTGGCATGTGCCCAGAGTTTGCAAAACTAAGCAATTATTAGGGAGAGTTAGGAAAAGGATAGTTTGATAACATTTTGTCTAAAGCAGAAAGATAACACACAGCAAGGTTGCCTTGCACCCCTTTCTGGTTGAGATGTTGGGATGGTAATAGAGGAGATTATAACAGCTACTTGATAAGAATTTACTCAGATTCTAAGATAAAGTAGATACTCTGCAGCATAATCAAATCAAAACACTTCATCCAGCAGTGCTTGAAAATTTACAAATATTTTACTAGCTGAAAAACCTGTTGCTCACTGTACACAAAACACGATGGAAATGCTGGAGGGAGGTATTTATTCCAATGCAAAATTTTTATTGAAGTTACAGAACAGACTAATTTTTCTAGTTAAATATTATTAAATGAAAGAATTGTAACAGGCACAGATTTTATTTTTTTTAAGTATTCCCCACATCATAATAAAACTGCATTCTTTTCTTTTAATATTACAACTTGTAGCTATTCTAACTGAGATATAAGTCTCCTGAGTGACTGTTAAAACACTTCAGTATTACTGTCTTAACTTCATCTGTAAATAAGAAAAAAACTGGAATGGTAACTCTGAGCACTCAGCAACCTTCCAGAACATTTCAGCCTTTGACCTCCATGCCAATCAGAGCTCTGCATTCATATTACACACTGAAATAGTTATATATGCCATACTTGTGAAAAAAAAAATAAAAATTGAGGACCTGCAACTAAAACCAGTAAAATATTCTTTCACATTTTTTGATTTGATCAAAGAACAGAGGCTTCTAGAACATCATCCAAGAATAAATGATGGAAATAGATATCTGAACTTGGTGTGATTCATTTGCACGTGTGACCTGGGAATGAAATCAAATAAGTACTCTGGAAGGAAATCAAAGACAGAGTCAGTCTGAAAAATTTTAAAATAAGAGCTGGAAACAATAAATGATATTTAATCAAGAGTAAGGCAAGTAACTACAGTATTAGAGAGCCCAGAAGCATTTTCTCAAGGGCAGATGTGCCGAGAGAAGCAGTGGTAATTAAAATGGACTGTAGCTGAGACAATTGACATCTCTATACACCACACAGACGTTCTACACTAGCAGCTATAGCCAAGTCCCAGAAGGTCACTCCTGATATCTGTGACTCGAAAAATCACTGGACAAGGAAGTTGTAGGAGTTGGGTTTCATTGCTAAGCCCTACATAGCTCTTATTTTTTCCTGGATGTTTTAGTAGTGAAAAATCAACACTGTTACAGAGAATCACCAAAACGCCTGATTCAATCAAGAGGCTGGTTTACAAAGACCAGCCCACAAATGCAGGAGGGAAAACACACCAGTAGGAAGAGACATTGAAACCTTTGGTTCACCTCTTTACCTACTTCCATCTCATCCAAGTTCAACAGCAAAGGAAAAGCAAATATTTCATAATTTCAGAAACTATAGAACATCTCTTAATCAAGAATCCAAAAGCAGTTTTGGGGAGTACGGAGCTGAGAGCTGGGTGTCAGGGGAATTGTCCTTGCTGGAGACTAGCAAGGAAACTAGAGAGAAGCCTGAAGTAGACTGTGGGATTAAACATTGTTACACATTAACCCTCTCCTTTATATTTCAGAATTTAGCACATAACTCCATTTGTTCCTCCTCCCCTTTCTCCAGTCTTCGATATTTTGATCTGCTGCAGACATTTCTTACAACCACATAGTAAAATTGCTTCATTTTATACTTGACATTTACTTCCACCCTTAGATTTCAGTGTGTATTCTTTCAGGGAAAAACAGTAATCTACTCTAAATTATGGCAATGCCGAACTTAGTATGGGGCTTGCTTGAAACTTCAGCTTTGTAAATTCAGGCTGCAACAGTGTAAGTTCTCTTGAAAACAGGTTCCTTCTGGCTGAACAATAATGAGCACCGAATTCCAAGACTTTCTCTCTGACTAAATCTTTGTGTTTCTCCTGAAATTTTGTATTTTGTTTTAAAGTGGGAAGGAAATAATACTATTAAAGAAATTAAATAAAGCAAGGGGGATAGAAAGCATTAGACATGCAGGGGAAACAATGAAAGGATGATGAAAATTAATGAAAATAAAAATGGGGGGGTAGTCAAATCAAACACAAGTTATTCTACTGGTTTAATTTCTGCAAAAGAACAGTCTGGGGTATTCAGTTAAGCTATTGATAGTCAGAATATTTCTTGGGGCTGCAACCTGATGTCAAACTTCACCTGTTCTGCAAGTGCCAGCATCTGCCTTACTGTGTAACCCCACTGTGCTTTGATTTGTAGATCACATCTTTATGAACAACTTCTGGGTAGTCTCCAATGGGTGTATTCCATTACAACCTGGTTTTTGATCCTGTCTTTCTCGTTCAATGTCACTGTGAGAACAGAAAGCTCACTCCTCTCATGTGAGATGTCTCCAGGAGACTTGGAAAAACTTCCAGAGGTTCCGTCATGGCCTTGCAACTCTTCCAAGCGTGGGACCTCATGCTGAATGATTTTGGCTCTCTGCAGAAAGTGTGTTACCACAGTTAGGATATGGCACTAGAAGGTCCAAATTCTACTTTTATTTCTAGAAGGAATTTGTAAAAACTCCTCAGGAAAAGTGAAGGCCATTTTTTAAAAAATATCATCTCTAATATCATAATAATATCTCTAATATCTATATATAGATGCATGAAGCCAGACTTTTTGAAGCAAACGGAACACATTTAGACTCTGAAATAAAGGTCAGATTTCCAGAAATTATCTGCAGCTGGAAGCTCTCACCACCCTCAAGACACTAAGCTCTTGGAAACCCAGCAATATATATATATATAGAGATACCTAAACAAGAGCTGAGTTGTTCTGAAAATCTGGTCCCAATTGTGAATACGAACATCTCCTGAATATCCACTCAGTGGATTCTGAAAAGCTGGCTACCTACAGCTCCCACTGGCTGTGAATCCCCGCCTTTGAAAACCAGAGCTGCAGCTGCCTGAGAGCAGACTGCTGTGGTTCCAAATCTGAAAATGCACTTTTGCTTTTTTATTTTGAAAAAATTCATCTTTGCTCCATCCACATATGATTTAATTTGCTAATGTATTTCAAGGACCCAGTGCAGCAAGGTAGAAATTACAAGGATGTACTAAAACTTATTAATGACACCCTCTAAAAATGAGCCAAGCTTCCAGGGCTCCAGAAGCATCAGTGAAACAGTTTTGTTGGTGGAAATATATTTCACTATGTTCTAGGAAAATGAGGGAGGAAGAGACCCTTCTGCTAGGAAGTTCCAGCTGAGTATGATTGTTAGTCCTTTTATACACATCATAAGTATTTCATGACTTTGAAACTATTTATTTTTTCAATTAAGATGTCAATGAAAACAAATAAGCAAAACTAAGATTATCACAGGGATGATCCTAAAAAGCCAACATCAACATCAATTCCATGTTGACACTTTATAGCTTATTTTCCAAATAATTTATTTCCCTCCCTCATAGAATTAGTCTTTTTGCCAACTGTCACTGCATCATAATGATATTAGTACAAAACAAGGATTCTTCTCATCAGTTGCATATCATGAGGTCATGCTCAAAAAACTTCTGTTAAAATAACTCAAAAACATGTTTCCCATCCATGCTCCTACTTCCACACCCCAGCCCTGCAGTGACTTCTGTGCTAGTTTTGCATACAGGACTTTGAGAGCACAGTACTGATACTTGAAAAATATCACTGTCAATTTTAAATATAACACAAAGTAAGAGACTTACAGTTTGGCATCAGAATGCACTGCTTCAATCTCCTCACAGAGCTTTGCAACCAAATTTATGTTTATTTTTTGCCTCAGGAGAGGACAAATGATAGAACTTAAAATGCAAAGCCAACATAATGAATCTTAGCCTATTTTTTCACTTTTCACTAATGCAAAAGACTGAACAACAGCTGATGAAATTGCCTCTTAAACAACCTCCTTACAAGATATAAGTATTCCACCAGAACTGCATCATTTCTAATGCATTAGGATACACAGATTAGGAGACAGACATTAGAATATTTTCTCATAATAACTTTGAAGAAGAAAGAATTAAAAGAAAAACAAGGAAATCTAGGCGAGCCTCCTACAACTGTCAGTATTCCAAACTCTGAATTAAGCTCCCTATAATTAATCCAAGTTTGTACTAAAAAAAAAAAAAAAAAAAAGAAAAAAAAAAGACAGAAAGATTTTAAAGACTTCTGGATATATTCACAACTTGGACTATAAACACCAAAACTACTGAAATAAAGTCATTTTATGTACTTGAGCAATTTTTGATTTGCATATAGATTTTAAATTTTAGCCAAAGTAATCAACTGGTATTTTCAGCCAGCATACACAGATTTTTCCCTTTGTGATGGCAGACAGTTTTTCTTGGGGGTGGTTTTGGAGTTTTGGGTATTTTTGGAGAGAGAAGGATTGCTGATACCAGGGATACTAAAAGAAAAGTGTGTTTCCATATGGATATCAGAATTTTAACTCAGTCTGTATATCCCTGTGACTGCTGAAGACACAAACTCGATGGATTTTAGAACACCAAAGGATCACGCTGATAAATCCTTTGGAGAGCAGCAGAGAAGGCACAACCTGAAGAGAAGGGTGCCTCCCTGTGGCAAACAAATTCAGGAGAGACCAGGCAAACTCCTGAGCTTTCGTGCCAGTTTCTTTTTCTATGAACCACAACATTGTTTTATGGGCAAAGGGATTATGAAACGTTTGCCCTCTATTTCCAGAACTGTTGGAAAGCATAACTGGGTAGTTCTAACACCATCTCATGGACTCAAGCAGCTGTAGCATCAAATGTTCCTCTGAGAATGCTCTTCTCCTTACGCTGTGGCAGAAAACCTCCAGGGCAAAAAACCCACCAAAACCACACAAATAGAGTAAAAAATAAACCTACAACACACCCAAACAAGCAAAAAGCCTCATAATTTTTCCTGTCTCTGGGACTGTAAAGTTTAATGCTTACGCTGTATTTTGATTTTTGTTTTAATTAAAACAAATTGAATTGCACCAAACTTCTCTCTGGGCATTGTCCTAATATAGATACAGGAATATTTTTTACTTATTCTTAGAATCAAACTATTTTTTTCCTGAGCTCCAATTAACAACTAATCTTTCTTTATGCTCCCTTTCCATTCTCTGCTTCTAGTTCTTCCAAATTAGTTCCTTCTTTCCTGCTGAGCACTATTCTTTAAATGACTCCATAGTGCCTTTATTACAAGTTCCTTTTTCCTTATTTTTCCTCATCTCCTGAAGCATGTTACTTTTAAAAGTAACTCTAAAGTCACAACAATAGATGCCCTGGTGCCACTATTTAATTCAAATCTAATCTAGCCAGTCAGAACTCTAGAAATACCTATATTGACTTTATCTAAATGAAGATTGCATCAGCAACAGTCAAGGTAATTGCATTACCTAGATAGCATCCTCTCATAGAGATTGTTCAAGCATTTTCATCTTATTTCAAAAATGGGAGACATAATTTTAATTTTTTTGAATTTTTATTTTTATTTTTTAGATCTTATTCTCTTTAGCTTTTTCTTCCTTTCTTCACTTGTAGAGTGGAAAAATGAAAGAAATAAATGGAGGAAATAAAATCAGAAACCAGCCATACCAAATAGTTCCTGAAAATTACAATATTATTGAACAAAACATACCCTTTCTGTTGGATTAATTATTAATCAGGTCACTTATTATTTTTATAATTATTGAAAATTTTACAATTATTCACAACTGCCTTTTCCTATGTCAGTAGAGCACAGGTTTATCCAAAAATCTTTTCAAACTCTTACCCATGTTTATCCTTTGAAGTTCTCATACTCATGAATCCCTGATTTAGAAGAGAGTTGAGATTAAAATGCTTTAGCAAGCCAGAATGAGAATCACAGAGGTTAAAGAAGTAAAATATCTGCATTGAGCCATTTAGTCCGCCCCTGCAGATGTAGGTTTGCTCCCTACAGAGCATTTTTAGTTAAAAAGAAAACCTGCAACTTTCCAGTTGAATCCAAAGGGAAATGTTCAACAGCTCTTCAGGAGGAGCTTAAGCCACATCAGCTTCCAACTCTGTGTTGCAGGGAGGGTTAAAAATAAAAACCAACTGCATTTCAAATGTTGTAGGAAAACATGAAGACCCATTGGGCCAGAAGACTGGATTTTATGCTGCTGGTGGCTAAATATGTAGCCCCATGCTGAAATTCCTCCTGCTACCTGTGCCATGGAAGGGAGGATGGAATGTGCCTGCAGCTGGTCCTACCCAAGGCAGTTGGCACTACACCTGCAGTGCCAGGATGAGTAAAACACCGAGCCCGAGCATTTCCTTCATTACCCTTCAAGGGAAAAGTCTGCTGGGGTGCCACCATAATATTTACAAAAAGAGAGAAATACAGACAATAACATGATGTTAAATCAATTGTGTTTCAGTGCTGTGCCTCTAAACTTCATTAACTCCTGTTATTCTTGAGGCTTTAATCAGCCTTGACAGAAGAAATAGTTCCTGAAAGATTTCTTCCCTCTGGGTGCTGCACACAGTGACAGGAAAAACCAAACCATGACATTTCAATAGGAAGGAGATATTATAAAAGAAGAATATAATACACAGAGAAAAATTAGGAATAAATTCATTGCATCCATCCTGTACCTGATGTGCCCATTGTGTCGATAGAGGGTGGTTTATTGTTTTTTCTCTCTGTGGTAATGCCCGATGCTCTCAATGAGAAAATGAAGCTCTGCTCTGTTAGGTGCTTTACAAACACAGAGAAGGATCTGGACCCCACTGGAAAAAAAAACAAACTGTTACAGTTCCATTAAAAACATTCCCAAAACCCAACAAATTTATGTCACCATTGGAATTTGTATACTGTGTAAAACTTCCACACCACACAAAAGTTTTCTTTTCTTTTCTTTAATCAAAATGAAAAACATTGGAATTTTAATTCACTTAAGGGCTCTTAAGTTGCTCTGAACCCAACTGAACTCATTGGAAAAAATCCTAAGCAGTACTGTTTCTTAAGCCACTCATTCAGTCATTTAAAAACATTTAAATTTTTTATGACAACACCTCAGTGAAAATTATGCCAGAACTAAGATTCTACACATTTTACCTAGGAACTTTAGGAATCAATTATTTGAGCCTGCTTACCAAAGGTATAAATAAATATATGTAGACCAACATGAAATGAACCCTTTGAACTTGAACATGAAATCAATTCTTTATCTTCTATCCATGGAAAAGCCATTTTAATGTTACTTATCCATCTAATTTAGACATCTTGCAAACTTCTTATAAGTCTGTTCTCCCACCTTGCCAGTCTCTTGCCTACCATTTTTCAATGTTTATTCCCTTAATTCTATCAGCTATCATTAAAGATTCAGTACAAGATTTTAAAGTGCAGTTGATACATAAAATCACATATCATTGGAGTTTAAATATAGAGCAGAAACAGTTTATACTTATAAATTCAGGAGATATATATATATATAACACCTCCCTAAGAATGTGTGCATGTACGATCATACCAGTTCTTCCCTTTGGGTAAAATGAGTGTCTGAAAGATCAAGATAAAATTTAAAACCAGCTATATCTTAGGAAGGATAAAACTATCCTTTTTCAATCTAAGTGAAAAATTTGTATTTCAGAAATGTAGGATCGCTGCCTGGTTGCAGAGAACTACAGGGGCTTTTCCTGCATATTACCCTAAGAGGAAATAAGACTGAATGTTAAACAAATTATTCACTACAATAGTAAAATAAACTTTCAATATTCAATTAAAGCAATAAATAATAGGTTGTAGCTGTCAACCTAAAACATTTGAAAGGCAGAATAATACTTAACATATTCAACTGGGCTCCCAGCCTAAGTCAGAGGTTTTTTGTTTTAAAATTCACCAAAAAGTCTTCAGATATTTTTTCCTCTATTCTAGAGTCTACTGTAGGCAGATGAAACCTATCAGAGTTATCATTATATTCTGAACTAGTTTATTTGAAAATAATTTTGAAGTCAAGGTCTTGTGATACTTTATGACCTCCTTTACTCTTCCTCTGAAATATTCTTGGATGGACTTAAAAGAGAGCTGCACATATGGTCTACCGGATTAAACAAGGAGGAAGGAAGGTCAGATTATTACCGGAATAATTTATATTTCCTTTCATATTGGCTGTGTATTACACGAGCTGTAAGCAAATGAGACTCTCCAAAATTTAAAGTCAGCCTCACTTTGGATTGAAAATCAGGCTAGTAAAAAAAGAGATTTTACATTAACCAGAGAAGAGAAATCATGACCAAAAACTGGACATGAGGGGATGGCGATTAGAAAGATCTTACCATGAGCCAGGAATGCAGTTCTTCCTGCAGCATACACGTCACCTATTGTACTTCTTTAAGTTAGTATCTCACATTTTGAAATTTGTAATCACTTTATCAGGGAAAAGAGATCTTTTTCTTTAGCAACTCTCTTCACAGCAGTGAAGACACATGGTCATTACACTATACTCCTGCAACTGAAGGCAGCCCTCCACTATAAGAAGCTGCACTGTCCATTTGATGACAGCCTGATTCCTCTTTAAGAAGTTTCTTGCTAGAATTTACTGGAAAGATCCTGTTAACCTAGTGTAGTCTGTGATATATTCATGAAACAGAAGCATTTTTAAATGTGCATGTTCTGCAATAATCCTAGCAAAGCTGATCTTTCGGAAACAATGTAGAAAAAGGAATTTCTAAACAAAATAAAACAAAACACACACACAAAAATAATAAAAAATAAAAAAAGGAACTTTCTGTTCTGCATATCTAAGAAATGAGGATTAATAACTAGTTGCCTATAGGCAAGTTGATATAGAATTACCTACTAAAGAAAGGACTTTTCCTTCACCTTGCAATACTCAGCTCTGCCTTGAGAAAGGGTGTCAGCTTCTGTGTTTTGAAGGATATTTAAAACGTCATCCAAAGTAATCGCCCTGATAAATACAAAGAAAATCAACTGAAATTGGTTCAGGGAAAGGTTTTTCTTTCCTTAGTAGAGAGAAAACCTCAGGAAGTGCTTTTGTCAGTCCCAGTAAGACTTTGACAGTAACGTGTAACCTCAGTCCTTGACCCAGCAAGTCTGAGCTGCATTTAATTGGTCTGTCTGCAAAGCTATGAAAAATTTCTCCTTGTGTACTGTAAAATAAAATGTATATATTTCATACAGCTGGGAAACAATATCTACTATTCAGAGCTGCTGGCAGCACAACAGAGCACTTTCCTTGTTAAACTCTCTGAAACCATCCCCTTTTTTTCCAGCCCTGCTTTTAGGTGCACTGAAGAAGCCAAAAATATAAAAGTCAACAAGTGGAAAGCAAAATCACTGGACAGCTCAAAGGATATAAATCATTCTTAGGAGAAACACATTTGGTGAAAATCCTGAGAACCTTGCAGATTTGTTGGGTTGGTTTGTGGAGCTGAGGAAGGACTTATCAGAAAAAAAAAAAATACTGAACAGCCATACTGAAACTAAATCCTCTTCTCTGTCCGGTACATCTTTTTTTTTTTTTACTTTACTTACTGGTCTTCCTCAGTATCAAGCTACTCCCCATAAATCCTCAACTAGCAGCCATGCAGACTTTTATGAGATAAATCTCAGCGTAACTGGGAACCCAGTTTATTTTAAAAAAACTAAGCTTTTCAATACATGATCAAATAAACAGTCAAGGAGAAGGAATTTAAAGAGGAAGAGACAGAAGCTTTCTAATCTCTAATTCCCATGTCTGTCAGTGTGAGCTACCATGGCAGTTTTAACACACACTGAACTGGGGGCTGTTTTTATGGCTGGAAACAGGACGGGTTCAGGAATCAACACTAGAGAATGAGCCAGCCAACAAATCCATGCCAGGAGATTCCCTCGTGGACAGGCTGGAGCAGCTACACCAGTCACATAAAGATGTAAACAAAGGTAGCAACAGGACTTCTTTCACTGCTGAGATGCAGCTACCCAGGGCGTTTTTTGCAGGCAATAAATTCTTAGTAATGGGAGGGAGGGCGTGGTCTTCCCAGTTCCCACCTGATATACCCAAAACTAGGAAAATTTATAGGCTGAGCCTAGAGCTGTATAAAAACATAATTGCAGAAAATTTGCAAAAGGCTGGTTAAAAGGAAAAAAAATGTTATTAAAAGGATGTCAGTACTGATAAGAAACATTGACTTTCCTTTGATCCCATAGTGATCCAGCAATAAAATAAATATCTGATGTTAGAAACATCACCGCAACTTCAACTTCTTCTAAGCCTTCATTTGCAATCAAACAGGAAAATTAGGTGTGTCCTGGGCAGAAAACACATTTAGAAGTGATGCATATCATGTGTAAATTAGATCTAATTTTATTCTTCCAAATACCTTCAGCAATAACTAACCTGAGAAATGGCTATTCCTGCATGCATAAATCAAGACGCAAGACCATTTTGAATCTTTAAAGCAGCTCACAATTTTAAAGATGCTGGCAGTAGAATGGCAGAAAACAGCAAAAGTGGAAGAATCTTACTGCTAAGTTACCTGTACAACATTCTGGCACAAGTTTCCTTATAGTTTTTAACTTAAGCACAGAGAAATAAAATGGTAACAGTAATGACTGGTAATCATTAGGCCCATTTTTCTTTAATCCTGAGCAGAAAAAGAACATCCCTTAAGTATTGCTTGGGTGGGCACTGAACAAGCACTAAAATCAGCCACTCCTGTTTCTCCCTGGATGCTGTTTGGTGCTGCTCAGAGTTAAATGGTAAAGCATTTGCAGTTTTATATCTTCAAACATTGGTATGAATTGAAGGAGTTTTTTTCAGCCTTTTGTAGGTGTGTGATGGTTACATGATGCAGAAATACAGGCTGCTGAACACTAATTAAAAACAAACCCTTAAAAGACATATTCCATTTGCTTTAGAGCATCAATTATAAAACCAGATGTTAGAGCCAGATGTCAAAGAATTATTTTTCATGAGCCACAGCTTACAGCCATGTAGCCTCCATTTATCATCTCAGATGGGAACATTTAATTTGACAGCACACATTTTGGTTAATAGCCAGTTTCAACATTAGCACTTGTTTTTGCAATTTTATGTAAAGGGATGTGATAAAACTGTCCATAATGAAAATTCTGTTATTTCAGTACCTCAGCATTTACAAATCATGTCTATCTGTGCACAAGCTGAGAATGTTTTACACACTTGTGAATGTCTGCAGTATGTCTCAGAGGCATGGTTCTTTCTACATGCCAGCTTATTTAATATATTTTTTAGATAGATTTTGCTGCCCAGAAGCCGTGCTCCTCTCTCTAGACATTTATCATAAGAGAACAGAAAATAAAACATCTTTGCTCCTGTGTTTCTTGTACATTACAAAACTTTGTTGATATCAGTGGATAATTTTGGTAAAAAAAGAAAAAAAAATTGCATTCTGTTACTTTTTGTGCATGGTCTAAACAGAAATTTGGGCCTAGAACTCTCAGGCCAGCCAATATTTAACAACACAAGTCCTGTCTTCTCGTGTATTTCTTGCATTTCTAGGTAAAATCCACGCCAGGTCTTCAGCTGCTGTCAGGCTGGCACAGATCCAGTGACTTCAGCACTGTATTTAAGCTTCTTTTACACTTGACAAGAAAAAAAATCTATCTGCTCTGGAGCCAGAAATAGTAAGGAAGGGATACCTGGCACACCTTAAAAATCTGCCAATAGATCTCAATCTGCCCTGATTTTAGCCCTGAAGGTGAACAGGCCCACTGCAAGGCTTCTTCTGAGAAAAACGGGGTAATCATATCAAATTAGGTGACAAATTTGTGAAAAGAGCAAAATAATTTTCCTTCTGAGTAAAGTCAGGATTTGACTCTCTAGATAGTGAGAAGACACAAGTACACTATTTCAACTGTGACATTTCAGGTTTAAATTATTTTGTCCAGACGGCAAAACAGATTTTTTGGCTGCTGATCACACGTTTTCAAACCCAGATGTTAATTTTAGAATAAAATCCTTCAAGAAGTAAAATCAAGATGTTTAATGTAGCCCTGTCAGAAAGACATATTATATGTACTGCCTATAGTTGTGAAAAATTAGTGAATGGGCATTTTGATTGCTCCTGTTCATAAATCAAAGAATGCAAGGAACTAATACATAAAGGGACTAAAGAGGAACAATATAATCTATCAAGAAACTCCTACAAAAGGGAAACGGAGATGAATCATAACACATCTTAATTCTTCAGTGAGAGGCGTGGCCAGATCACAGACTCCAACTGCTAATAAGTAAAACAGTCTCTCAACTGCAGATTAAAACAGAAATCAAGGCCACCATCCTTCCTTTCATGCTGACATAGAAGAAACCAAACATGCCAGCTTTACTTTGCTCCTAAAAAGGGCTTCAGAGTGTTTCTAAGAGGAAAAAAAGCATATACTAATTGGGTTTTCCTCTAGTCTTACCTTACCAGCCATAGTATTATTTTTTCTAAAAAAAGAAAGAAGGAAAAGAGCAAAAGCAAAAGAGTGAGAGAGGAAGAAAGAAATGGAGAAAGAGAGGGAAGGGAAGGGAAGGGAAGGGAAGGGAAGGGAAGGGAAGGGACGGGAAGGGAAGGGAAGGGAAGGGAAGGGAAGGGAAGGGAAGGGAAGGGAAGGGAAGGTTTCGGGAAGGGAAGGGAGGCAGGAAGGAAGGCTTGCCTTATTCCCTGCTAATTTCCTTAGTACGCCAGAAACAGGAATAGGAATCCCTAAGCTTCACAGCCCCAAGTCAGCACCACCACTCAGAGGACTTGGGAAGCCAAGGACCCTGGACTCTTGGGGTCCTCAGCCTAGGATGGCTTTATCATCTCCATTGTGGGTGGTGGCTTCAGGTCAGAAACAGCCAGAGATCCCAGGGACACCTGTGTAAACCCCTCCATAAATTTCAGACGCAGAAATGCAGGAGCCCTGGATGTAACCACGCTCAAAGAGCCTTCCAGATTCTGAGCTCATGAGGATAGAAGTGTTAAGATTTCTCCTGTAAAATAAATGCCTTCTTTTTTTTCTGCTGGTTGGTTTTGTTGATTGGTTGGCTTTTTGGGGTGTGTTTCTTTGTTTGTTTGTTTTTTGGGGTTTTGTTTCGTTTTTCTTGATTTTTACTCCTGTCGCAGACACTGGAAGTTCCACCTATTAGACCTGGTGGAACATCAGCCTTACTCCTTCTCTGCAATATGCAAGACAAACCAAACCTATTATCTCAGGAAGTTAGTAGATCATAACTTATTCATGACTTCTTTTTCTAGTTCTGGACGAAAACCAATATTGAAACATCAGAGTTATTCACACACTGAAAATTCTGATTTTTCAATACCCTGTAGCAGTACAGTCAGCCCAAGGCTTTTGAGTAAGTCTCAGCTCCTTTCATGATTCTGGATACTTGTATACAAATACAACATAAAGGGACTGAATTCAATACTGAACTTCTGATACACGCAAAATAATGATCTGACACAGGAAAATGCCATATTCAGTAATTATAACTATTGGTTTCAGTTGTTATGGTCTGGCAAAAGGCTTTCAGTGCACTTAGATCTCCTAACGTTACAGGAGCAGGGCAATGCAGCTTAATTGACTTGTTAACAATGAAGAGGCAATGAGAAACTAGCATTCTACCTTTTCACACAGATCATGCATGTTGAACAGCTCTAACATTCCGATCATTAGCTACAAAAAAAAAAAAGTTGTTTTTCCAGTCACCAACGTCCATGTTTTCATTTCAGCAGCCATAACACTTTAATGGCTAAATGAGTTTGCTTTCCCAGAGTGTCTGGGAAATTATTTTGCTAATCTTGGTTCACAAACTCATTGCCAAACAGAATTCCAGCATCTTTTCTAGTGTCTGGCCAGAATATCAAGTTGCAGGCACCTTTCACTACTCCTTATTTATGTAATTCTTTATTAAACCTGCATTTTACGGCCTTTTTTTTACAACTTGGACATATTTAGTAACAAGGTTCTGGATAACTGGAAAATATTCAGCAGCAGCTCGAGAGGTACCAGGGATTTGGGATGGAAGTGTAAAATAATTTACAGAGCAGGAATATACACAATGCTGGCAGCAGAGCCATTTGATGTAGGTGCAACTCACGTGGCTGCTGCTGTATGCTTTCCATTTTGCACAGGAAGGTGTGTTACATTTCTCCCACCTCACTTTAGTCCAGGAATTCATTTCTGAAGGATAACTGTTTCAAGAGCAATATCAAATTTCCACAGCAAGACGACAGGCACAGCAGCTAAATGATTTGCATTTATGAAACACTGTGCAAACATTAATTTGTTAAACCTTGAGCATCTTTTCCAAGGAAGGCAGGGAGAAGGGAATTCAGCAGAAACAAAATCACATGGCAGCGAAAGGGGTCCACTAGGCATGAGGAAACAGGGATAAATCCCTCCCAGAGGACAATGGACAAGAGCACAATCAGCACAAGAGGCAAAGGGATGAAGGGGATGAAGGGGAAAAAAAAAGACCTCATACAGAAAAAGTGGTAACAAAATGGAACAAGTTGCTTTGCTATGAAATCTCCATCCTTGGAGCAATTCAAGAACTGCTTGGGAAAGACCCCAGCAGCCTCAACTGACTCACAAGTTGCATTTACAACAAAGAAAGCTCCGCTGGGACTGGCTTGGACCTGACAACTTCCCCTCCCAACCTGATTCTATGATTTGCTCTCACTTTCCACCCCATGTTCAGGATTCCACAATTTGGGAACAGAAAAGGGAAGCCTCTGCAGTGGAAAGGGGAGACACCTTTTCTGCCACAAAGGCAGGGCAGCAAGCTGAGCAAGCCAGAAGCAGCTTCAGCATCACACACAAAAAAAAAAAAAATTCCTTTTTAATGCTTGCTCTATCCTCTGTCCCCTTAGAGAAAGACAGCATGCTATAAAATCATCAACTTCATCACTCTAATTTCCTCTCCTCAACCGTATTTTTCTGGAAAGTGCTATGACATGGTCAGTTTTCCATGGAATTTTGAAGGGCAATGACCTCCCTGCAAACTGAAGAATGTCTACAGCTGGAGGTACGCTGGGTCCAGGAAGCCTATCATATTCTACCCTAAATCCATCACAGTGGATATAGCTTTTTTAAAAATTGCTAACTTTTTTGAAAATAGACTTTTGCCAATTAAATGTCTGGCCTGTGCAACAGCTATTGGCTGAAGACTTCTGCATTTTCTTTTTGTTCCTTCAAAATCCCAGTTTGATACATTCTTTCTTCAAATTTCAAATTTCTACTGAATTAATAAAAATTTTCAAGTGTCCTAAAGAACAATCTGATTTCAATTTTACTGCTGTAGTAAAAGTAATAATTCCCATCACGCATTTTCTCTACAGTTCACAAGAAAGCTAGAATTGCATTTAAACTGTAAAAATAGTTTCCATCTCATCAACTAATCTTACCAAACTAAGTACATCAATGCCTATTTAAGTCTCACAAAGAAGGATAATTCCTAAATATTTAAAAATTGAAAAAAAAGAAATATGACTTTGTTTCATCCTTCCCACTTCCTAGAAGGAAGTGCACCATTAACTTTAAGATACTTCAAGTTGTTTCATTTTGATTCTAACAGTATTTCATGAGTTGGTGGTGTGCTTCCTCAAATGTAACTTCAAGAAAATTAAATCAAATACAGTAATACAAATTGATAAGCAGCACAGTAAAAAAAAAATCGCATACACACAGATTGTATTCAGAAAGTTATTACCAGTTTTAATTATCACAAGCAAACAGCTGGCATGTAAAATGGTTAGTTAGTACCAAAAGTATACAAAGATCCATTATTTAAATTTATTTCAGCCTGGAAATGGGTTCTTGGAATGAAGCAAACCTATAACTAATTGATTTGTACACTCTAATTTGTTTATTTCAGTTAGAACATAAACATTTCATACATTCCTGAAAGACCTGGCAAGGAAATTAACTGAGAAATGATGATGTTTCTTGCTTGACTATTTTATCATTGTTCATTTTATTACTTCTTTTTTTCCCCCTACTGAATATATGAAATATGCAAAAGTTCCTGTTATTGTAATAGAGATACATAAACACAGGAATTTGGCTTTTCCCTGACTCCATTGCAAAGAAAAATAAAACAGAATTTCACCTACTGTCACAGTTATGCACAGTTGTATTTCTTCAAAACTACATTTACTACAGACTGGGAATTCAGGTTAAATCTTATTCTGACCATCCACTTTTCTTTCTGTCACACAGACTCCCTTTATTTCCTCTTGCCATCTCCCAGGCTTTCTTGACACTAGCAGCAGCACCACTGAGGAGCTGAGAGGGATTATTCCAATCTGTAACAGTGCACCATCACAAAAATGGGCATTGGTCTGTGAACCACTTAATGAGTAATTAACAATAGATAACCTGCAACTTGAAATAATTTTTCCCAATATTTTAAGTTGATTTTTAAAAAAATTACCTGGGTTTCTTAATATCAAGAGGGCTCAAGTTGAATAAATACCACACTTTTTAGTCCTATTTTACTTCACTTTTATTTCAGATTTTTCCTTTCGTTTTGCTGGTACTTGGAAGAAATCCCAATATTTTGAAGCTTATAAAGCAAAAGGTAATGGTATGTCAACATCACTCACAGAGCAACCCTACTGCAAGGCTGGTCTCACTGTCTCTCTAAAGGTTAGAGAGCAAATTAACGTTTTAAATTGCAATCCAGCTGTAAGTGTAAGGCTTTCTCAGTGCAACCTGAGAGTAAGGTTTACTCTTCATGCGTGTATGCATGAACATTCATAAAAAATTCAGAGGGAAAAGCATTAGAAATAGCACTGGGAAGATTCAGCAAGCCTGGAGAGACTCACTTCACTATTTTTTCAATGTCTTCAAGTTCAGAAGTCAGACCAAACTGGAAATTGCCATGTTCGATTTTTGCATAACCCTTATTTCAAATTAAGAGTATAAATTCGAGTTTAGCCATTAATCTGGATGCCTCAAGATGGTACCAAGCCTAAACACAGAAACAAAACCGTGCTGAGGGAACGGCCTGAAGTTGTGTCAGGGGAGGTTTAGGCTGGATATTAAAAAAAGTTTCTTTACCCAGAGGGTGTTTGGGCACTGGAACAGAATCCCCAGAGCAATGTCACATCACCAAACCTGACAGAGTTCCAGAACTGTTTGGACAATGCCCTCAGGCACAGGGTGTGACCCTTGGGCTGTCCTGTGCAGGGCCAGGAGCTGGGCTCAATGATCCCTGTGGGTCCATTCCAGCTCTGGATATTCTGTGATTCTGTGCAGCCCCAGGGATGAACGGCTTCAATAAGGTCCTATATCCCTTTGTGGAGCATTGTGACTGAACACAAAATCCAAGTGCACTGCACCTATCCCACAGGCCAGCAGGGACAATCCAGCCCCCTCTTTCAACCTGCATCTAACACAGTTCCTGTCTTTCACCCAGGTACACAAACAATGAATTTCACATCTTGTTACTGACAACAGGGAATGTCGGTGGTGGTGTGCGCAATACCACAACAGATGGATGCCGACGAGCTCAACAGAGAGTGAAAATCTTTATCCTTCAGGAAAAACACAATCCTGAATACTTAAAATTGGTTCAAGAGCTTCATTTTAGACTGTAGGTAATACTCTGATTTTCCTTTAAGGAGGTTGACCCAAGCAATATGCCAAATGTATCATGGAGCAACTCAATTATCTTAAAGAATAAATGAAACTATTAACTTGACTCTTAGAGGTGGCTAAAGAATTAATTAGGACTGCTTAGTATGGCTTAACACTCAATTGTTTAATTATTTTAATAAAATATATCACAACTGTGCTTAAACTTCTAGATCTCGAGGTTTTGTTTCCCCAAAAGTAGAAAAAGAGCAAGTAAAATTCTTCCTTAAAAATGTGTGTTTTTTGCACAGACCACAACCAAAGCACACACTCAGACCCAGCCTCCAGTTCCTCCGGCTTTAAGAGACCAGAGGCACACCCTGAATCCTGCTGGTCCCATGACATTCCCAATCCAGACCTGCCCAAGGACCGAAGTGTGGCACTTGAAGCCCCCAAAAAAGTCTCCAAAAAAAACCCTTTTACAATTTGCAGCTTCACTTTATGATGGCTCTGGGCAGACACGTCACTAACCACAACACTTTCCAAAATTTCAGAGCACCTGCAGAAAACCAGACTAATTTTTTGCTTCAACACTGGGCTCTCATCATCTACCTGTGACCCGATCCTGACTTGCACACAGAGTTTGGATCTCTCTCCCTGTACAGTGAGGAGACCCACCCATTTTCTGGTGGGGATGCATTTCAAATGCTGGCATCAAGAGCATGTCGGGAGCTGCTGCCTGAGAGGAGCTTGGAAGCAAACATGGAGAGAGCTGGAGCTGGGCTCTTGCATGACTTTTCCACACACTTCTGTAAGAATTTTAGGCTAGTCCAGACAGTTGGGAAATCCCGAATGACAGATAATCCATTTTTATTACCCTTACATTTCCATTGTGAATATAACTCATACTGGACTTGTTGCAAAAAAGCACCATGCTCAAAGCCAAAGAAGATGTAGGACATTTCAAAACAGTCTTTTTCACATGTCTATGATTATTCTAGGAGGAGTTAATGTAAAAAGTAGCCAGGATGACATCTGCATTAATGTATACATGCAGCACCTATGGGTTTACTTGTTAATTAAAGCAAGAGCCTTTATGTCATTCGTACAGCGTGAGGTAAAGAACATTTTTCCTGTCTGTATAAGCTTTGGTACACCAGTTTCCTCTCTAAAGAGCACATAATAGCTACATTTAAGTAAATCAGGTCAACATGTCCTCTTTTATTTTATGTTAAGGTAAACTAGCCTTCCTGTCCCACTGCAGCCTAATTTTTCTTTACAGCTATTTAAAACCTATTATAGGTTAACATTAACATTCAGACTGCTTCCTGCACTGTCTGATTTTGCTAGATGATAAACTTAATAGCACTTAGTGACAGACAGCAACTGAGAAGTTGGGGGAAGGGGGAATTTCATCTCCAACAGCAGCCTACAACATTTATAGCAGTTTAGTAATGACATCAATAAAAGGCAGATCTACTGTAAAATGCCTGCGGTGGCAATTACTCTGGTTTGTTTACTTTGGCTGAACCACCAGAGAACAGGATCCATTCTGCTCACCAAGCACCACCTCCTCTCTCCCAGTCAGTCCTGCCCCACATCTGGACAGGGAGAAGAGTAACTCAGGGTGGGGATCAGGGAAGTTTAGGGGGTGGATACCCCACTGCACCTGGCACAGACCACGTTTCTCGAGCACACAGACGTGTTAGCCTTCAATGGTCCACACACAAACTATAACCTTGGAAAAGACATTACCTCACAAGAAAAAAATCTTGCACTGTATTCATTTTTCAAGATTGAATTAAGCCTGTTTTGGTTAAATGCGAATATCAGTAGTTTCAAAACCCAAATCCGATGCATATGTCTGCCTCGGAGGTTCAGTGAGGGGATGTTTAAAAGCTTTCTGCTGGTAGCAGGCAGCAAAAGTCACTCGAGAGACAAGAGAAATTATTTGTCAAGAAGTTTCTGATTCCCAAAGCTGGTATTCAGGAGCAGTTTTGTTCTCAGCGTTGGTGTGACTTCTAGAGACAGCAGCTCTGCAGTTCTGCTCTGAGGCTGCTTTGGAAATATCTCCATCAGCCAAGAGCAATATTTATAGTACAGAAGGCCATGTAAGTTACTTCTGCAACACTCAATTTCTAAATACATTCACACTTAGCTGATACCTGACTCTTATCTTGCAGGGGAAAAAAATAAAAAATACCAAGAAAAGAAAACCTTTGTGTTAACAATGACAACTGAAAAACTGGCTGTTCTCTTGGAACGATACAAATGGTGCTAAAATTATTCTAAGCTGGTTGTGGTCCTCAGATCTACTAGATACACAGTAATGTGCATGGAATAAAGAGAAGAAATTTCAACACCATAAGAAATTATGGTCTCTGGGATTTTGCTCTGGCTGACAGCTTCCATATGGTCATGGAAAACCAGGAGAATTTTTTTAAGATGCCTACATGCCTCCTTCTACAGATTTAGCTACTTTGCTTGTGCACATAAGGAGGTGTCACAGAAGATGTTGCTATCTCCTTGCCAAGGAAACCAGACAGGTATCAATCTGCACTCTCTAATGAGCAGCGCAAAGCAACTGATCCTTTCAGATTTGATCAACTTCCTCCTGGAGTTGGACTCAGTTATTTTCATGGGTCCCTTCCAACTCAGGGTATTCCACTGCATGATAATTCAAACAGCAACGAGTATTCGACTTTCCTCCACGTGAAAACAAAATGTCTTGCATTTGTCTTAAAGTCTCCAAAAATATCTCTAGCAAAATAAATGCCCATCATAATTCCAGGTATCTGCTTACCTTTTCAGCATCTTGTGACTATTTTTTTCATCCCAAAGTATGAGACCTCAAGGGGAACCCATGAGATGGGACGGGAGAAAGCTGAGCACACTTTAAAGAGGGAGATGCTAAGCTGTAGATCCAGGAGAGCTCCCCTGAGCACAGAGCAGCCACGTAGCACATCTGACCACAACACTTCTAGTTCACCTGTGTTCCATGACATCAGAAAAGAACAAAAGAGTGGCAGCAAAGAAGGCAGAAGTCAAGTGTGTGAGTTTCATTCTCAACATGTGATACTCAAAATTCGGAGTTAAGGATTTATCAAGGAACACCAAAAGCCATGAAAATATATGTAAGCAGCAAAGACCGGTTTTATATATGCCCCTCCTGCTTACCACCCTCAATGCACACTCAGTTCCAGGGTACAATGACATTCCAGGAGGCTGCAAATGCTCTCCTACCTCTCTGATAACCCCTTGGAGAAATACATGGCTTAGCATAAACTAGAAAAAAACCCTAGGAATTAGTCTAAATCAATATCTAGGCAAGTCCCCAGCCAACCTAAAATATGGAGAGGCACAGAAGAGCTGTAAAAGCACCTTTCCACACCGCTTCCCCTGAACTCAGCAAGAACCAAGTCCCAAACCTCACAGCCGGAGGCAAATGCAGATGCCTGGGGAAGGAAAACTAAAGTCTCGTTGCAAGCCAGCCCTCCAAGCCTGAGTCCCAGCCAAGGCAATACCTGCAGCAGGTGTGCAGGTGGCCTGAAGAGACCCCCTGTGCCACAGCCAGCAGGACAGCAGCCCAGTGCCAGCCAAAGGAGCTGCCTGTGTGCTGGCTGAGCACGGCCACAGATGGTTTCACTGCCTACCTCGGGCAGCCAGCCCTGGCCGAGGGGAAACCTGGATGCAGGACAAGGCAGAGAGGGGGCAAGTGTTCCTCTCAAAACAAGTTGCTGTTTTCCTTTCCAAGTTTCAGGCTCTTTGGATCTAATTAAATTTGAAGAAGGAAGTGAGGAGTAAGCAAAATTCTTGGACAACGGGCTCATTTTTTGAGCTAGGTGGGACTGCAAGCAGTGCGTGAAAGGCAGTGTCAGGTGCTAAAACAAATCTGTGTGTCCTTTAATAGCAACAAGAAAAGTGTGAACAAGAGAGAAGTTATACCTATTTCAGGAATGTAATTGCTTTATGGAAAACACACCAACCCCAGTGTTCTTCTAATCTTGTTTTTTAATACTCAGCGCTTGTAAATTCCTTCAAATTCAAAGATTTCATCCGATAGCATAAATATCTGTTCCACACAATTTAGCCCTTAAAGTACATATAAATATCACTTACCGACCACAAGACCTGTGAAGAATTAAGGAGACATGCCCTTAATTACCCTGTGCAGGTCATGTGCAACAAATCTCGCGGCAGAGCAGAGGATCTTCTGGAAGCCCCTGGTTTACCACCACCCCCAAAACTTGGCAGTAACCTTCCAGAGACCCCCCATGGAGACAGTAAACAACTTTTACTGGTCTTGAAAATGAAAAGAACTATTCATTTGTGGAGCAAAAGAGAGCATGCTGTCTTGGTATCAATTCCTACCAAGTCTCTTGGCAATACAGCACAGTAAATAACGCAGATTTCTAATTTATTCCTCTTAAAGCACAGTCTAAAAGTTAGAAAGACTCCTGTAACAAAGAATTCTCCACTGAGTGCTCAAGTAGAAATTCTTACCCTCTTCTACATTACATATAAACTAGGAAGAAGCAGTTCTGAAGTCTGATTTTAATATCTCTGAGTGAGATTTTCTTTCATAGTCATATTATTGAAGACATGTAAAATTCTGGTATCCATATCATCTTCTACCCATAAGCTGCAGAGTTTAAATTTCTCACTATGTGGAGAAACACCTAATCAGTTTGTTTTGAATCTGCTGCCTGTCAACTGCATTTGATCTTGTCAAAGGCTGTCTGGGGAGAACACTGTCCATGGAATTTGTGTGAAACCTACCTAAGAATCTGAGGAGATTACTACACAGTTTGGATATTAGAGGGACTTCCGCAAATAAAATGCAATTTTTTTCATTTTTTTAATCGATTCTGAACTTTGTTTCAACTGATAATAGTTCAAGAATTTTATTTTCTAGTGTCTTTTAGTGGCCCACCAAAAAAAGAAAAACCAAAAACTTCTGTCCTTTTTTAAATTCGAACAGCTATTCTTTTTCCTTAGCCCTGCAATGTGACAAAGAAAATTACATTCCAAGTCAGCATTTAGAAAGAGCCCTGAGAGGAGGCCAGATGTTGTATGCAAATTCCCTCTTTTTATTCAGCTGATTTTATTTACTAGCTTTTTGTGTCTCTATCTATTTATATGATCTCTGTTACTGCAGACACTACCAAATCTTAATAAAAATAAAAGTAATTTTTCCAGCTTCACTTTGTGGGAAATCATGGGGGCAAAAAAACCATTTTTTTGTCCAAGTTCAAGCAAAAACTCAGAAATTCAGAGATAAATTCTCAATGTTGGCCAGCTTTCATTTTTATTTAACACATTCCAGTGGCCTCCTCCCTTCTCCTGGTGTGAGATGCGAGCAGGTTATCAGATGGCTCTTCATGCACACAGTGACTTACCCAGGGACAGACCAGGAGATCTGAACATGTTCCCCCAAATTCCACAACAGTTCACTTGTTGTAGGACCATTTTCCCCATCTGCTCTGTCCTGGGTTGGCCATAGGACCTGTTTGTATCCCCAGTCGTCCTCTTGCTTATGCTGGACATTAAGTTCTGCAGCTTTAAGTTGGTCCCAGAAAGACAAAGAGAGTGAAGGTGGAGGAAAAGAAAACACTCGCCGTTTGTCTGCAGGATACCTTTACTCCTACGAAGCAAGGCTACATTCCAGCGGACAGCGTTATCTCTTTTCTTTTCTTTTTTTTTTTTTTTTCACTCTCTCTGGTGTGGGTGCTGGAAGAGCTCACAGCAGAGGGTTTTTCCTCGGATTTTTCCCAGCTTTTTGCAGGGAGAGACTTTGTTTCTTTTGCTGGGTATTTTTTCCTTTTTTCCTCTTCCTGGGACTGGCTGGCATTGCATGTGCCCGGGACACCAGGGAACCCCCGGGGGACCCCCCCCACCCTCGCTGACTTCTACAGCCGGGCCCAGCAATCGGCCCCCCCACTGGAGACCTGAACCGGACTCAGACGGACTCTGAATCTACCATCTCTTCAGAGGAAGGAGAGGTTTCATTGTTTTCATATTATCCAAATTTGTTTTCTATGCTTGTGAATATTCTATTTGTTAAATAAATAGGTTTTTCCACTTTTTCTCTGAGGAAATTCTTCCCGGACCTGTAGGGGGAGGGGTGATTGGAATCGGCCCTTCCTAGAGGAGACCCGCCCCCCCCCCCCAGAGGTTTCCTCCTAAATATTTGCCCTAAACCAGGACATGCTCCAAGCCATTTAGGATACTGCAGCTTGGTACAGTACCACAGTTAAAGGAGAACAGGGTCGATTTCCAGAGCTATAACATTTTCCTAGGAGAAGCAAATTTTAAGAGCCACCCTCCTCACAGGTGGGAAAAGCTTAATAAAGTGCTTTGCAGTGTTGAAAGGTCTCATCAGATTTTACCTCTTACATACTCACTCCCTTATTACTTAGTCTGCACTCTGTACTAGGTTTTGGATAAGCATTTAAAGAACAGAAGGAAGATTCCTCTACTTTCAATATGTTTTTTTTAATCCCTCAAAAAGCTGAAGAGATTCTGCAATATTCTGCAATAAATGCCTAAAGTCTTTCTTGTTCTTTTCACACACCACCTTTCAAACTCAATTGAGCAGTACAGGTATGTTAGTGCTGTTCTGCATATTCATCTGTTACAAATCACCTGAAAATGAAGAGAAATTTAGATGTGAAGTATGTCTTCTTTGGGTGAAAATAAATTGGATTTTATGTGATATGAGAGGCACAGGTAAAAGCTAACACCAATATATTACAGTATTTAGTAGCTGAGCAGTTTTTTTTTAATAATTCCTTTTAAAAATTGCAGGAATCTTCACTACAATTCATCTCAAGCAATTGTCTCAGGGCACAAATATTAACATATAATTATTTGAAGGCAACAGAAAGCAATATGCAATATTACATAAAAAAGGACATTTGGTGACCACTACTAAAGAAGCAAGGTTCTCAATTTTCCAAATAAAAAGTAAAAAAATTCTTCCCACACCACTTTTTGTTTCTCCAGACCACTGGCTAAGCAGTTTCATCTTTCTGAAGCTGCAAACCCATCTAGAAGGGACTCATCAGCCAGCAGAAAAAGAGAAACTATGGCAATGGCTGGGTCAGCAACTGCAGGAATGACATTTCTTTCTCAGACGTTCCACTGGAAAGCAACGGTTTCTCTTTTGCAGTGAGAAAAGGACACTCTAATGGTTCCAAACAAAACAGGACTCAGCTCAACTGCAGCACTCAGGCTTTGCTTAGAGGATCTATTAAAAAACATCATCCCAGCTGTGACTTGCTGTTGTTAAGAGATACTTTAAAAAAACATGCAGTGCGCACTTCAAAGTGCTTCTTAGATGAAAAATTACCCCATTTTGGAGCAAGCTTTAGATACTACCATGATGAATTTCATAACCTATCACTTACTAGTCAAAACAAGAATTCATTATCAAGATTGCTGCACAATTACCTAAGTTTACAAAATTCAAGATCCTTTTTGCTTCCGTGCACCATCACTGACAACATCCAGATAACAGAAACCATGTTCCAAACTCCCCAGTGACTGTTTTTCATGTGAACCATAAATAGAGAATATTAAAAGGAAACACAACAACTGAAGATTATATAAATATGGAGAAACCTGCAGGGTCATGGGGGCAATATATATTACTTTGACTACAAAATCCACTAAACTACATATTACATCCAAACATAGAAAAAGATATTAAATAAAAAGAAATTTTTTAAAGGCACAGCTTAGTGTTAATTTTCTTTTTCCAAAGAAACTTCACTTCTTGAAAGTTGTGAGAGATGTGTGATTTCTCACTCATTTATAGGGCTAGCTTTGAATTTTAATGTGTTAGACAGTTTCTTTGCTTTCTGTAATTTTCTGTAACTTTCACACACACAGGAAAATAAAATCGTTAGTTCCCCAAAACAATGACTTCAAACAACTTTGCAACACTCAAAACATTCCACACAAAGTAAGACATGGTCAGACTTTCATTTCTTCACAGTTCAGGCCCAGATCAAAAAAAACATGCACTGAAGTCTGCCAAAGTTTCATCTGAGTCAAAGCACAATTGCAATAATCATCAAATATCTAAAGATATATCAAAGTGGCATGCAGTACACAGCTACTTTAAAAATTCTTGAAGTAATTATTATGTAGAAAATTGTTGATATATTAATTTGATCTTAAGTTAATCAAAATTTCAAAACACAGATTGTATGCTATAATGGGTGTTATTGAAAGTATTTCTGAAAAAGCTCTGAAATAATGAGAACTTCACCGGATTTTAAAATGCTTTCACCAGAATGTACACCATTAGCTAACCAAAAGAAGTTAAAAGGCGTAGAACAACAGAGAATTTTATTGTGACCTATGTGCCCATGAAACAAAAGTGCAGGACAACATTTGGAACAAGCTGGACACTATCTGAACCTGAAGTTTGGATAAAGTACAGGCACCTGAAAAGCATCGACCTACAAACAGTCCATACTCCAAAAGTTTCTAAACCTTTGACACTGAGAGCTGCATTCCAGCCACATACACTTTTTAAAATTTAACAATCGACAATTAAAAGCTGATTTTACACTAAGGAAATCTACTCTTCACAATAAAACCACAAATGTTTCATTCTTTAGATTGCAGACACGTATCACCATCTTCTTCAGCTGTGGCTGCCTGCCCTTTAGCTCTCCTAATGTTTGTCCCAACCACCTTCCACAAACTCCTACCCCATCATCCCCACCACACAGAGACAGCTCAGTTGCAGACTAGTAAATAGATATTTATGTGTATTTATACAACATGGGGAGAAAGGCCAGTCCACATGCTCTTGTTTCCTGTCTTCCCACTTCCATGTGAAGTTTAATACGATGATGGTTTCCATTTTTAGAGGGTAATTTTCTGAACTACTCTGCAATCTGAATTGTCTGTAAATAACGATGCCTTTAGCTTGGCATCAGCTATTTTCTCTGCAGCTCTAAACTTTGTTCTTGCTCTAATGACTTCTCAGCCATAATTTTCCCCAGACCCTGATAATACTAAATTTAGATCACCCAGATATTTTTTATTATATTCTCTGGCATCTTTGCACTACAACCATGGCCTTACATTATCTGCCCTGAGTGCCATTCCTTTATTCCCATAACTATTTTTTCCAAGACTGCTCTAACATCTAATTATGTGAGATAATACATAAGGAAAAAATTTCTTTTTCAGATGCTCTTCTGTATACGGTTATATTGTTAAACAGATTTTACCTACTTTCATCCACATGTTTTTTTGAAAAGTAACTGAAATGGGACCGTTTAGTCTTCATTTTCACATCGGATTACAAACTTAAATACAACAGATCTTTATTTTAGACTGGAAAAGCAAATAAAAAGGCAAAAAAAAGCAACAACAATAAAAACAACAACAACAACCAAGAAAAAAAAAAAAAGAGAAGAAAAGAAAAAACCAACACGGAAATAGGAAAATATTGGAAACCAAAAATAATCCATAGGCAAATGCAGAGATCCTCAGGAGTCTTTGACATGTATTAAATTGTTAAAAAATTAGCAGAACTTTGACCAAAACGTTGTTTACAATGTGTGGAATTAAGCCAGACACAAAGAGCACTGAAGCCAAAGCTTCTTTTTAATATAATTCAAAGGGCTCTGAATTAGATTATAAGTTACAACCTGCTTTGTTTTAGTTTCGTGTTCTTTTGTACACTCAGGCTAATTAACAACAATTCTTTGATAAAGGCAGTTATCTTTGTCCTTTGTTAGGAATGACTGGTTTTTACATCTGTGTCCCTTCCTAAACCTACCACAGTAAAAGCACTACTTTTCAGCTTGGTCTAACTGGACAATTTTTCCAAGATCTGGACTTCAGAAAATGGCATAACACAGAACACCAGATTCTGTTAAGATGAGAGGCTTAAAATTAAGCAAAGACTTCAGACTCAACAAGTCCCCCTGGCTCTTATAGGGGGATGATCATCATTGATGATCTGTAGTAAGACCTAAGCCTACTCAAGCCCATCAACCAGTTGATGGACCTGTTCCTGTGCTTCCCACTACAGCCATTCCCAGCATTGACAAGGCTCCTGTCAGCATGCACAGGGACTTCCTCCCCAAACCAGGGGAGCGGGTCACGTACAGATCACTGATGGTGAGGTCACAGGCACTGGTGTGACATCAGCACCCAGGCCTAAGGTACAAAGGTGGCTGTGCAGCAACACAACCTGCAGAGTTGAGGAGAGGATCACACAGAAGGAGCTTGCCCAAGGCTACTGAGCAGGTTCTGGTGCCTCTGGGGCAGCTCCTATGCCTCTCTCTTCACTCAGGGAAGGATTGGCACACTTCGTCAGGAGGAGAAGGGACAGCAGTGCTGTGGCACAGACACTCCAGGCACTCCTCCATATCCACGCAGCTAAGCAGTGTCCTCCTGGGAAGGAGCAAGGTGAGAGTGAAGTCTCCCTCCCCACAGCCCCCCATGGCTGGCAGAGGAGGAGCCAAGAGCAGTGTCAGAAGGAATGAGGAGATCCACGCAACAACCCTGGGGTAGGGCTCCTCTTCTCATGGGCCAGTGGGGCCAGGCTGGGCTGTGGGCACTTATACCCACCCTGCCCTTAAGCCAGCCCAGCAGGGACAGAGCAGGGCCTTGGGGACAATCCTGCAAGGACATTTCCTCAGCCCTGCAGAGGTGCTCACACCTCTTGCCCTCCCTCTCTCCAATGTACTTGCTGTGTCAGTGGGCAGAGGCAGTGTCCACAGCAGCAGCAGCCTTTCCAGACAGCCCAGGCTGGAGCATGAGACGCCGCTCATGGAGACAGCGAGCACAAGGCTCAGGCAACCAGGCACCAAAATCCGTAAGGCTCAACCGCGTGCCGCTGCTGTGTGCTGAGAGCAGCAGCCTCAGCCCCGCCAGCCAGGAGGTGACAGGGCTGTCCCAGGGCGTGCTGCTGGGCAGCAGCAGCAGCTTCCCCTGCAGAAAGCAGGGCTTGAAGCGAGGCCACCCAGAGGGAACCACAGAACCACAGCCACCCGAGAGCCCACCGGCAAAATGCCGCAGGATCGTGGACATGCCAGCCCAGAGTGCTGAGACCACCGGCTCCAGCACTGCCAGTCAGGCAGCAGCGAGGCTGTCCCAGGACACTCAGCCATCCAGGAGACAAGCAGCTCCACAAAGAACACTGTGGCTCTTCCCCAGATCCGTGCCGGACAGCCGCTCCCAGCCTGGACCAATTCGTATGAGACATGTCTGGCGGCAACAGCGGCGGGAGGAAAAGCCCTACAGTCGGCCTAAAAACCAGGGCAGGACCAGACGAGCACCAGCCCATGGTGCTCGTCCCCCTCACCCCTCAAAATAAAGTTTTCTGTTTGAACTAGAAGATCCCACAGTCGTTTTCCCAGTCATTTTGCAACCTCCTGTGGCTGAACTCCAAAGAGAGGCCCTGGTTCAGTGAGACATTCCAGCACGTGTGTGTCCTCAAGGACTCAACCTGCCCCATGGCAATGTTCGGTGCTGGATGAGATGGAGATGCCAGCCTTGCTTCTTCTCTCCTGTCAGTCAGGGAAAAAAAACAGAAGGAAAAGAACAGTGCAAAAGGGGCTGATGGAGATGACCTAGGAATTTTGCAAGCATTCCTGGCTAAGGCAGCTTCAAGGGGAGGGCACAGCTCTGCTTGCTGCAGGCCCCCTGCAGGGAAAAACAAGGATTATTCCCCTCCCAGCCCAGGCACTGTTCAATCTACCGTTGCTGGGGTTGCAAGGACTAGCCTGGAAAGTAACTGGGATAGTGCAACTAATGGTGGGAAGGCAAAATTAAACACAGTCCTAGCAGTAAAAATACACTGCAGGGATGGCCTGAGGCTGATTCTTAGACTGAGACAAGAGAGCTTTCTTTTTTCTGGAAGATTTTAAGCAAGTGCCAGCTCAGCTTGGAGGTGTGAAGGCAGAGATACTTGAGGGCACCAGCACCAGCTTCTGTCATGGTGGCAGCCCTGACTCCTGCCTCACTGGGCACACTGGTTTACCAGACAGGCACACTGAGATATCTCTTATTTCACACTTAAACTACCATTTCCCCTTCTCCGGGATCCATTTCCCCCAGGATGAGTCTCAGCTGCTGCACTTGCACAAGTGTCTTTATTCCCTGAACATCCTTGGGAGTTTCTCCAGGGGCTGAATATTTTATTCTTAATGGAGGAGAGTACTGCTGTGTGCACTCAAAAAAAGGATTTTTAAAAATCACATTTCAGAAAACACACGGGTCATCGGGCTTCTTGGAAAATAATGATCTGTTCCACTTCCATACAAGTGCTCTGCAGAAGGAATTTGAAAGAAAGGGACCTTTACTTCCCTCCCCACACCCCCCCCATTAAATTACTGAGTTTTGGTGTTTTGGGCTGACTCTGTCTTGTGTCATTGGGATGAAGTGCCACCTAAACATGAAGAAGGACTCCTTTACTATATGTGTAACTGGGCATTGACACAGACTGCTCAAGGAGGCTGTGGAGTCTTCTTCCCTGGAGGTGTTTAAAAGCCATCTGGACAGACTCCTAAATAATGTGATCATGGGGATCATGGTGGAGCAGGCAGTTTGGATGAGACGATCATAAAATCATACAGTAGTTTGGGTTGGGAGGAACTTTAAAACTCATTTAGTTCCGACTCTCCTTCAATAAGCAAGGACACCTTCAACTAGTCAGGTTGTCCCAAGCCCCATCCAGCCTCGAAAACTGAGGCATCACAGTTTTCTCTGAGCAACCTGTGGCACTGCTACCATCCTCACAGTAAAAAATTTCTTCCTTATAGGTAATATGAGTCATCCCTCCTCCAGTTTAAAACCATCAGCCCTTGCCTTTTTGCTAAAGGCCCTGCTAAAATCTTTGTCCTTGTGTCCCTGCGGGCATCTCCCTGGCACCTCTCAGGATCAGGAAGCAATTAACTGAAACAAAATTAGAAATACACTGCGTACAACAAGGGAAAAACCTCTGGCTTTTCAGATCCTGCATGTTGGGTGGTGCTGGCACCATGAGGCTCTTGGCCAACAGCTCCCCTCCATCCATCACCTGTGCTGAAAATGTGAGAAAATCTGTGTATACACCCCAGCAGCAGCAGCCAGTTGTCTCATCCTTGAGGTGCAGCAGAACTGACAGGTAAAGGTCACTCTGGGGATAATGGGGGACCTTCTCACTCACAGAATAGTATCTATTTCCTGAAAAAAATGGCCAGTACCCTCCTAATCTCTGCAAGTGGGGCACAAAAAGCCAAAAAAGTATTAAATAGTTAACCAATTTCTGGAGAAGATACAGGTCAGACTATGTGAGGCTGGAAAAGATTGCACAAGTGACAGTTCTCAGAGGAAAATTAGTAGGAAATCATCTCTTTCTGCCATTAAAATCTCAGGCTGCTGTCATCAGATGCTCAAGTCACAAGAAAAGTTCTTCAGCACCAGTATCCAGCCAAGCTCCTGCTTGATCTATTTCAGTGGAAAGCCATCATTTTGCAAGAAGAATTCCTCCTCTGAGTTATACACTAAGTATTTCTTTCCAACTGGAAGTGCTACTGGGTTTTGTTACCCAGCATTTTAATATTAAATTGTGGAAGTATTTTAAATGGAAAGTGAATGAAAACCCATGGTATTTAAAGAAAACTGGCTGGTAAACTCAAGTATTTGCTCCCTTCTGAAAGGGAACCAAGGTATCACGAGTCCTAAAAGACTCACTCGCTCTCGCAAATAAACAAGGAATAAAGCCTAAGAGGAAAAGTAACTGACAGGCTTGAATTTAATTTGGCATTATAAAGCTTTACAAAGGATTAGGTTGAGTTTGCAAGACACCTTTCCCTTGATTCAGAGATTTAATTGGGCTTTCCTTCAAACTCCAGAGAGCTGGCAACACGTCTCTGTGCAGTGTCCACAGGCAGGTCCAGCAGCCAGGGAAGGGAAAGAGCCAACGGTTCACAGGAAGCAGCAGGAAAAAGCACCATGGGATGGGCTGAAGGTGGGATGGGAACAGGATGTGTGGGGTGGAGGGAGCTCTGCTCCCACCTGAGCTTGTTTGTGGGGGTAACTGTGATGAATACACAGTTACCTGAACACAAAATTAATTCTGCACCCAGATCTGGGCTCCCCAGCACATGGAGAACATGGACTTGCTGGAATGACCCCAGAGGAGGGTCATAGCTATGGTCCAAGGGCTAGAGCACTTCTATGGAAATGGACTGGGAGAGTAGGAATTGTTCAGCCTGGAGAAGTGAAGGTTCCAGGGAGACTTTAGAGTCCCTCCCAAGTGCCTAAAGGGCACCAGTCTTCTCAAATTCTTGTCATGGTTGCCCACCCCATTCCTGAATTTTCCACTGCCTCATAGATATGACAGCTATCCTGCCAAAATCCTGTCATATTTCAAAATCATTTTGCTCCTCATGCTTCCAGTATTTTTTTTTCCCTTTCAATACCCTTTTAGCACACTGTTTTGGCCTTTAGGAAGCTTATCAGTCAGAAGAGAATTCATGGTTTTTGTAACCTTTAACCAAGGAAAAATTTGGCCCTAGAACGTTCACACAAAAAAGGGTCTGTTCTAAAACATTATGGATTAAGAGCTTTCTTAAGACTCCCGTGGACTGTCCAAACCAAGATGCACAGTCTTATTTGCCATCAAAGAACTATCTGGAATCCAGATTTGTAACCCTGAACACACATGGAAAAAAGCCAGAACTCCAATGTTATCCCAATTACTTGTGGTTATTAATCACAGATCACCTTTTCATCTTCAGCCTTGCCTAGAGCTACAAACATGTTGTCTTGGTTTGAGTTTTGAAACAGTTTAAAGAGGTGGGCACTCTGAAATGAGTAACCTCCGCTTGATACCAACCAATCCCTTTCTACCAATAAGGAACAAGGTTTGACTAGATGCAAGTGAAAAAATAACAGTTTATTAACAAATAGAATGCCAATAGGCAAAGAAAAAAAGGTGAACATCTGCTAAATACCAAACTGCTAAAGCTCACACGGCCACAGGAACAGAGACATGCAATTCCAGAAATACTCATTCCCAGGGCCTTGCTCATCCCTCAGCCTGAGAAAGTGGCTCAGTCCTCTGATGCTTTCTGCCAAGTGTCACATCAGACTCCTGAAAAACTCTACTTAAAAGTTTTATTTAGTAGTACTTTTACTTCCTTAAAGCTGGCACAACCTTTTATTAACCTGGTGTGATGTTTACAAGACTGTTCTGCCAATTAGTTAACTCTGTGGAGGTACATTACAGGCATATTTTTCCAAATATATCTTATTTAAACCTTAGGCAGTAATTCTAGCTTTATTATCAAGAGATATTTCCCTTCAAAATAAAAATTATCAAAATTCTATATCAACCTTTAAGCTGTTCCAACATTTAAACCACAGATTTGAACTGAAAGACAAATGTAATGATAATAAGGAGCTCAGTCCCTCACACAAAAAACCCCACAATCTTTAGGATAACATGAATTAGAAGCAATCCGTGGCATGGGAAAAGGAGTTGTATATTAAATGCAGACTGCCCCTGAGTTTCTGCACCTTTTAAATAGTGTGAACAGGAAACTGCTGTCTTATCTGAACCACCTTCAGAGACTCAAAACAGTTTTCTGATCTCCCGACCAAGCTCTTCATTGAGCTGCACAAAAGCAGACCATGTACTCTAACCAGAGCATGCAGGATTTGGGTCCTGAGAACACAGGCAGAGGGCCCAGATCCACAGCTCCCAAGCCCTCAGCCCGGATTGTTACAGAAGTTTCTTCTCCAGCTGCACTTCCACTTCTACAGAGCTCAGGAACTCAAATTGCACTATCCCAAACTGAGCTGTTGTGTCAGATTCAGGACTGGACTAGGAACTGTACCTGGAGCCAAAAGAACTTTTCCAGCTGTAAGTTTTGTTGAAACTGGTGCACTTCCACCAAAATTATAAGTTTTGACAAATTGGCAGTTTTTGATATTGAAGTGACCTTCTCAGAAAAATTCCCAAAAAACTCCAGCTCTAATCCTGAACAAAACAGCCAAACTTTCCAAAAAGCCATGAGGATTCTTCTGCTAATTGCCACTTAAAAGAAACAATATACACTTGAAACTAAGAACATTTTCAAAACATTTGAACTGTGTAGATAGGGCTGACATGCCTCAAAATTATGAGATCCTGACAATACTCTCAGCACAGGGGTAAGAAAAACTTCTCTAAATCACTAAACCACACAGAATCACAGAATAGGCTGAGTTGGAAGGGACCCACACAGACAATCAAGTCCAACTCCTGTCCCTGCAAAGGACACCCCAAGAATCACACCCTGTGCCTGAGAGCATTGTCCAAACACTTCTGGAGCTCTGTCAGGTTTGGTGCTGTGACACTTCCCTAGTGAGCCTTTCACAGAGCCCAACCACCCTCTGGGTGAAGAACCTTTTCTAATATCTGCCCTAAACCTCCCCTGACACAACCTCAGTCATGGACACCCGAATATTTTGTTGATATGCTAATTCTGTGTCCACATAAAAATAAAGTCACAAATGCATAATTATTACTTTTAACTATTTTCAGATATCTCAAGAGGATGAACCTGCAGCCTTAACCAAGAAATTTTCCTAGACAAAGAGGAATATATACGAGATAATAATTTGCCTAACTGAAAGAACTCAACATATTTTTATTTTGCTATTCATAAACTCCCTGATCTCAACTAAATTATAAAGGACTGCATGTGAAATGTCTGTCCTATACCATAAAACGGCAGATTCTTAAGGCACTCCAACTGGACCAGACTTTTATGGGTACCACACACCTTGTATTAGTTGCCCTGTGAGGTGTAGACTTCCCATTTCAGTAAAACCCTGTTCACCATTTTACCCACAGCATCTCCCAGGATCAAAACCTCATCTGTGCAGACCTCCAGAGTCCCTCCCCAGAGCGTCACCAAGAATGTGTTGTATTTTCCTGTGAAAAACCTCAGGTGCCAAACACAACCTTAGCGCCAGTTTGAGCAAACTGTTTCGGAGGGGATGTTGGATGTGCACAAACACGTGCTCTGTTTTTGTAAGGGCACCAGCCAGATCCTTGCTGATGTATCAAGTGCAGGAAAGTATTTGGCACCAGCCCTTAGCCCCAGAATTCATCCCCTTGTAGGTAGTGGAAAAACGTTCCATTTTTAGTTGCTCAGTTATACAGAGCCCATATATAAGCAAAGCTTTCTGTCTATCTTGTGCAAAGACAATAATCCTGTCCATCCTCTGGTACTTCTAGGCATGGCAAGGCCCAGGAGACTGAACCTTTCCTTAGTATACTTTGGCCCCTCTTTAACCTGAGGGAGAAGGAATCTAGGGACAGGTGGAAGTCTCTACATTTCCCAAGGGCAGGCCTTGACTTCCACTAAGCAGGTCTGGGACTACAACTGGACTCAGCCACATCTGTATTCCATTAGGAATTTAGAAAGCCAAGGTGTCCTCTTATAACCTCATGACTCAGTGGAGGGGTCTCTCATTCCCTTTGTGTCCCTGGTTTCCATGCAAACTCTTCTCAATTGGTTCTAATCAGATTTTCCTCTGCATGTTTCTTTTATGTACTAAGTAACAGAGTGACCCTTAACAAACTCTTTTAGGTCTGACTTTCAAAACTTTACATTAAAATCTGGTTTTGTTAACACCTTTGACAGTGATTCTTTAAGTGGCCGAACCACTTATTTGCAATAGGCTCCCACAATGGAATCTGAAATGAATTGGGGAAAAGATGGGAAATGCCTGAATTTTGTCTTGAGGTACAAGCAGAATAAAGTCATGGGAGCTGGGAAGCACTGCAAGTTCATTAACATAAAAGATGAGTAGGAAATAGTTTGTTTTAATTAGCTGGAGTGGGGAGGTCCCCCCAGAAATTAATAAAGCTGAAAGATGCAGGAAATAAAAAAAAAAAAATTGAAAAACCAACAAAATCAGCCAGGAGCAAAGACAGCAAAGAGCATCATGAGGGGAATAATGAAGCCCTCAAGGCAGAAAAAGAATAGAAAAGGGGGCCTGAAAGCCTGAGCTTCCTACAAAAGAGAGAGAGAACAAGAGCACAGTTCAGTCAAAGCTAACAGGAAAGACTAAGAGTGCTCAGACAGGATGAAGAGCCAGGGAGGTTAAAGAAAAAAATGTGCCATGGCCAGACCTCAGTGCTCAATTCCAGCTTTAACACTCTCACTGGTATCTTTGGCAGCACTGTCAACTTTATTTTAGTCATGCTGCACAGCCCCAACCTTCTGTACACATCCAATACATTTTGGGAAAATGTTTCTACATATATTTGTACTTTATAACTTTAATCTAATTAGACTAAACATGTTTCATTTAGCTCATTTCCAGTAAAAAATTAAATATATACGCCTCCACAAACCATGTTTTTTTCCTAAGTGTTGAGAATCTTCTAGCATTCAAACATCTCTACAATGAACTTTAACAAAAGAGTAAAAGGGTACTTTGTAAATGCTTGGAATAAATATAAGCATAGGGGAGACAATTTCCTTTTTCTATTATACAGTGCAGCAAAGCGTGAGACCTTCCAAATAATAAAACAAATGTTTATGGCCTCCCTTCTTCTTCCCATAACAATCTCAATTTTAAGTAAGAAAAACTTTAGCTTGTCACAGGCACATTTCTTTTCAGCATCTCATGCAGTACAGCCAAAAAAGCACAGAAGAACTGACTTGATCGGGGCCTTCTGACAGAAAGGTTGAAACAGCTGTTGTATTGGATAACACAGGGAATCAAGACTTAAGGTATTTGGAAATATACTGTGATGCAAATAACAAATGAGGGAAACAAAAATTTGACCTTGCTCAGCTCCTTCCAAGTCATGCTGAAGTTTTCACTCACACAGAATGAGCTGCTTTAGCAGAGACAACACCAAGAAGGTTTCCATCAAAAACTGGTTTAACAGAAGATGAAAAAACATGGAGTGGGAGCATCTACACTTTTGCAAACAGCATCTACACTTTTAGTGCACAGAGTGGCCACCACATATTCTTAGCATCAGAACAGCAGAAATCTTTTGATTTAAGATGAGAAGTCTAAAACCCACCCTTTCCTTCACCTACCCACTACGGAGTAAAGACAATCACACACAATATCTGGCTTTTCCTGTGCCCAAAACATAAGGCAGGTCAGCTGTAGGATTCACACTAAAACAAATTAATTATTATAAAATAGGCAAGACTACAAAGGAAAAAAATCTGGAATTACGTATCTCCAATCATCAATCTTAACTCTTCCTAAAAACTGAGACACATTGGCAAACAGATTGTTATTTTGGCAAAACTATTCTTAATTATTGTCCCATGCTTACAAAAGAACTCTGGACATGCCTGAGCTACAGATAATGATTTAAGCATTCATCTGGTACTTTCTTCCCCCTAAGTTAAATTGCATCTAATGAAGTTTAAAAAAAAAATCATTTGCCAAACCACCTCTTTTCTCACTTTCATCTGTTTGCAAGATCTTTTATCCATGTTCAAATGAAATTAGTTGGTAGCATGCTGGGGAACATCACAGGAGTATCTTCCCCTCTTTTCAGCTAGTGTAGCCAGCAGCTTTCTTCAGCAGTTTCTATTTCAGAGTTTAAAAAAAAAAATGTCAAAAATATACAATTGACATCAGGGAATGAAAATATAATATGAGTAACTTTTGGCCTCTGATATTATTTCAGATTTAAAAACACTAAGCATATGTCATTTCAATGTAACCAGTATTCTTGAGGTAGGAAACAAGTTTCCCTAGGAATGGCCAATGGGAGAGGGGAAAAATGAATCCTAGCCAACAAAAAAAAAAAGGCTTTCTAAAGAGCTATTAATAAGAAATCTGAAGAGAAGGGCATTTGTCTGCCCAACTGGGTAAATATGGAGTATTTCCACCATTAATTTTTTCATATAGTAAATCACTAAAACATAGACCAATATCAAGAAAATACTCAGTAATCAACACACCTCTGGTCCAAAGTTAGTCGGTAAAAATAACTCAGTGATTACTCCTCTTACAAATGGGATTATGTCCTAGTTCAGAACAAATTTTTAAATGCTCCAGAAAGGCAAACAGCCATACAAACAGCTTGTTGAATGACTTGCCAATTGAAACAAGCTCATAATAATGTTGTGAAATTACATTATCTGACACGTTTCAAAAGCTTATTCAGGTGCTTATTTAAGCCCATAAAACCTGTAGGGAAATACAGACAGGATGACATTTCAGTCAGCTTACCATAACATTTTTCTAGTGAAATTGCATAGCAACATATTAATGCTGAAAAAAAGTGTCAGCAGTAAAAACAAATGCCAATAACCTACACACTTCTGTGAAAAAAAGATAAAAGGTACCAATAACATACATTAGCACATTACAAAGGCATCACAGTCTTACAGCAGTTTAGAGCATCAAATATATGCTCTAAAAATATCATAAAGCCTCTTAACTGCACCCTAAAATGAGAGAACAAGGCAGCTTATACCACATGCCATGTGAAACCTGCATCTCACGTCATTCTGCCAATACGTGCAATTTAGAGGAAACTATCAAACTTTTCATTACTCTAGGAACAAGTAGACAGCAAGAATTTTTGTCAGTGTCAAAATTTTTCATGGATCATGTAACTACTCAACACAACTCAGTCATCAATTCACACACTGCAATGAGGCACGTCATTCTGCCCAGTACGCTTTTGGTCTGAAAATCAAATTAAGAAGTGACAATCAGTTGCTAAAAAAGGTCCTTCTTGTACCTAACAAATTATATCAGTGACAGAAATATGACAAAGTATCCCTTTCCTCACAACTCAATTCATCTGCCAGTCAATTCAGATCAGGCTATACTTGGAAAGACAGGTGATAAAGGGGAGAAGCCTGCAGGAGAATTTAAATGAATGTCATGTGAATTGAAATGAAAAGAGATGATTCAGTTTTTAATACCACAAGTGAAACACAAAAGACAACGCCATTCAAGATGTGTGAAGTACAAATCATACAGTTTTAGTCATCTGCTTTCCACAGCTTAGCAACAGTTGCCCATGTATTCTTTTCACACCCAAAAAAATGCCACTGAAGTTGCACCAAAAGGATAGTCAGACCAAGACCTAGATGCTCAATGAATCACATTTGGGAAAATACAAGCAGAATAAGCACTTAACCATCTGAAATTTTATTCTTCCGAGCTCTCTCAAACACACAACGCGCTTTTCCAAATCTACTTCCCAACCCATTCTTTACCCATTATACAATTCCCCAGGAGAAGCATCTGCTCCCTTGACCAAGAAAAAGAAATATGACTTCAAGAAACCAGCCAGAGATGAAAGTTAACCATCTTTGATAGTTACAAACACTGGAAACATACAAATAGCAACAGGATCTCCTTGCTGCAGTTATTCTCTCCATGGTCTTTATAGTCACCTCTTGTTCATTTTTAGATCTCACTTGTATTGCTTCCCAGCAGTGTCTGCTCCTTACACTCAGCACAAATGGATTAGCACCACTTAGGGCAAACTCTCAGCATTACTGATATCTTAGGTTGCAAACGCCTGGCTCTGAAGGAAACCCTTTACCTGAAAAACATAGCATGTTTCTGAATCCATAATCCTTCCTTCAAGTGATGCAATCAAACCAGTGGAAAACATTTTCACATATTCTAATAAACACCTATTTATTCTTAATCAAGAGTTTCAAATATCTTTCATTTGGAGCAAATGAAATAGAGCAGAATTTGCCTTTGGATATCAATGGCAACCATCAAATAGGTAATTGTGATAATTATGTTCTTAGGCAAAAACACAGATGCCTCATTCAGACAGAGAACTAAGTCCTAAATAGTCTGCCTTCAACATTTCTGAAGTCAAAAAGATCTTAATTACAATGCACCTGAAATGATATGCAGCCCCTAGAGAAAAAGTCACACCTCTTAATGGAAAAATAATCTTCACTTTCTGCCAGCATTCATGACATCAGTGCTAAAGTGAACAAGTACCAGCCTGTGCCACCTCTCTTTGGCGGCCACTTGTGTTCTCACACTCCCTCAGATAGAAGTGATGACATGAAGACTAAATCTGAGTTACAGGGCAATTCGGCAAGAATACCGGGTTCTTTGAAAAGAGCATGTAATGTGGCAAACAGGTCTGGATTTTCTTCAAGCCCCCATCTCAAGCTCACTAAGTTTGGTTAATTTGGTTTAATTCCAATGAATAAAAATTCTGAAAATGGAGAAATATAGTAAAAGCTCCAAAGGTTTCTTATTTAATATTAATTTTCTAAATGAGATATTCAACCTGCCTTCAAAAGGAAAACAGAGGATTTAAATACCATATAAAAAACATACTTTGTGAACACAGTTAATGCTCAATAGAGATCACTTATTCTTGTACCTTTCAAAAGATATCAATGATGAATGAATGTCATGAATCTCAAAATATTCTCTGACTACCAATAAATCTCTAAAGGGCCACGATCATTCCTTAGTCAAGGGAACTTTAGCAACCAGACTGTAGAATTCTATAAAAATCGGAATAAAATATTAATTGTAAATCTAGGAAGGTCTTTAGTTAAAGAAGAACAGATGTACAGCTAAATGGAATTACAGATCTAATACTGACAGAAATTCCTTAACTGTCATCCACTCCTCTACCCACACGAAACTGTATCATGTTTAGAAAGGTAAAAAAAAATTACAGATATTATCAGATCCCATTTTAAATTTTTTTTAAGTTGGAAGGAAGAATTCCAGCCTGCCCCTGTACTACTGATTTGGCTTGCAGCAGTACCATAGTTTTCAGGTGAATTCCCTCATCATTCACACTCACATCCATTGGTTCGTTTCTCAGAGCACTTTAATGCAGACATGGCTGGACTCATCCATGGCTGTGGAGAGCCATCGAGGCCGTGAAGCTTCCCAGCTTCTGATGGTAGATCCCTCAAACAGCAAAAGAGTCATCAGATCTGCTGTCAGTTTATCTGGGCTTTTAATGGAGCATGAGAGGGAGTCAGCAAAGGAAAAGAAAGGAAAACAAGACAACCAAACAACCAATTTAATTGCACCAATTTAACTGAACGCATTATTAGGTGTTGCAAATTAATGTTCTACCTCTGTCTCAGAAAAGTGTCCAATTAGGACACAGGAAGCACAAGAAAAGGTTTGATTTCTACCCACTTGCTGTTTCACACAACTTCTTTGGGAAATGATTTAGCATAGTTTAGAGATTGACTAAATCCCCACTGGAGCAGTAAGGCTGTTTCAAGGTGCAAGGAACATTTCTTTCCTAGCAAAGTGAAAGTGAAATATGTACATATATATTTAACTTTCACGTACTTTGGCTGTCTTTTGAAGCTTCATGACAGTTGCAGACCACATGAACCATGTCAAGTCTTGGTCCTTTGCAGAATATATAGCACTGAAAGTGGAAACTTATTTTCTTTTCCTCTAATCATATAGCCAACATTTATCTTCTTACAAAAGTAACCTGTTTTAGTTGCTAAATTCTATTTTCAAGAGTTATTTCAGTATTTGAGAGTTTATGTGATAGCACAAAGGACTTCAGTTGGAATTTCCCACAAGTGATTGAAGCACAATTTACCCTTAGGAAACCAAAGGGGGGAACAGTAATTATATATCAAGCACCAGAAATAAATATTTGTGGAAGCCTAGGAAAAGCAATTCCTTGGCAACAAAATTTAATACATAAAAAATCAATGAAGGCTTCAATGATACCATTGTTAAAAATAAAATAAAATAAAATCTCCTAATATAAAGCCATCAGAAGAATTATCTTGTAGTATTCATTGCTCAACTACACTGGGATCCAAATCTGATAAGTATAACATGGAGATTTACATTAATGTTTGTTCCTGCCCTGGTGAAACACAAAGCAGACATCTAGCCACATTCCCCTTCCTCAGCAAAATCCCTATTTTCATCCCTCCTCTTTCCCTAGCATGGTACAATAATGGCAGAATCATGGAATGGTTTGGGCTGGAAGGACCTTCCAGATCCTCTCATTCCAACCCCCTGCCATGGGCAGGGACACCTTCTGCTAGACCAGGTTGCTTAAAACTCCATCCAACCTAGCCTTGAACATTTCCAGGGATGAGGCATCCACAGCTTCCCTGGAAAACCTGTGCCAGGGCCTCACCAGCCTCACAGCAATGTCAAGATTACTGGAATGTGGCTAAAAGTTGGAAACACAAAATCATAGAAATAAACCTCAAAGGTCTTCTAGGAACACACTCCTAGTACGTTAATTATAAGAAAAAGTAAAAGGCAAAAACCGACATCTCCATTACGCTCTTAAGCCCATAGACGTGTATGCAAGCAAAATATGCCCATGTAAAGCTTTAAGCAATGGTAAAACTCTTAGTAGAATTCTCATTAATTTCTGGAGCATATAAGCATCCCATTTATAAGCTCAATTTTCTCATTTAACAAATTCATTTCCTTTCTACAGATACCAAGACTATCTAAAATGAGCTTAGTTAAAGCATTCCAGTGGTAGACATATTAAAACCTTCAAAACTTCAGCCAAAAGCCAACTGGCAGGAAAACTTTAAATGAAAACATTTACCTCACATCATAATCTGAAGTGCGCTCTTTGAAGCATTATTTTTAGATCAAATCTATGGTAAAGTGGGACTTAAAGAGATTTGTTCATGGCATGGTAATGTATAATGTCCTAATCTTATTTATTCCAAAACTTGGAGCTTCCAGTAAAATTCCAGTTTTGCCCCAGTAGTACTTTCTTTGGTTTTCTTCTGAAGATCCTTGCTGCTGCATATCTGTTTACTAATGCCTTTCAGACATAAAAACATTTATCATGATTTTAGGGTGATTCCCCATCTCTGTTTCCCTCTCCTCCCACCTAAAATTTCAGGTTAAAACTTTGGCTCCTTCACTGCCACTGAGTGCACATTTACTGAGACCCAGATGCTTTTGAGACAATTGGATGATTGTGCACTGGCATAAAAACATAACGAAACTGAGGCCAGCCTTCATGGCCTTTGAATTGTATTTTCTAGAAAGACAGTGTTTTTAACAACAGACTATATCACTCATTAAAAAAAATAAATAAAAAAAAATCACTGACCTTTAAATTCCAATATTGCTATGCAGAGGAAAATTTCAGTGTTTTCTTATTATATTTCCAGTCGTGGCGAACCTACATTTTAATTCCAAGCTAAGATCCCAAAACAAACTCAGACTGGCAATAAGCCTTCTTCTGTTAGCCAACAATGTCTTAACCAAACTTTCCATTTCCTTTGTTTACAAAGTTCCTTCTAACCCCCATGTTACATTCAGCACAGACCCTGAGAGCACCATTCATCTAGGAAATTGCTGCTAAATGGGGTAGAAAAATGTTATGTGCAACAGCACTGTCACTGTCTATGGGTCCCCGGGCTTTTTTCTGCATCATTTGTACACAAGTGACAGAACTGAGTTTTGAAGATCCCAAACCCACCTCATTCTGGCCCTGTTTTCTCTGCAAGCACCTAAATTTTCTCTTCCTTGAGGTACGCTAGACAACAGTCTTTAAAAAAACATAATGGAAAAACACATTTGTGGAAAGTGCAAGGATGGTGGAAAAAGTCAAAAGACAACACGACAACAACAACAGCATTTTCAGAGAAGATTCTGCAGTAAAGCCTCAACTGCCAATAAATCTCAGTCCTTATCTGAAGGCACTGCCTTGAAGGCACAAGTGGATAGTTGTCTCCTTGCCCATTCATTCCTCCTTAAAGCTGCCAATTTTGCCTCTTTACACAGAAAGACCACAAATCCAGCATTTGCTTTTTCTTTCAAAATTCAGCTACGCGGCTCAGCTATGCAAAGCAGCAGAAAAAGTCAGTGTGTGCATTCCAGACTGAGAGAACAAAATCAGAACTTAAGTCCAAACCAGTTCCTTTCTGTGGAGCACAGGATATGTACAGGGTGTGTTCATTGTTTCCACTCCAAACAACGCATGCTGGAAGGTGTCTAGTGGTGATTCCCTGTGTGTTCTGGGGAGGTTCCTGCTCTCTCCCAGCCTGCTACCAGGGAACGCCACAAACACCACTCTTAGGGCTGTCCTCAGCAAGAGACAGCACAGGAGCAGAGGCAAATCATGCAGCCTGGATCTGCTAGCACAGCTTTTACATAAATGTCAAATCTGCCCGTTTGCAGCGGGCACAAGACATTAAGTGAAATAAATGACTCAGAGTGGTTTTGGCTTCTCGCGTGCTGCAAAAGACATGACAGATTTCAGATGCAAAACTTGCTGATTGGAAGACTTTTTTTAATTGCCAAAATGCTGCCATCTGTTCTTCTTCTATGTTTACTGAGAAATACAGGAAGGGTTGCTGCAGCCATTGTTTGATAAATTGGTGGGAAATTACAGGTAATGGATTTAAGCCAACAGAAGGTGAGTTTAGATTAAATATTAGGAAGAAATTCTTCAATATGAGGGTGATGAAACACTGTAACAGGTTGCCCAGAGAAGCTGTGGATGCCTCATCCCTGGAAGTGCTCAAGGCCAGAGTAGATGGGGCCCTGAGCACCCTGCTCTCTTGAGGGGCATCCCTGCCCATGCATTTTGGGACAAAATGGCCTTTAAGGCCCCTTCCAACCCAAGCCATTCTGTGAACATTTCAGTAGTACATCTGAGGCTTTTCCCACCTTCCATAGCTTTGTCCCCTTGCTCTGTAAGTCAGATCATTGGAGCCACATCCATGGATGACACCCCTTGTGAAACACTGATCTCAAGTTTCTTCTCAGTGCAAGGAAGCACCACTTCTCTCATGGTCTACAGGGCTTCTTGCAGGTTTTACACCTGGTGCAAGAAATTTGGGGGTTGTTAGAAATCACTAGAAATTGGAAGGAAAAAAAGATTGCCCCACATCCCTGACCTGGTCACACAGCTAGAAGTCCTAAAAACTTGAAGGAAAATCAAGGTCATGACAGTGATCCTTTTAGGAGAAGCTAGCAGCAAATCCAGCCTGTACTTAAAACACTCCAGCCAGCCCTACTAAAGACAGAACTGAAGTTAATCCATTTCATGTGAAAAGAGAAACAGGAAAGGCCATGGGTGTCCTGATAGACAATGCCTCTTCAAGCCCAGAAACTTTTGTTTGACACAATTTGTCCTGCTGTATCCTAGTTTGGAGCCATGGCACAAGGTACAATCTAGCCTACAGTGGGAGAAGGATAAATGTGGTTATAAAAATCAGTCAGGAAGAGACCTAGCAAGGAGACAGCTGAATAAAACTGAATTCTTGCACTCTGAATAGTGGAGGCTGTTAGTTGTCAAGGATGAGATACCGAACTAGATGGAACTAGCCTGCCATCATGGCAGTCCCAACTTATATTTCTAAAAGGAAAGGCATGCTGTATTTCTTCCTATAAATCCTACACGCGATTCAAATGCTAGGCTGCAGATAAGAGAATAAGTGTTAAAAAGCATAGCAGTCTCCTAAACAAAAAGCTAAAAACTGAAGGAAATATCTTTGCCAAAATATAATAGCAACCTCTGAACTCTCTTTAATTCCATATCTGGCTTCTGTTTAATCAAAGCAATCTCTTCCCCCCATTAAAAGCCACTTTGGCTTAGATCTCTAGAAAACCCAAGGCCAAGGTCGGAGCTGGAGCTGTTACTTGAAAGATGTGCCATTTCAAGAACACAGGGGCTACGCTGTCACCACAGCATGGCACTCATCATACTCAATTTCATTAATCTGTGAGGCAATAAAACTCTGCTTGCTGCCTTTTGCTCAGGAATTGAGAGTCCTTATGCCAAACCATGGAGCTTTTTCCATCTTTTAAAAATAGGTAACCCAGCAGCACAGTTGTCTCTTGGCTATGAGCAACAAACTAATAGGGGTAAGGACTCTAACTGCAGCCTATTTTCAAAGTTTATTCACAGGTATCACTTCGTGATGCTTTAGAGTGAGGTTATCAATTAATCACTCAGTAAAAACAAAATGTAAGGCGTTGTTTTAATTCCTTCCACATGGGCAATACACCCCAAAATTACAGATTCGATTAGCACTGCTCAGTGTTCCTACAGTTTCAGGGCTTCTTTCCTGAATTAAACAGTGAGGCCTGGATTTTTCTAATTAGAGTCTAAAAAAAACAAAACACATTACTATAATATATAATTTTACCCTCAGAGAAATGCCAGATTTTTATTCCTTTTCATACCAGATTTTCATACTTTTGTTTAAGGTTAGGGTGAATTAACATTTCTGACTTAGGTGATGAACAAAGTTCCCCATATTTTTAAAGGGTACAAATAAGGAATCTCTTGGGATCCACACTGTGCAAGCAAGAAGCTTCAATTTAGCTTCAGTAAAATTCAATAAAATTTTAGTGAAGCTCCCTAAAGCAGCTGAAGTCTTGTCCTGCTTTGTACATTGAAAGACTTATCATTCCTACTTGAAAAAAAAAATCACTCCTTATGGGTGTATTCACTTTAGAACATCAAAATATGCATTTTTTAAGATAACTCCAAAAGTAGAGCACTGATCTGAGTTACACAGTGGCTTAAGGCTACAATAATCTTGTGCTTCAATAGGATCAGTAACCAAAACAGTATTAAACACTGTGCATGAAAAATAAGTGTCCATTTCAGGAGTCATTTTTACAGTCCAAGGCAATATTTCAACATATTTGTAGCCTGCTATAGAATTTCTGTTTCAGCTTTGCTTTCTTTTGTTTCATTCACAGAGCAGAATTCCATGTGGATGTACTCTGCTCTTTCTTGAGGGAAGGAAATACATTTTTAATTAATTTAACAAATTAGTCACATTGCTGAGGCATAAATAACCTCTGTACTAATACCAAGTTCAGTAGCCCTTTCACAGCAGCTGTTAACACCTCTCCTCACTGCCAGAAACTTCCTGATGGCAACTTGGAACAGAGTCTTTCCATTTCACAGCAAGATAAGCCATTCTAATTCTTTTGCTGTCGGAGCAGGATGACAGTATTTTAGCACTTTAGTATTAGAGGGGAAAAAAAAAAGAAAAAAAATACAAAGATCAAAATTATTAAGTGAAAAACATGTAACTGAAAATCAATATATTCCTTTTCTAAAACCAAGGAAGATGATTAAGTTGAATGAGAGCCCACAGAGTAAAAGGAAACAGGCAAAACCATGGAAGAAAATCAGGGTGGAGAAGAAGCAAGAGTGTCTGAGTAAGCACCAGGAGCTGAGGGAATCAATAAGAAGGTTATGATCCAGGGGGAGAGATACAAATCTACACAAATCATATACCACAATTCAACTCCACCTCCAGATGGGCAGGAATGAAGGACACGAAAATATCAAAGTGGAAAGAGGAGGGGGAGAGAGAGAAACAGAGAACCACAGAGATTATTTTACTTTAAATATCATATGGTTTATTAGAAAAAAGTCAATCACAGTCTGTAGTTAAAAATTCTCAGCTGGAAACTTCATCTGCAGCAGCTCAACTTTGCCCTTGTGTATTTAGCAATTTTAATTAAAATCTCACATATTTCTAAGTAATTTATGCGAATATGTTTCTGTTCCAATGAAATAGGGTCTTACTCAGACCTCTAAAACAATCAGTAAGTTCCATAAAGTGTGTGCTGTCAAAAGGCCAAAGCCGTAAAACTCATGATTCTCTTACTCAATGTGAAATGAGCATTAGAAAACATCCTGTAAGGAATAATCCTATGCTAGCAAGGAGATAGACAGGATGGCTTAATGAGATTTTTCTATAAATTTCTATGAAGCTATCAGTGCAGTACATGACTTTATTATTAGGGCAGTTTAAAGAAATTGCCATATTTTTAAACATCCAAACTTGGTGATCATTAGGACCATCTGACCATATCCCTTGCTTCAGGACATAAAGTATCTAATCCCTTTCCCTCCATGCTTCTGAAATTAAAATAAAAAAATGTTCACAAACCTTCTAAATCTCCATGCTCAAGCATAACTCCCCTCTACAAAGAATCAGGCAAAAACTGGGGCAAAATCATTCCCCTATCCCAGTGAGCACTGCCAGCCACAGGGTGAACACCTGAACTGATTTACTCTTGATGGAATTTTCTCAGGTGGAAACATTTCACCGCAGAGATCATGTTCACCTGTCCATAGTAGCACACAGCTGGAATAAACCAATCGGAATGAAACTCTGGGATCATACAAATGGAGCAAAGAAAAATTTGTCAAATTATCATCTTTGATGGTTCACCTAGAGCCATAACCACTCACTTCTCCATTATGCTTGGAACTGTTTCCTTTCATTAAGATAAATTCTCCCAAACAGCCCCTATCATGGAATTATTTTGCCCTCACACTCAATGATTCAACTCCCCCACATCCCGAAAGGAAAACAGCTGTCTACACCCAAAATGCTTCACTGATCCAGCAGAACTACTGTAAGCAAGCCCAAAATTCTTGTTGTTGTTTTATTTGGAGACCTAGAGAAGATTCTGGAGTAAAGCATCCTCAGCCTGAGCTTCCTGAGAGAAAATGTTGATTCCTTCCAACCGCAGCAAGTTACAAAACATCTGACTCGTGCAGTTCTTGGTGGATGAGCTGCCTTGCCAAGTAAGCAGGGAGATTAAATTAAATAATAAAACTCAAAATATGAACTGTCCTCCACTGTTCCAGGATCTTTTTCCTCACTGGTTGCAAGTGAAGGCAGAAAGATGACCCTGCCACAGGCTGAGTTTGAGGGCTGGGTGTGCAGCTGGCAGGTACTCCAGCCTTTATTTAAAAGCATAGTGGGGATGAGGGAGAACTGAGATTAGGGGGAAAGGGAGGGTTGCTGAGAAGGGCGGGCTGTTTGGGGCTAAAAAAGGACTCTGAGCTCAAATCAGGTTTGTTGGTTTGGTTTTTTTTCCCTGGGGAAATGGGAGGTGGAGGAAGAGAGAAGGAGGAAGGGAAAGGTTTTACAGTTCCTTCAAAGTCATTGAAAAACACAAAACAAAACCCTTCCAAACTTAAAATACATGAAATCTAAATACAAGAAGTGTTTTACAAAAACAAAGTATGGATAGTTTCTCCCTCAGCAGTGCATGGAAAAGCTCTGTCACTGAGAAGATAAACACTAGGTGTACAGAGAGAACATGAGTAAAATGGTTGGAAACTGTATCTGCTCAATATGCATTTTAAGCACATTCACAACAGACTTACTGACAGGTAACTAATTAGAAGAAAAACTATTCTACATAAAAGAGTACCTCATCAGCTTGAAAGACCTGAAAAATCCGTTGCAAATATGTTAATTAAAAAGGACTAGGCCAACTGAAATTGAGGATGGTATTTCACTTTTCAATATATTGCTAGAGTAGGAATATTTTCTTTGTAACTAAAGTTCCTCAGAGATACCTTCTTGTTTATGCAATATATTGAAAAATACACTTTATTTCAGGACTAACAGACCATACTGCTTTTATAAAGATTATTCCTCTGACAATACCTTTTTTTTTTTTCTCTTTTTAAACCTCTTTTTTGGAAAGTTACTTAAAGCACATAAAGATTACTTAAAATATGGGTCCACAGATATCATTCTTATAACAGTTATTGTATTGCCACAAGAGAGGCAAGGGGAATGGTAATTCAGTATAAACTACATGACAAAATGAAGAGGATAATTAAAAGAACCTTTACATTGTGAAAGAATCTTATATTGGTATAAAAAGGTCTGGAAGAATGTCAGAAAACCTTCTAATGAACAAGGTTGTTTTGAATAAAATGGTGCCTAAAATTTGCTGAATTAGTCATAGGCCCATCCTGCTTCTTTCAAACCAAATGAGAATTAAAAACTGGGAAATATTAAATTTAGGAGCAAATGATGATAATAACTTTTGAGCATGAGAAATACACCGCAGTTACCTAAGTGCCAGGCAGTGGTGCTTACACCTGTGGCCTCTATTCCCAGCTGAACTGCCTTTCTAACCCATTTGCTTCACTCTCCTTCCTTTGGCTTGTCATCCATCAATAACATCATTGAATTATTTTACCTCCTCTACAGGGTGTTTTAGAAAATAGTAGAAAGTGTTAGAAAAATACAAAATCATTACAGAAGCACCAGCTAGCATCTGAGAGCTACAGACAGGTAAAAGAGCCTTGCTATCATCAAACCAAGAGTCAGAAACTGTAGAAAACATGTTGGAGTTTCAAGGAAAAGAAATATCAAGAATGGAGGGGGGAGACCTTGCAAAAGATCAATTTTTAGTTTACAGAGACTCCAGGCATTGGCCTGAGTTCTCATTAAGGCTAGAAGAATCAGAAGGTCTGCCAGATGCATAATGTAATATAGAAAGCATTTTAAAATAGAAGACTTCCTTCCCACAAAATGCATTTTCCAAACCTCTTATTGTGCTCTTCTCACTTGCTCATTACAGCTCTTTGTCCTGCTTGCTTATAAAAATATACTGTCGCTGGTTTTCTTTTTACCTTGCTTCTCAGTCTGTCCATCACGGTTCATTCGTGTCTATCTCTTGTAATACTATGTCCTGTATCAAGATCAAATCCAGACCAGAGTTCCTGACAAAACAGAAATTAATTCCTTCATGGATTGGACCCATCTGCCAACAGATGTAATGGGATTGATAACAATAATCCTCTAATTTCACTGTTGCTATGTAAAATACACTCCTTTCTTTCAAGAAGGTTTCTTTTTCATTTTTGAACTGAAGTTCAAAGAATAGGAAATTAAAATTTCAACTCTATTCACCACAACCACATCATTTGAAGGGGAGATAATCTCAAAGATAAAGACTGAGAGGAAATTTCAGGTTACAAATTAAGTGGGAGACCAAGTTCCAGTTGCAGGACTGCAGCACCACCATAACAGGGCTGATGCTCCACGGGCTCTGTCTCTCAGTGACCTGATGGCAGATGTACCAGCACTGTCACACAGCATTGCAAATTTCATATGTTCACTGCCATTCTTGCAGCTTTTGGGATTTTCCTTCCTTCTCCAACATCTTCATTGCATACTCAGATACATGCACACGTGCTCAAATCAACACTCAGGCAAAGGAGACTTCCTTTTTTCCCCAAGTACCTCTGAATGAAAGAAGAGGACAGCCAAGAAACATCATCATCCACTTTTTCACTGCAGCCTTGGTCTAATATAATGAAACAGAAATGTTGGATACTCTCAGATTGCACATCCTTTTAGTAATTAGTAGGCAGAAAAAGGCATTTCAGGGAAATGAAGGAAAGGAGAGAGAGTAATCAATCCCATAACAATCAGCCAATGTATCTGGATGTTTTGCCACCTCATCAAGGAAGAAGGGTTGTGGGCATTTTATGTAAAGAACTGAAAAAGCAATAGGAAAGTTCTGGGAAATTTGTCCCAGAAATATTCAACAAGCATATTGGTTTGTTAGGGATTTCTTACTCGTGCCATAAGGAGGAAACAGCTGGCCTTCATGGCTATATACTCAGATTTCCAACAGTAAATAGACACTGCTAAATTAAAAGCATCTTTTATAAAACTTGACTGATTAAAGCTTTCAAGGGGTATCCTTTGATTTCTCCCACCAATGTAAGAGTACCAGCAGAAATAAAGTCAGTACTCCTGTCTGCACTTTATATATAAGAATTTTTCTCAAGGACTTAAAATATACAGCATTTACTGTATATTGGTGATTAATAAAACAAAAATTTGTGTGTTGCTAAATTCCAGATTTTATCAGCATCTACATGTATTATAATAACAGTATACTGCTGCCAGCAAGATATACAATCTGACCAAAAGTGGAGCTCTTCAAAAAGGTTTCATTTCCTTGAGCTTGTTGGCACCAGCACACTTCAGAATATAGCTCTTCTCATTCAGAAAAGACGAGTTATTCCACCTCCTAAGCAAACCAGCAGCGCTCACCAGGAGTCCCTTTCTGCCTGAACAAAGCAATGCACTGACAGTACAGCAGAAAGAAACATCATCTGGGGCAAATGTGTGCTCTGTTGTATAGAGAGAGGCACAAGATGTAGCTACAGGGATATTCTGTTGTTTTCCCACCAGTGTATGTATAGTAGAAATAAAGAAAGAGCTGTAACATTCAAGGAGAATGCAACGAAGATGATCAAGGGAAAGCCTTCCAGCACTAGCTCCAGGAGCAAAACTAACCCAAAGGAGAAAAATCTGGAATCCATAAAAGACATTAGCTACCAAATATGTGACCACGGAAATTGCCAACACCAACTATGTGACCACAGAGTCCAGGATATTTCAATCACAGCCTTTCCCAATTTAAAGCCAGCAGCACTAATGCAATATATCTAAAGCAGTCCAATATATCACTTGGCAAATCCCAGCAAGGAAAGGAGCACTTTGCCTGCCTTCCTCCCCCACCTGGCAGTGGGAGGGCTGGGCAAGGTGCTGGCTGCCAGCACGTTCTGGGGACTGGCAGCGTGGGCTGTCTCGCTGGGGCTGAGCTCTGGCCAGCTGGCATGGGCTGGGGCCACTTTCTGCTTCCCACTCTCTGCCCAGTTCCTTCAGCTTTTTAGGAAATTATTCTACATTTCTTCCCTCTGCCCAGATTAGCCTTTGGCAGCCAGGAAAATAAATACAGCAGGAGGAATATAGAAGATCTGCTTTTATGACACAGCATTTTTAGACATTTATAGAAACACATTATTCACAGAACAATCAAATATCAGATGTCAATATCTATTGCTGCTTAGGTAATAGTTGAGGTAATGGGACAAACCTATTTCTTTTAAAATTCCACAGAGCAGCATATTTTGGTCACCTATCTCGCTGTTCTCAAACATTCATGTATTTTTTAATAAAATCAAAAAGAACCTGCATGGCGCCAGCCACCTCCAGCTACAGGCAGCCATGTGAGAGTCCAGAGAGGACTGATCACCTCCTCCTCTGGCTTCCTCCCCTCACCACACACCAGGAGCCAGAGACAGGAGCTCACAGCATTCCAACACAAACACGGGAATTACCAGCATCAAGCGTCATGGCAGGATAAAAAAAAAAAAAAAGAGGAACAGGAAAGCCCTCTGGGGGTGGGCTAGTCTGGGTGCAAAATTCAGCTGTGTCTGGCTTTCAAAGGGTACCTGCCAGAGTTGCTGATCCATCTTATTAATCAGGGAAAAACCCAAGCCAAGGAATTGCCACGAGGTTGTTGGAACAGTGTCCCTGCACTCCTGTTCTCCCAAGGTCTTTATGCTCCCAACTTGGGCATAGCACTCCCAAACTTTTTTCTGCTCTCCAATATTAGCATGCATTAGTTAAACCAAACAAAACACACCATGAGTACTATCAGTATGGCCCAACTTTAATCCCAGGTTAAAATTAATTAATTCTGGAATATCAATTTTTATACTTTAGTACAGGCATAAAAGATTTATTGTTTTTTTTAGTAAAGCAAGTCTCTCTGTACAGCAGCTGAAGATAAATTATTCCAGCTGAGAAAGTCTAAGAAGTGATGCCAGCTTTACCGATCACAGTTCAATACCTGTGCATAATGGCAGCCTTGTCTTCACCAACTTGTGGCAATTTAATTTTCTGAAAGTATCTATCTGCCCATAGAGTTCAACTGCATGTGTAGGAACATCTGCAAAAGTAACACTCACTGGCTCCCAATGCATCTGATATTCTGCTATTTTCCAGCTATGTAATGAATTAGTTGCTGTTATATTCCTGTCTTGGCGGGCAAAATAGATTCCTTTTTAAGATGTGTTAGTTCAATTAAGTTAATATAAATTAGCTGGAAAACACTATTAGAATGCTCACACGTGAAAACCTCCCCTTACTGGCTGTTGCCATTAAAATGAGTGTACAAGCAACATTTTTTTAAAGCAGTCCTGTTGAAAACTGAAAATACAGAATCACTCTTCATGGTGGTTTTTTTCTGAAGAGTGGAGGGATGAGATGGATACTTATTCTTAAGCCCCATATCAGCAGTGAAAGAACAATTTATCTTTTTTCTCTCCAGCAGCCTCTTGTCAGTGGCCTCCTCTGAAAGGAGCATCACAGGACTCTGTCATAAGCTGCCTGACAGGAGCATTTATTGGAGCACTTGAAATCTGTGGGAGGCTTTAGCTCATTCAGGCAGAAGAAGCTGACTATGAAATGGCAACACAGGAATCTGAGGGGAAATGCACTCCATGGAAGAAAAATGAGAGGCAAAATAACCATAGACTTCTCAGTGTCCAGTAAGGCAGTAACACAAGTGTGTGCTGCCAGTGTAAGCCTGCAGAGACAAGCACATTAAAACTAACTCTGGTGACAGACCAGGCATCACAACTGGGGTCAGAACATTCTAGTACACACTATTAAATGACCCAGAGCTAGCCCTTGACAAAGGCTAATAAACTGGTTTTTGAAAAAGGGATGGTCCTCTGCCATTACAGACATTATTAAAAATCAGAAATCGTCTACGGAAATCAAACGAGATAAAAAAGAGCTACAGATTCCAAAGTCAGAATTACAAAAAAAAAAAAAATACACTGTAATCATCATTAACAACTTCAAAAGTGATCAGAATTTGGGGGGAAAGATGCAGGAACTATGTAGAGTTTCACCCCTTGACTACCAAGTTATAGAGGGGCAGCTTAACACATGTGGAGTTTACAAGCATGCCAGCACCATTATCTCAAAGTAATTATTCAGAGAAGAAAATGTCTTAGAGAAAGATTAATGAACTATCAGTTAGAAAACAATACAGGCCATTTTCCCTTTTTATTTTGGCAACAAACGTAGAAGCTAGCCTGATAAAAAATGCTCTCACCTCTCTAAGAATATTCATAATCAGTAGATCAATGGGTATAGACTTGACAGTCTATAGAAGAAAGAGTATGTGTATCAATCAAAAAGATATTGAAAAACTGCTGCTCTGAATTTGCTCTTATCAACAGGAAGAACTTGCTAGTAAAGGACAGCAAACCAATTCAGGAAAAAGCTGGCTACTTTTGCAAGCACTTAGGAAATGCTTGAAATAAAAAATACAGATCTGAAAATCTTCCCTGTTCATATCAGAGTGATCCTAATCTTAAGAAAAAGGCATATTATTTGGAGAATCACGGAGAATCGCATACTGAGAAGAGGTTTCAGCAAAATGGGTAATGTATCAGCAGGTCACTGTTACAGAAAAACAGCATTTTGTTCCTCAAAAAATACAGAGAGATCAAATGAAAATGCAAAGGGGTTTATGTTTTCTAATAGAGAAGAATCTCCAAGATAAGGCTGATGCAGAATTGTTCTGCAGGATTATTCTACAAATTTAACATATCAGTGTCTACTGCAAAAATCAAAACTCATCACCAATGTCCTTAGGAGAACCACTTTCCTATTCTGCCACTTGGAACCTGCCCAGCATCACCAGGAAATACAAGTTGCAAAGGGCAATAATTGCTACACACAAAACATATTCGTAATTTGAGAGAAAATTATGCCAAGGTACAAATAAAATTTCTAAAAATGCTGAGTTCCTGATTCTTCTTCCAACATCACTTCCTTCAAGCTCCCCTACTAATTCTTACCACAGCAACATAGTGGTAAGGAAATTTTTGCCCAAAGCAAAAAACAAACAAACAAACAAAAAAAAAACCCACAACAAAACCACCCATCATCAGGATTATTCAAAAGTGAGTGATAAAAGTGAATGCAGCAAAGGGATACAGGCCGGTGAAACCAAACTTGAGGAGATTATGAGCACACCATCTCCTGACAGTCAAGGAAAAGACAGAGATATTCCTTGAAGCACCAAACTGCACAGGGACTTCTTTTTTTCTCCTGATCCAGACACAAATCTAGCAGGAGTATCAGATTTGAAGTTGGAGCTAAGACTGTGTTCTGTACTAGCAGTAGTCACACAGTAAAATTTTCTACAATGCAAATAAAGGTATCCCAGTTTGTCTTTAAATTCTACTCTCTGCTAAATGCTTGCAGCCAGAGCTAAGTATGCTTTTGCTTACATACTGAATATATATATATATGTATATATCAGCTATTTTAATAGAGGAGGTGGAGGAGGTGAAATTCCCTTTTACAACTGAAACACAGGAGTTGTTCTAGCTAACAAAGGTTAATAAAAGCAAAATGCTTTTAAATATAAGAGCTTTAGATTTATTGTTTTCATGCTATATGCCAGCTAATTTTATCACACAGTTGTGTAAGTATAAAATAACAATTTGTAGTTGCACCTTCTCGGGTGATGAGGTAAAGGACCATGGCAAGGAACAGAGGCAACTTTTGGTGAAATCAGAGACTCTACCTGATTGGCACAGGATTAGTGAACCCTCTATAATGGAGTCATCCAAAACAAAAGCTCTCACCATGAAAATAATATGGTAATGTATTAGTTTTTCTTCTCGCAACATTCCTATAATTTTTTTAAAAAATCCACCTCGATTGCTGAATAATAATTGATCCCAGAATCCCATCTGATGAGAGTGCCAAGACTGCTTGAATTTTTCCTATCCAAAAATTATTTGCAGAACAAGCAGTGCTGAAGTCCAGTCGTCCAGATTTTTTTTTAAAGACTGTATTGTTTAGTTCTTCCACTTTTTTAATAGTTGGCTGAGACAATGGAAATCCCCTGTCATGTTTATCTATTCCTGGATCCCTGTTATTAGTCCTTGTAAATGCACACCAGCATTATCACCTTCTAAACACTGAAGCAAACTATCAGTGTCCCAGGAAAACAGCACATATGCTGCAGTCTACTGTGAAAAAATGATGAAAAGACATGAGTCTCTGGGTTTTCATTATTTATCTACTTCCAAATATTCACTTTTAACAAAGAAAGTTAAAGCCATGGAAAAGCCATTTTTTATATCAATTAGGAAATACAAAAGTAACATTGCTGAGTGGACATTTGTTTTCTCCATAGCTGGAGAGAGGAAAACAGTCACCTGTGCACAATCAAAAAAAAATGAAGAGCATATGTGTTTTGGTATTTTTATGTTTGGAAGGGGAGTTCAAGGAGAAGGGGGCTTTAAAATAGTCCAAAAAAATGAAAGCCAGGAAGAGCAGTGGTTTTGGAATAGGAAAATTTCGCTTTTCTAAGAAAAAAGAGACAAGTGCCCATGAGTGCATATTGCACCTATTCAGGCTGAGTTTGTTCTGGAAGGTGTTAAGTGCTCTGGCTTGGTTCCAACAAAGCACTTAATCACGTACTTAACTTTAACTACACCTACAGTCCTTTAGGACATCAATTAGGCTGATTTTAAAAAGACTACTCGAAAACATTTGAAGTCACATACTTGTAAGTCCTGTTGGATTGGAGTGAATCAAAGCTTTTAAAGCCTCTTGTCCTCTGACAGGTAAAGGCAAAAGCTGTTAGTGCTTGAGCTGGGGGAAACTTAATTTGAAAATGGTCTGTCTTCAAGACAGGATTCATGAAAGTTGTGTATTTCTTATTAAGAATAAAAATTCCAAAAACGTCCATCCTCCCTATTCTGTTACTGAGCACAACAAAAAAAAATAATAACTCTCATTCTATTCTCTCCCTCTCCTTGTTCCACAATTCTCCATTTTATTTTTTCTTTTAATTCAATAATTTTGGGGTTTATTCCTCAATTTGGAGAAATTATGAAGTATTTTTCCCAGAAGGAAAAAGAGAAAATGAGCAAAGCATTAAAATGTCTACACCTTTTATTTAAAGGTCTGAAGTGTAACCTGACGAAAAGAAATATTTTTGCTCTAGGTGTGAGCATGTGTAGGATTGTAATTTTCTGATTTTTGAATTAGAACATTTTAAAGTCTTTGCGATCAAAGCTGGCACTGGCTTACAATAAAATAGCCCTCTGAAAGACTAGATGTCCAGAATAAACATCAGTAGCACAAGAACTGCAAACCTAAGTGCAGCAAGGGAGCCAAGTTTATCTGACTCTCGTCCCAGGGATTCCTGCTCCCGCTAACCAGTGCCACTTTCCCCTACAACTGTGCTTTATTCTGCTGCAAGGCAGCTGTCACAGAAAGTACCCCCTGAAAGTCAATATGCTGCCTTGCCAGCTTCTGCTGCTACACGTAGGTTAAGCAGGGGGGCTGTGATCACACCCCACACCAGCCTTGGCTGTTCCCCATGCCAATAAAAAACAAAAACAAAAACAACAAAAAAAAAAAAAACCAGCAAAAAGACAGAGAATGAGTAGGGGTGGAGAAGAGTTGGAGCTCAACCTTTTAAGGGCTTCACCTAAGGGGAAGTAGAACAGAAGAAGACAAATTTCTTTCACTCTGTTCTACTTCTCAGTTTCCGCTTTCAGGTATTTCTCCTCTTCAGGAGTTGTGGGCTTGGTTAACACAGAAGCTAAAATATTTTGAACACACTGTTAAAAAGTGTAGCTCTCTGCATTGGGGATGTTTGAATCTCCTTCACCCAGACTTGGCTTCCTGGAATATACAAACAAATGTTGTGTAAACTTCCTTATAAAACCAGAAAAACTTACAGTTTTTCTAACCTATTTCTCTTTCTGGCCACTTATTTCCAGAAGAAATTCTGTGTCAGATGCAAAGAAACAAGTTTCAGGGCCCTAGGTAAAGATTTTCTACCTACTATCAGCATTTTGACTGTAAATGCCTTCCGTTGACAAATTCTGTCAAGAAAGGTTTTGAGTAGAGAGACTAAACCTTTTAACATGACAGAAAATGTTTGAGAATTTCAGATATTTTTGTTAATTATATTTCCTTTCAGTTAATTTGAAACCTGTAGTTAGTTATAGTACCACATTTGAAGATGACAACCTCAAATTACTACAACCCTGAGCTTCATTTTTTTTATCTTTCTAGTATTAATCCCTGATGTAAAATTTTACCTCTTCTTACTATTAAATAAAGCAATTAAAACCCCAACCATCTTAATGGTCGATGGAACCTTAAAAATATAATGTGATTGACACAAAACTTTCTGCTTCCACTGGTAAAAGACAATAGTATCTCATTTATGGCTATACAAACTTCAGCTATTTCATAATACAACAGCTAAATACTGGTACAAAGACCTAGGTCATGCTGCTTTTTTTGACACTCATTTAGAAATACCATCCCACCTTTCACTGCTGTTAATAGATGCTAAGATGTTAAGAAACACAAGGCTAGAAAAGAAAAGTAAGGCTACGATATCTTCTGGAATATTGCTTTTTATTTTTTTCAATTTAGGTTACATCATTTACATGCCTAATCTCTTCCAGGCTGAAATAGAGAGTTTATAGCTCACTCTCAAGCTATTAATATCTACAGAATTACAACACTACCGCTCATTAGCTCACCAAAACCAAAATCCTTGACCTGGGGGACACTGTGAGCAACAGACCAAGGAGGAACAAGCCCCTCATTCCCCAGCCCATGGGCTGTTCACAAGGCAGCAGCACAGCCCCTGCTGCTCCCCACTGTGTTGTGGGGCAGCCAAAAAACTCACATTGGCAGGGGGCTGCTGCACAGCCTGGCTCCTCCCTCACCAACACCTCCTCTGTCCCCTCTCCAGCTGTCTTCCATGATTTAATGGAGGTAAACCCTTCAGAGAGAGATACTGGTGGAGGCAGAAGATTATTGAACCTTTGCAGGGAGCAGAGAGCAGCTCCTGCATAGCACATGGGCTGCAGTCAAAGTATTTCAAGCATGACTACGTTTATGCTAACGCACTCAGGAAAAAATGTTTAAATGGGTGTATGCAGCAGCAAAAGAGACACAACTACTGGGCTTTCCCCTCTGCCTTCCTGTCCCATCTAGATTACAGACATGTGCTAAACTGTTTCCTGTCTACTTTCAAAAACTTGATATGTCTCCACAAGAAAAGCAAAGCTCATGCTCTTCCACAGAGCTCCTGCCCTATCTTTCTCAAATGATCCCGTTATGACAACCTTCTATGACTCCTGGTATTCACCTTCAGATAGCTTTATAAATATAGATATATTTATAAATATAGATATATTTATAAATATAGATTCAGATAGACTTGGTTAAGTGATCCCTGCTTATTTAAGATGCAAAAGCTGCTCCTCTACCACCAATTCAAATGGCTGCCAAGGTTATCTCTGAGTTCTTCCTCAGAGCCTACAAATGGCCCTATTTAATTTGTTCATGTAGGACAGAAGGATGGTTTTGCTAATGGTGTGCTGGGCAGTCAGACCCCCAGCACCAAACACAGACCCATTCACCCCCCCCAGGCACTGGGAATTCTGGCATAGTCCTTCCAAAAATCTCATTACCTCGGCCCAGGAGGTGAACACCAGCTCCAAATCCAAACAACGCACTAATAAAACATGACCTGTACTCCATTTTTCCAAGGGATCTTAAATCCACCCCTCTTGCACAGCATTCTCAGAGGGGCTAGTGCTCAGCACAAATAAACATCGGCCAGCCCAGGAATCAGGGCTGGACGGCTGGCATATTTTCTCTGCTGCTTGCGAAGCAGCAGGCATCTCCCTTTGTTGCTGAGGCAGATTGTTTCCAATCTCTCAGCATGTCTTTCTCAGCCACTTGCTCCTGAAACTTAAAAGGAAAACAGTGCACACTTAATTTGAAAAATGCCTTGCAGATTCCGTGGCAGAAGGGTTTGAGTAGGTTGGAGGGGGTAAAAGAAACTGTTTCACAGTGTTATTGAGGCCATGTGTGACAGGCTAAACAAAACCCCCAGGCAATTCTGTCACAAGTTATTTTCACTTCTTACAATTTGCACAACCAAGTGGGTGGCCATATGTCTATCCCTTCTCTCTCTTTTTCAACAAATGAAATGAGGAGGATTTTAATTTCTTTTAATGCTTCAGTTCATAACAGTTCTGCCTTTATTGTTTTCAGATTGACTGTTTGCAACTGAACAAGTTTCCTCATTAAAAAGCAAAAGCAGATGATGAGCCCGCTGATGAGGCTCCTCGCACTATGGGATTCCTTCTACACATCAGTCTATATTTGTCTTTCATTCCTCTAAGAAAAAGGTCATGTAGTGTCTTACACACATCATGGAACCACAGCCTAAATGCAGAGCCAAAACACTAGCCTTTGTCCAAGGTATTCAAGGAAAAATAAACAGAATCTGAAAAAAGTAAAATAATAAGCCAGGCTTATTCTTCTTTCCTTTTCACACTCAAGCAAAGGTCAACATTAAGACAAATATAAATAGGGGATTTTTCTCCCCATACTTGATGCCTTGTAAAGGACAAGGCTAGGGCTGCCTTCATAGTCCATACAGACTAAAGAGAAAGGTTATCCAAGAGAAGTCTTGGCCTTGATGGCACATTCATTGATGGGACTGTTCTCCAAACTGAAGATTTGGGGGAAAGAGCCTCAAGGAAGTCTAAAAGAGCTTCACATCTCCAGTCTGTCTCAGAGCTCAATCTATCAAAATGGGTTTTCCCTTCTGCCTGCTGATTAGCATTATTATCTTTTTTCTTTTCCAAAGGTAGAGAAGCATGGATTTAACGATCAAGTTCTCCCTGAGAAACAGGACTGGATCTTTATGAACATCTTCTCTGATTTAAGCTACTCAGCATTACTGAGTGAGCAGTGGATACCTTCTGAGTTAAGCTACTCAGCATTACTGAGTAAGCAGTGGACACCTTCTCATTCCATAGAAAAGCAGTTGTTTGGGAATAAAGAAATAAATTCACATACATTTTTAATGCCTGCTATAAGGGATTTCCAACAATGGAAAGTGAAAAGACATTTCATTCAAACTGTTCAGCATATCTACAAGATATTAAACCAGAGTTCTGGTAAAACAATCATTTATCCCATTCCCCTTTTAACTAAAAGCTACTAAGTCTGCGCTTTGGGATAAGGATTGAAAATATCATTCTTCAGAAAGGGGTCAATTCTTACAACACAGAGTTCAATCCCCAGCATATTAGAAAGGTTTTGGATTTAGTGTTGCTTACAGAGACTCTGCATCTTAGAAATTGATATTCCAGCATGGCAATTGTCTTTACTGAATGAGCAATAATATATATACATAGGTAAGGAAACAAAGAAGGAAGTTGGGCTATTTGCTTCTCTTCTTCCACCCAGTTTCTACATTTCCCATCTGTTCATGCAAACTCCAGCCTCTTTCCATGTTTCTTGGTCCCCATCTCTTTTTAAGTTCTTTGCCAAGGCAGTGCCACTCTTATTTTCCCTATAGAAAGTAACTCCCACTCCAAGCACCCACTCTACACAGGATTTCTTTTAGTGTCTAGTCTTGTTCCTTACCTTAACAAAACATCTTCAACTCCCTATGTGTTGTTCATTTAATCTTAATTTCCTAAATGCTAACCCGTCCATCATCATCTCTAGCCCTAACAGAATTTCCCAAGCCATTCCAAATCCCTTATAGTTTTAAAATTCTGTGACCAACCTTGAACAATGGTTTTTTTCCCCCTCCAGTGCAGACCCAACACCAGGATAGTTCCCACTGCCCCAGGTCTGCATTTAGCAAGGCCAACAGTACTTCTACCACTGCTTTCAGCATGACCCAAATTGAGTCTTTACATTTCAAGATAATCAGATGATGTCTACTTAGTATAAAATGAAGTTACTGTCCAAGATTTGTACGTTCCAAGAGATTTCTTAGCATAATAGATTTTAAAGCCATTGTGTTTAAGTGTTTGGAAATTATCTGCTAGCATATATAGCAAGTTCACTACATTCTTATTTTTATTATCTATGCAGAGCTAAGGATTTCTAATTATGAAAGGCTCTATTCTGTAAGCTCATTGAAAGTTAATATCCCCCACAACACGGTCTCTGTATCTCACTGGTTCTTTGCAATTGCTTGACAAAGAAAATAAGCACCAGGCTTTTCAAGAGAGAGACACTTTCTTACATTTGAACACTCAGTCTTGTTCCTTCCAAAGCTTTCACACTGGTGAAAGTAAAAAATTTCCTGACTCTTCCTTCCTTTCCAAATCAAAGCAGCATGAGAGAGAGCAACGGTTTCCCCAGGCAGATAGATCTCAGACAGGCAAGGCTTATTCCTCAGAGGCAGTCAGCAAGCAGCAAATAATGATCTTAAGGATCTTGCTAACACCATCACCTTCTCAAGAAATGAATCCTGTAAGCAAGCACATGGCTCATGAGTTCCATCCTGCTTTGATTTAATGAACCAGCTATTCCTGGCAATGAGCAGCAAGAGAATCTGATTTGACTGTAACTATCCTTTTACATTTTATTCAATCATTACATCAGAATAGGCATTTTGCTTTTGTTTCACATTACTCCAGAGGACCTGGCACAAAGCAAAATTAAGCCAATTGAGAAATAACTAGCTCGAATTTATATGTGCCAACAAATCCTGCTGCATTTCAACAAGTGTAAGAGAGACATGGGACATTCCTTCTCTCTGAGCAGCTTCAAGCATAAAAAAAGCAATGATGCAACATTCATTAATAAAACTTCTTCCTTAGAAATCTCTTCTTATGGGCAGATTCAACATCTGCAAGAGATACCCAAAACATACTCTTTGAGCTGCACTTCACTTTTTCCATTCTCATGTTATATGTACTGAAAATAATGTTATCCAGTAGGTATGAGCACACCATGCTCCCAAATTTTCCTCTAAGCAAAACACATACCTATGTATATTATAAACAATCAAAGACAAGGTAGAAAAGCACGGCACAGATACTGCAGCAAAGCAAAATCATCGCATTACATATCTCCTCTGGAGAAATCAGCTTAAAAGTAACTTGGGAAACAAATAATTGGCCAGGACTTGCATCAGTGATGTGAAGGAATTTCTCACTGCCCCATTTACAGCATCTGAAGCAAGAAATAGCAGTGGATCCTCTTTAAGGATCCAAGGCCTTGAGCAGGATCCAGCACAGCACAGAAACTGAATCTGAGCAATTCACAACAGGCAGCAGTTCATCTGGCCAGTTCGCACCTCAGATAGCTATCTGCAAAATCCAGCCCAACATCATTCTCCGAGGGGCAATGAGGTAGCCAAAAGATTCTCAGCTGAAGAAAATCAGGAAAGAACATGATGTTCCTTAGCCTGGCTAACCTAGATAACATCTCCCAGACATTAGCATAAAGTTAAAAAGAGAGAGAGGCTGAATTAGTTCCAGTGTACAGATACTGCCCAAGTGAAATGCGACAGGTGACCTACAACATAAAAAATGCACTTAATCGTAAAAACTAGAAAGTGAAGCTAAAAATGAGAAAAATTAAAAGCTGTTCTCGGATTTGCAGTAAAAGGCACACTGACACAATAAATGCGAGGAGAAGAAACACAAAAGCACCCAGCTGTTCAAAAGCTGCACTATTAAGGTACAAAGAAATCAACATTTCTTTTTAAAGAAAAAATCCTTCACAACATGAATGAGCTCAATAACACTATTTATTAGCAAAATCATCTGCTCCATTGCTTGAAGCAAAAGGTTTGCAGTTTATTCCATCATTCCTCCAAATCCTGGGATTAGTGAGAACTTCTTTAAAAATTCCTTCCTTGCCTTATGGTCCTTCAGCTCCACCAGGGCCAAAGCTTGGTGCTCACAGCCAGTATATTAATCCCTGCTGGGATGGTGTTCCCATCCACTCTGGGTGAGAAAGGAACTTGAGATGGTGAACAAAGAGTTGGGGCAGTTGCCTGATGTCTGAGCAGGATGTTCTCAACTCAGTGGCACAAAATCTGCTTTTGTTCAAATAGGAATTAAGAGGGGAAAATGGCAGAAATTAATGACAGGGGTGATGAGGAGAAATGTTGGGCTGTGCACACATTCAATCTGAACAACATCAGCTCTAGGTGTGGTTTAAAATTCACGTTTACTCTCTATTAAAGTCATGCACTGTATTTATGGCCTCAGTGAATTCTGGATCCAAAAGGGACACGTTAGATGATTAAAAATTAGCTGGATTTCTTCCCTTCTCCTGTAGCAGTGACAACAGGAGAGGTAACAAAGGCAGTTTCCTGGCCTTCAGAAATTGCACAGAAGTGAGATGCACAAATACATCCTCTTGCAGTCAAACTGCAGTTATTTAATTCAGGTCCTAAGACATGAAGCTAGGCTGCTTTTAATAAATCATGGACAGGGTTGAGCTCCTAACATTAGTATTCCTCTCCTCCATCCTTGTGCTGAGACACTCTGGACAACACAGCTATCCCTAATACTGATTCAGGGCTCAGGTAAAACAGCCAACCCAAGATGCCATTGTTCCAACTGCCCTTCCTTTTTTTGTATCACACCAACAGGAATAAAAAGAAGTAAAGCCTATTTCATTTATTATTTTGGGTGGGAACCCCTTTAAGTACACAGGAAGAGAGGTGGTATTTTGTAACCTTGTTCTTCAGATAGAATTAAAGCAGGGTCTGGTGTGAGGCAACAAGGGGAACAGAAAATGCCGAAAAGAAACTGAGGAAAGTGAAGCCACTCCTCAGGGACATTTCACAGCTCAGCAAAAAAACATTGCTGGAATGCAATGGAGTAGGGAAATAGGGAACTGCTCAGCAAAATAGGTGCTGCAGCCTCTTATGTTCCAACTCCAACTGAATGACACTGAAAACCAGAAGAGCACCGACCTTTTTGATTTTGGCAAGTTTACACTTCTCATAAGCACATCTTAAGCACATCCTCTCATTGTTATTTTTGCTATTTTCACTATTAGCCATAAATTTTACTGCAGTAGCCGCCCAAGAACCCAGGATCACTACTGTAGTAATCATACAGTACTTGGCTCTCGTGCATTAATAAGGTAACAACAGAAAACTAAAATTATGATCTTCCTCACAGAAAAGGTAACAGCCAAAAAAGGAGAAAAGTGTAAAAATACTTTTTTTAGTATGTCTGAAATTAAGTAAATTCTTAAAATTAAGTAAATGTCTGAAATTAATGTTGCAAAATATTTAGAATACACGTACAATACAATTTATAGAGTCCAAGACTGAAAATCTTATAGTCACAGAAATATGGGGTAAGGGATATGTTTATTTTGAAGAATCAGTTCAGCAGAGACCTCTTTGCTACAAATATCTTGAATTTAATCCTTCTGCCTTGATACAACCTCCTGAAAAATAATAACTAAAAAAATAAAAATCATACAGGGAAAACTAGTGTGGGATACAATCCACTTTCTCAGACCTGATACAAAATTCAGATTTATTCTCTTGATTTACTGTCTTAAGGAGAAAGAATGAATTAATTATTCTTCCAATCAGAGGTTTATAGCATTAATTCTTGAGTTGAATCAGAGAAAATTCAATCTCTCATGAGTTCCAACTCCAGTTACTTTTCTTGTAGTATTCTGCTTCAGGACAAGTTAACGAGAAAAGTGACATACAAGCTCCTTCATTGTTTTTTAATATGGCACAAGACGGTGTATTTCAGCAAGAGAAAATTCCACTTCTACCTGTATGAATTTAATACTCTTTCCTCACTGCACTGAAATCAAAGTCAGTGATTCTAACCACTATTAATTGTGCTAGAATAGAGTCTGAGAGACTTGTGAAGTAATCACATAAAACGTACAGTGATGGCCTCTCCTTCAAATGCTAGAATCTCTTTGGAAGAAGCCCTAAAGAAGCCCAAATCCTGAGCTCTATTTATTTAAACAGGAGGTTGAATCATCTTTTTACTTGTGTTTAAATTGTCTCTAAGGCTTTAGAGTGGCTATATAATGCATAAGAAAGACTTGGTTCAGACGTAAAGAAATGCAGAAGAAAGACAATCCAGAGGGACTTGAACCTGAAGCTATTTCTCATATGCTTTAGAACCCAGATAATGAAAACTCCCACCTTTTTATCTCACCAGATTACTTTTTTCCTGACTGTGAGCAAAAGGAGTTACCCTCAGTGGCACAGCAGTGAAAATGAGTGCCTGGACACTGCAGCTTCGCCAAGGGTCCCTCCTGAGCTCAGAGACCATCCACATTGCACCTGCACAAACAGAGGTGCTTTGGTAATTCTTATACACCTGAGCTATAAAAGTCTCTTCCAGAGCCAGGAAAATGCTATTTCTCTAGTCCTCACTCCACAAACAAAGTCCACACACACTCCATGCTCCTTAAACAGGAGGCAGAAGATGACAAAGCCAACTTTATTGGTTTTTAGAGGAGAACTCCTTTTCTCCATTGCCTCATATCAATACAGAGGATTTTTCCTCCTTCCATAAGCATTCAATATTCCATAACATTAAAAGCTTTGCACAGGATGAGTTAGATTTGAAAATACATAGTTATGAGAGCTTACCTCAATATATTTTGGGACACAAAAAAATAATTTTCAGCAGTAAACATTGCTATAGGTGAAGCAGCAATTTACAGTAAGAACACTTAAAATTGTGGATAAGCATCTATGTGCAAAACCACTTTGCCTCATACACCCTTTCTGAAAAGCAGTAGTGATCTACACATGGGGAAAATAATTGCTTTGTTCTTAAAAATGTTGTTTGAAAGTATCCCGTTCACATCTGTCAGGGGCTGCAGAACTGATGCACAGAAAGCGCTCCTACATGGATCATTTGCAGAAACATCACTCTGGAGAATATCTGGGAAAGACATATAGGGATGATATGAAAGTATATTTAATTTGCTTTATTTTTTCCAGATGACCCAGTAGCAGAACCTCAGCATGTACCAGTCTGAGAATTTTGGAACAGTTCAGATGGTAACAGATCAGTGAATTTTGCTGACAGTAAATGCTGATGGGGTGCACTGCCTTTGGTGCTATGTCTGAAAGAGGCATGGCTTCACACTGTAATGAAAGAAGAATGGGAAACTTAAAGAATTAAAGGTACAGAAGGAGCTGACTAGGTTGCATGTTTTGTGCCAGCCCATTTCTGAATGTTTGAACAGGCAGATCTAAGACCATTTTACTGCCATTCCTGAGGCTTATTATGGCATTCAAACAGCTGCTATCTCTTAGCACAACTCTATTAACCTTAGTTTGATGCCAATGGGTTTGATATTATGGTTATGTCACTGAAACCGGCTTGGGAGTTCCTCTGGCTTTACCATACAATCATCTTGGTGTGTTGTTGTGTCTCCAAGCTCTAGTTTGCACATTTCTCAATCCTAATCCATGTCCACTTTATCCACATGGAACCATTTACTCATAGCAGAGTCAGGAGTGTTAACTCAACCTCACACTGTGTTACACAATTGTACAACCATCAAGGTTGTGAAGTAGTTTGCCAAGTTATTCCTAACTTAGACAAATAAAAGTGAAAATAGGATTGCATCTAAGAGGACTGTAAACTCTTATACTGAACAGTAACTTTAAAGGTTTAAATAAAACCATCCAATTAAAAAGTTGCCTTGCATAAATTTTTATGGACACAAACACATCTAGACAAATGGAGAAAACATCTACCTTTACTATATCTGGATTCATCCCAGAATGCTTGTAAATGAACTGGTGAGCAGTATTCCAGTAGGCAAATATCTGTTCTATTCTTGCTCCTCTTTGCAGAGAAATCAAAATAATTTCTATTTAAGAATAAACATTTTTGCTAAAAATGTTAACATTATGCCATTCCAGTTGGCAAGTTCCAGAAAGGAGGATTAAATATATAAATGAAGATTTAACACTGCAACTTAAATGCTTGAGGGAAGACATATCTAATAGAGGTATTAATCTGAGTTAGTTAAACTGATGAATTTGGGTCCTAATTTTTCACACTAAGATAGTGAAAAATTTGTGTGTAATACTCGTGTTGCTGACAACAAACTTAAAAGAAATTCAGAAATACAGTGGAGCTAGTGCAAGGAATATCTGGAAAAGCTCAGAACTTCCTGAGGTCAAGATCACTCGTTCTCCAAAAATTGCCCCAAATGTCAATGACCTTCTGCTAATTTATTAATAAGGATTCCCACAAATATTCTCCCTGATTATCAGTATATGTGGGTCCTGCAGAAAGAAAGACTAGAGAATCTCTTCATGTTCCTCCCAGTTGAACATGTTTTCTTAGAAGGGTCAACAAAAAATATATATTAAACATTGCCTGGAAATTGCAAACACCTCATTCATATGAAGACGATACATTGTTTTAAACTAGAGCTCTAAAAGCACAAATGCTCCTTTTGCTCTTACATCAGTTTTGCTTCAATTTGATACAGGTTTTAGCTAAGTCAGATTAAGGACATGGTGAACAAATATGTACTTAAGGCTTTATAAATTCTTTACCTCCAGCTCCTCATTACCACCCTCAGCAGCCTCCTCCCTGGGAGCTCCAGTGAAAAGTGAGACAGAGCACCTTAAACTGACAGGTGATTAAGCTGATAAATTAACACTTTTTACTCTGCACTGAACAAATAAGGAGTGTTTGCACACAAAAATTCCAACATTTCAAATGAGAAGGCTGCAAGTCCCAGATGAGGAGCTATAACAAACAGCTGGATAGCATTTTATATTATCTTTACTCCACATCTTTATGGCAATCACAGAAAAGTTTACATTTGATAAACTAATTAAACATTAAGCTTCAATATATGTTACCTCTGTGGGTTTAGGATTTGGAGTGGGGTTTTCTTCCTTACATGACCTATATTAATTATAATGGCTGAAAGTGACTGTGATCTTGCGTTGTGTGGAAGAGAGCAATAAAAAAAAGGGGTTGGGTTTTTAAAAAAATATTTTAGCAGACATTTTTACAAGGCTGGTCTCCTGAAAGTCTTTCTTTTATGGTACTTTCTAATATCAAACACAAATTTTGAAGTCCTTTAATAAAAACAGTATCCATCCAAAACTTAATGACAAGGTACCTTCAGCAGAAAGAGAAAGCAAATTCTCTACAGAGAAATTACTCACTTCAAAGGCAAAAAATGATCCCAAATGTTTTGTGCAACTAGGAGGAAAGGGGCTTTCAGGAGTCCCCTGCAGTACACCATGTAAAAATAATGGTGGGAGCCACTGCCTCTAAGCCATCCCGAGAGCAGAAAACAATCATCTGCAGAGCACACTCTTAGATGTTCCCTGGGTTTATTACTCTGGCTTTGCCTGGAAGGTTGATAAAGACTCTGGAAACTGCAGAGGCAAATCTATTTTTTATTAAAAGTTTTGGCAGCAGCACGGGTGCGTGCTTTGCAACGAGCGATGGGTGGGGGGGAACGGAGTGCTGAAAAACCTCCAGTCACAGCACAGGGCTCCAGCACATCTGCTGGAGCAGCGAGGGCTGCCATTTCTGAGAGGCTTGTGGTTAACCTCGTGGCACGGAATGAATTACCCCCCAGCCTCAGCCTTCATTCAACCACCCATCCTCCGAAATGTGTCGATGAAGCCGACGCGGGGGCCAGCCGCTCGTCGGCAACGTTGACTGTCCATCCATCCCCAAGATGCTTTCTTTGTGACCAGATCAGAACAGAGCTGTTCACCCCCATATGGTTCTGAGCTGCTTACACTGTGTGCTGCCCAGAGGTGTGAGCAGCTGTGGTGATTTAATTCAAGCAGCCTAAATACACACACATTAATGCTGGATGCTATGTGACGTTCCTCGCGAGTGTGAACACTTCTCCAACCCTCTCAACTGCAATTGCAAACATAAATCAGATACAGGGACTAAAACTCCTTAAAATGGCCTAAATTTAAAAGGGTAAGGGCAGCTTACAACAAAATTTGCAAAAGAAAACAGCCTTAATATACCTGAATCACACAGATTCACAGGGTTGGAAGCGACCTTCAGTCCTACCCGTGCCCTAACACCTCCACTAAACCATGGCCTTTTTTTAAACACATCCAGGGGTGGTGACTCCACCACCTCTGGGCACCTCTCAAGAAATTTCTTCAAGAAAATCTTAGGATAGAAGTGACTGGAAGGCTGAAATATTTAGATAAAAAAGCTTTTATGCCTCCGGTGTGGTTTATCACTCATGATATGAATGATCATTAAGTAATTGCTGCTATATGATACCTTAAATGGTAGAAAAGCAGAGAAAGAGAGAGAGAAAATAAACATAACTAGAATTTTGTCGATCTGTATTTGACAAATAAAAATGATATGTGATGTTGGTCCACTACTTAAATGAAAGTTTTCCCAGATAGGATTATTTTAAAGCATTCATATGGCAAGGTCTGATTTGCTGGAGCCCTTCGTTTGCAACAGGTATGAAGAAGACTTGGGCTGAGGTGATATAAAACTCTAAGTTCTGGGAGAAATCAGTATACAGGCTTCTTCAGGCACCAGAATCACCCCATCTCCTTTCTCCAGAAGAGATCACCACATCATATTTTCTCACAGGGAGAATAGAACAGGAATAGAAACACCATTGCAATGAGGGAGCTGGAAAGCCTCACAAGGAAACTGCTAAAACTGTTCTCAGTGTAACACCTGAATGGCATTAAATAAATAAGGCATGTGAGCTACAAGAAATAAAAACAAAGCACAAGCTTAGTTAGCAGCACATTCAATGAGCACAGACTCTCCTTGCAGTCTGTTTGGAAAATGAGATAACACTTCCAAGTCAAATCAGATAACCCTATCACCAAGAGGCTGGCTGGAGAATCCAGGTAATCACAGATCCAGAGCTATCTCCATTATGGTTTAACCATTTTGTGAAGTCTCATCACTCTCTCTTTTCTCATACAGCATAATTTAACTCTTGATTCTGAAAAAGTCATGCTGTGTGGCTGCTGACTTAGGGAAAATGTCAGGGGAAACTTAGGGAATGTTGGGGGAACCTTCTTTGAGGGTCACAAAAAGAACAGAAAATTTGCAGTGGAGAAACAAATTTTAAATTAAAAAAGAGACAAAGCAAATCTCTGTGATAGAAGTTAAACAAGGATCAATCATTTCAAAATAGGAATATCTAGCAAAATGCATTAAGGTATTTGGTCAATGCCTTGGTACAAGAGGTTGTTTCCCTCATTTTGCTGTCGGGAGAACTGAACACATTTGTAGAACTTGGAAGATTTATGGTTTGCACAGTGAGGGGGTGAGATGGAATACAAAAGGTGTAGTTGCTTAGTAAAATCATGTGCCTACTTCACTTTTTTTTTTTTAACAGAACAGTAGAAGTTTCAGTCATTTCTACATCAACTAAAATTGTCTTAATTTTTTGCAAGACCAATAAGCTATTTACTTGCTGAGTTTGGAGTGGTGGATGATGGTGGGTTTTTGAAGCAGTATTTACATTTTTTCCCTTTGTTCTTCTCCCCACCCTTTAACAAAGGCTAAAAGAATAGGCCTTCAATGTTGCATGCAAGGAATGTGTGTCACTAGAAGGAGCTGCTATGAGCTGACAAAACTTAAATCTGAAATCAATTTATTAAAGAAAGAAGGTTCCAAGAAACCTTAAATTCTGTATATGCAACACTCGGGTTATCTATCATAACAAGGAGATGCACTCTTAGAGTGCAGCTTGGCTGAGCTCTCGTTTGGGTTTTCCTGCAGCCTTCTCCTTAATGCCTCCTATCCTGATGTTACAAACCTTAAATTACTCTACTATAACTAATGGGCTCAGTTTCCTCACTTTTTTCGGTGTTAAACCAAATGCATCATAGATGGGTTGAAAAGGTGTTTGAAAGGGACTAAACTTGGCACCATTGTGAAGCTCAGAACTGCTCATCTTTTTTTAATTTTGCACAGAAAAAAAAATACAAAACACAAATGTACATACGTATACAGGTATGTATATATATATATATGTTTCTATTTCAGTCTCTAACAGTCCTGCATTGCCTCCCAGCTCTGTCTCAAATTTCAAGCTGCCAAAAAGAAGCAGTTTCTCCCTCCAGCTTCACAGATGCTAATCCTCAGTAATCACATCTCCTCTCCCCTTACTTCACATTTATTATAAAAGTCACTGGAGTAAAGGAGGGGCCTGTCAGGGGAAAAAAAAAAAAACGGGGAGGCATTATATTTGAATAAAACAGTAATAAACTCAAGAAGGGCACCCAAATGAACCTGAACATCATTATTATTGTAACCCTGACCCTTCCTCTCCCTGCTCTTTCCTGTCCCCACACACATGCATACACACTTGTCTCATTCACTGACTTCTGTCTGAAATAATATCTTTTCTCCCAAGGACAGGGCCCACTTCTTTCACAAAATCTGTAAAATCCTCAGTTCAAGTGCCATACAAGTAAAGGAGAAGTCTGACAACCAGGCAGATACCTGGACAAAATTAATCTAATTTCCAGTAGGAAACACTTCAGTGGACATGGCCAAAAGGCTTTTCTTTCTTATTTTGGGATGATCTTCCAAAAAGAGACAGAGGTGGAGGAAACAACCTGATGAAGTGGGAATGAAACTCCAATATTGCTTCTGCTCATTACATATCCACTTTATAATGTATATATAAAACATTATCAATTAAAATTCATAATCTACAATGTGCTAAAGCTTTCATGAGCACTATCACATGAACAAAAACTCTTTTATTTGACTTCTCTAAGACATGTCAAAACCATCCACTAATTTTTAAGAAAATAAAAAAAATATGTTAATAAACAAATATGTTCGCAGCTGTTTCACAAAAAATATAAAAAGGTTGGTTTTTCCAATCCAACTAGTTCAAAGTAGTTATAAAACTCAGTGAATAAACAAATCCAATAAATAAAAAAAAAATGAAACCCAAAAGTGACAAATTAAAATTTGTTTTATATACTATTAATTACATCATCATTATGCTCTTGTTTTTACTCAGAATACAACTTGGGACCATGCAGGGATGACTTTGCTACTTTAGCTATTGAACTAAAGCAGACACTAAGTCATAGCTCCCCTAGAAAAAAAATGGGCATATTTTAACACACAGTTTTTCACTGGGGATTATTGCATTTGAGCAGAGCTCTGTGCTGATGTACCTGGATTTGGACCTCTGAGAACTAGTTCAGCTCTTTCTGAAACCACTGTCCTCTACCCAGCAAAATAACTTGATTTCCTTCCATTTCCTTTAGCATTAATTTTTCCCGGTTTTTTACTTATTTTTAATTTGCATAAGCTACATCAAGAATGAGGACTTAAGCTTGACAGGGTTTCTTTGGTACAATCTTCTTAAATATTTTCAAAACTATTCTTATGCATTCTGGTTTACCACATAATTACCCCAAAAGCTGAAACTTCCCTGTTTTCAGGGTGTATTACTGAGTTTCCTTCAGCAGGTTTAAACTAAGTGGGCTGAGAGGGTGAAAGACAGAGACACGAAACAGTGGCCACAAAAGGATGATCTGTAATTGTCATATTTGTATTCTTGCAGTAACTGTAGGAGAGACCAGAAACAGTGCTAAGAGGGAAAGGGAAAATGTGGAGAGGAATATATTACATAAGACTCTCCACTGCACACAGAAAGAGATGCTTTGGGCACAAACTATAAAACATTTCTCTGCTGGAGCAAGTTTCTTCAGGGAGATCTCACCCCACCTCATCTCACCAAAGACTGAAACAACAACCTAAGTCTTTTTGAAGCCTCCATCTCTCACATTTTTGGACACTGGTGAGGCACCTGCCAAACTGAAGGGTGCATCCAATCTGGTTGTGTGTTACTTGGTGTCCTGGTTTAGGGCAAATATTTAGGAGGAAACCTCTGCATTATTTTTCCTGTGTGCTAAACAGATCCATCAGGGGAAGAGATTCCTGTGACAGGCTGGAACTCCTTCAGAGGCATGGGAGCATCTTCAGAAGAAAGAGGCAATAGCCTACAGCATGTGGGTGATGACTGGGGCACTTCTGCAAGAGAATGGAACAAACCAAGCCCTGAGGAAGAGAGAAATTCAAGGTTTTTCTTTAACATCTCAGAGGGGATTGATTAGAGCAAATTATAAATCAGATAGCCATGAAAAATTGGTGGATAGAGAGCAAGGAGTGAACAATGTCCCACAAGGACAAGCAGGCAGAGAGGATATCTCTTCTCAGCTTTTTTTTTTAATCTTTATTTTGCCCTGCCTGTAGACCTAAAGTATTCAGTTTCTGAAGTTAGTTGTTCTGGCCATCTAGAATTGAGAGATTCCAATGCCAGCTGGTAGATATGACTCTGGGAAAAGGCACAAGGGAACTTCACATACCCCATTTCTACATGGCAACCTGCAGGAACCAGGACAGATGTGAAATCCAGCCCCATCAGACATCATAAAGCAAAGAGTGTTGAGTAATTGCTGCTGTCAACAAGTCCAGTAACTGTAAATGATCCCAAATAATTACCATTTTTTTTGCATCTAAACTACAATAAGTCAATAAATCAATCAATCCCTGGTAATGACTGGCTCATATTCTGACCCCAAACAGGTATCCAGACAAATAATTGCATTATATTGCTTGGAAGGAAAAAATAAATACAAAAAGGACAGCAATACAGGGTATGACTGTACTGATGATTTAAAATCAAACTAGAGATTACCTTCACCTTGACTTCTCAGTTGTAACTTTCAGATATATCTTTTAACATAAGGATTCAAAAGTTTTCCAAATGATTTGAAAAAATTTGAAGCATCTAATACTATTGAATGAGACCTCATAAATAGAAGTAGACTAAGTTACATCTGGCCAATGCACGTACTATCCATTTCGTAAGAAAAAAAATGTTTATCACTTACACATGCATTAAAATGTTCAAAACATGAGTCTTTAGGGGTGATAAATAGCTCCTTTTCAGCACTGACAGGAGAATGCTGTCATTTGTGGAAGGCCAGGACTCACATCAGGAGGGGAGCTGTGCTGCAACAGGATAATGAAGGTTAAGTACAAACACAGGTGGCTACAGCCAACGTGCACTCGTGGCCTGTAGCTCACTGGTGTAGCAACACTGCACAGCACACCGCAAAAGCTGGGCAGTGTCAGCACTGAAATCATCCCATCAGAGTTAAAACATGGCCACTCTTCCAACATGAGATTTCGGGAATCCAGTATCCTGGCACAGACCTTTAGAGCAGACAGGAGCTGGAGAAACTCCAATCTGAGAGGAGCTATTTAAACTTCTTTTCTATTTGAAGCACAGTGTGCTAAGAAGCTTTGCTAAACCCTAGAAATGAACAGTATCCAAATATCTTGCATTTCCAATTACTTATTTTCAGTCAGTCCAAACACATGCCACAGCGTTAAATTCCACCCAAGAGTCTGGCCCATCATACTTCATTCTCTGGAACACCAGCTTTAGAAGAGGATAATTCTAGGTAAAAGGGTAGAAGCCTAAAGCCCTTAAAACAAAACTAAACAAAACCTAACAAAATAAAAAAAAAAAGTGAGGGGGAGAGAAACATTCATTTTCTCAAGAAAACACTTTTTCATATGTGTTTAATACACAAATCTGGTAATGCATCCTTCCAAATAACAGCCTTTTCTGCTATGAAATAAAATACTGACAGGTAAGGGATATATCAACAATAGATGTGAATTCTTTTCACCAAGATGTAATGATCCAGGATTGTAAAAGACTTGTACAGCTTACTACAGAGGTATATTAAGTGGATGGAGACACAGGAAAGTTAAAGAAAGCATTCATTTAAAGCAGGAGTTTCCAAACATGGTGGAGGTACCATAGAATTGCCTTTTCTGCCTGAGTGACCCTTGGGTGTTTTGCATTTAAAGAAGGCAAGTAAAACAAACCAAAGCAGTCTGCAGTCACCTGGTAAAGGCCTTGAGCATTCTGCTAGAGAAATTCTGCATTGCCATGCCCAAGGAAATAAATAACCAGTCCCAGAGCACAGCTCTTCAGGTAAGTTGAGGACTATTATCACATTCAAGTATTCCCAGCCCAGCCAAACACCCATCTCCTTCTCTTTACAGAATCCTCTCTTAGGCATTGTGATTTTTTTTTTATTATTTTTTTGCCCCTGTAGTTGTAGTAGCAGAACAAGAGTCAGTGAGATTGCTGGAACTGTATCAAAATACAAGGACAATAAAACAATCACAAGTGTTTTTACATGGCAGCAGTTCTTTTATCCAGAACAAGAAACAGTTCCACAGTTTTGCTTCCACAGCTGAGGAAACTGGGTGTTGCACAACAAAGGTAGAGCAAAAAATACACTGAGGTAATCATTGTCACTGGATTTGGTACAGAAATCCATAGCCAATTGCAAAGATCAGTGAAACAGGAACATTAACAGGCAGCTGGTAAATTATGAAATTCACCATGCAGGGTGAGGAGGAGACAGTGACTTTGGGACTGCAGAGCCTTGGATAAGATATTGTTTTCCTAATGATTTTTGACATCTCTCTGTTTAGTGCTACCAGACGTTTCAACAATGAGCAAAGAATTAAATTTTATCACCCCCAACATATCCATGGGTGGGCTAATTTTCAACTGATAGCACTAAATAATTTTCATTGTACAGAGTCTTTGTGGGTTCTTCTTCACTGCTGGAGCAGTCATTTGACAAATTAGGAAGCGGAATTGCATACTGGTAGGATAGAGAGTCTTGTGGCAGGGAGTCAGAAGAAATTCGGGAGATGGGTGTCAAAACAAATTACTTAAATTAAGCAGTTCTTGCCTAGCTTGCCCATATGTATTTATATTACAGCTGGGCTCCAGGTAGGATCCATAAAACTGTCCCTAAAACGGGCTGGACAGGGACCCAGGGAACTTAGAGACTGTGTGTGTAGTGAGGTCACAATTGACTTCAACTGCCCTTGGAGGTTCATTATTTGTCTTTGTTCTCTCAGAGTCAATAATCTTCCCAAGAAAGGACAGGAGCAAGGGATGATGCCTCATAGAGTGCAACAAGTCAGATGCTACTTCAGGAATCTGCTTGCAATTCGAGAATCTATTTTAAATAGATTAAAAAAAAAAAAATTCTACTGTGATTAAATACTACTGTCCAAGTTACAACAGGCTACAAGGATACAACACCAGCCAAGTGCTTTGTGCAGCAGGAGCTGAAATAAACATGGAATAGCTTCCAATGACTTGCTAGGTAACAAATGCTGCAGAGCTATCTCCTGCTCTGCATTTAGAAAGAAAAAATAAACAAACCAACAACCTTTATTGGTCAGCTCCCAGAAGGGCACTGACCAAAATCATGAAGTGCATTTCTACCCCACACTTCTGACATACTTTCTCTACAAGAAAGATGAAGAGTTAGTTGCTTGTGGAAGTTACTGAAACCTACCAACGTATTCAGTGTCTGAAAACATAGGCAGACCTTGCATTCACTTTGAAGAGAGTGAAGTGGAGTGAGAGGATTTTTTGTAAAGCAAACTTGAACTGACTTCTTGCGGCTTGCAATTCACAACCACATCTAGCTGCTGTCAGGACAATATCACTACTTCTAGCTAAATATGACCAAAACATGAAATCAAAACTCACACTTCCCCTAGAGATCATATCCATATTCCATCTACTTCCTTCATTTCAGCTCTGCAACAAAATATAACTAAAAAAAAAAAAGACACCAGCCAACAATGGGGAAAATATTTCAATAAGGAAAAGAGATAAATACAGAAGAGTCATCCCATCTGAAATAAAATATATCTGATGTTTACACTGATATTTACATTGAATGCCTCTGCCTTTTACATGCTGTCAGGCACAGTAAAACTGAGCAGATGTATATGCAAGAATATCAAGTCGTGCTGCCTCAGGCCAGGCTAGCTTGAACGCTTGTGATTTTTTTCCTTTGGTGTTTTAGTTTTAATACTACTTAAGTACATTTTTAGGACAGGGAAAGGAAGGATAAAAGAGAAATATTTGTCCCTTTTTCTGTCTGGAGGAGAAGATGGATTTTGGTTTTTTTGTTTTAATCCAGCTCCCCATGTCCTGTGAAATCTTTCCTGTGTCAGAAATACAGCTCCCGCTGAGCTACTAAACCAAGGTGCCTCAAGGGTCACAATCTCCTTACCATGATTTCTTTCTGAATTAAGTTGTTTGCTGAAGGATACTAACAAAAGCAATAGAAACAACACACTAGAAACAATAAGTTAGAGTATGAAGTCAAAAAGAGGAAAAGACTTATGAATTCAACTTATTTAAATTAATTCTAATTTGATTTAATTCCAAACTCAAAGTCCCCTTTGGCCCAAACTCAAATTGAACCTATAGCAAAACTCTTCGAAAAGAATCTCTAAGTGTTTGACAAAATACTCAACACTGTTCATAGAAATCTACTCTGCTTATATCTGTACGTATATCTACATATATTAGGCTGACAAGAAATTGCAGATTTTAAAAAAAAACAACACACAAACAAAAAAAAAAGCACCACCAACAGAAAACTAACCACACAAAAAGTGGCTGGAATTACAATAATTCACATCAGTCTTCTGTGTAAGCAGAATACTTAGGAAACATAAAAGAACACTGAAAAGAATAAATGGAAGGCCCAAGCCTGGCATAGAATCAAACTGCAATGTGCCATGTGGTATTAAGCTTTTTTCTTCTCTTTACTTCTGCTGCATACAAAAGATGAGTGAGTGAGCATGTAGGAATTTGCTGGGCTTTTTCCATCTTTGGTTTGTGTTTCTGCTGTTTGGTTTGTTGGGTTTTTTTCCCCAAAGTGTGTGTGAACAAAGAATTCCTTTAGTTGTAGTAGATGTCTGTGTTCCTTCTTTACCTCTTCCAGATTTCCCAATTGTTTTCCCCATTTATTCTGTGGTGTGGACATGACAGCATTACATGTTTGTCATGTAGGGTATCTGACCCAGCCCTGTGACCCTTCTCTTTCACTTGGGACCCTTTGCTGTTCTGTACATCCCTCCATCCTTTGGGGGCACAAGAGAGCCAGGACAACATAAGGCTTGTAAGGGTCATCAGCCACACAACAATCTTCGTTGGGGAAAGATGGAAAAACAACGTATCAGCTTTAATTTATGTTTTTCACTATGTTATATTGTAGGATAATTGATAATAGGCTATGAGGTTGTGCTTTGCTTGATAATTTTTGGGATAACTTTCTTGGTGGTTATTTTGCCTCACCTATAAATAGTGAGCAGAAGCAAGCTGGAGTCTCCTCCACTCATGTCTGTTCTAAGTCATTCCCTTGATGGATGTTTTACTTGCAGAAGATTGGCACTTGACTTTCAACGTAATTTTTTGTGGATGAAATAATAATTTCCAAGGGAACAAGGACAGGATTCTCCACAATGGGTTACTAGGGGCCAGCTGTGAATTTGCATCATTTTTTCCCCCAAAGAATTTGAAAAACTGTGTAAAAAACAAAGAGGCATCCCCCTTGTATATTGTATCTTCCAGCACAAGCAGTAGTATTTTACCTTAATGACCAAAAAATAAAATTCGTAGGTATTAAAGAGACGTTTGTGAAAACTAATGATATTGACGTCTGTCATTATGTTCCAATGAAGGTCACCATTCTAATTCCCTCACCAATTTTAGCTCTATACGAAATGCACTCCCAGTCTTAAATAAATTATTGCAACCAATTTTCAGCCAACAAAAACCCACAACATCTTCTTACCCAAAGAAACCCTCTTTACCAAAATAAACCTGCATAGTGTTTTGCCAGGAAAGCTTGCATTTGCGTGAATATCTTCATTTTAAATACACAATGAAAGACAAATATTAATATTTCTGCAAAGGCCACTGTGGTGTCACCTATGTCCACTCCAAGTGAAGCCTCTCCATGCATTGTCAGCACCTCACACTGCACACGGTTTCCAATCCATTTCCTTCCATGCTCTTGGAAGCAATTGAAGTCAAAACATCTTAGAAGAAGAGTTCAGGTTTTTACACCCCTGGTTTCAATTATTTTTAAATCTGACACACAAACACAGCTTTTTAAGATATGTGAGCGGAGTGCCAAATAAGGATCTTTTGATTTTTTTTACTTTTAAAATACATGTGGTTGAAATCTGAGACCTGCCTGCTGACAAGCCACAGTATTTGGAATCAACTACTGGCACAAGAAAATAAGCCATTGTTCGGAGTATAATTTTAAGAGGAGCTATCCTGGAAAAAAGGAAAATGTAAACTCCCATAGTTTAGCTCATGGTTATAGGACAATCCCATAATTCTTTGTTAAACACTTGAAAGTTGAAATATTGGTCCTAGCAATGTTTATCCAGGCTCTCAGAAATAATCTTCTGATATAAACTACACTAAAGCCATTAAGATTTTCTCCATTATAAAACGAATCAAAATTATGGGATGGAATAGTCTACCTCATCAATGATTTTCTTGTGGCGCGCTGACATTGTTGCTCTTATGTAAAGCTCCTTCCATATTTTGGAGTGCTGCAACAAAAACAGTACCAGCTCCTAACTGAGATAAAAATACCTTGAGGGTGATACTGTACCATTAGGTAAAGCTGAGCAACCTCACATTGCTGATTTCAGATGCCAAAAGAGAACATTTTTTAGATGCATGAACACTTAAGCACTTATTTACAGGCACTTCGAATGAGCCAGAGCTTCAGCCACTCTCAGCTTTGACCAAGTAAAATAACTTACAAGAAAAAATGCTTCCTATAATCATAAGGGCTCAAAAATTAATTTTATTGCTAGTAGCTCTTCTTGGAACCATGGACGAGCATGAGGGGCATGGACAAGTACATAGAGAGGATCTGGTATTTAGCTTTTGTGAGGGCTAAGGTTGCATAGAAAGCACATAGTTATGTACCATGGATATTCACATACAAAATGAAGTTGAAAGATTAAATAAAAAAGAAAAGGCTGATCTCCTGAAGATAAAACCAAGTTTTAATCTCAGGTAGTAAAACAAAGGAATAATTTTTAAAAAAATTCTTCAGTTCATTGAACAGAAAAATGTACAGTAGATTTGTCTTTTCTAGCAAAAGAACTAATACAGTAAATGACAAAATCATTAAAAAGCAAATCTAGTAACTAGTCCATGAGTCTAGGATTTTGACAATGTGCTCCTTCCACTGCTTGATGCCGGAGTGACACACCAAGTTACAATGTTTAAATAGGGCCTAGAGAGAAAAGATTATTAGCCAATCTCAATGCTCAAATTTCAGTGCTTTCAGACCTTTGTGATCACTCTTTCTAGTTTAGTCTTTCCCACCAGTTTGCCACTCAGGTTTCACTACAAAGCCAGAGCCAGCTTAGGCCCAGATCTATCTTTGACTAGAAGCATCATTTTTAGGAATCCTTCCTATTTTATTTTTCTTAGAGAAGAGTAACAACATCACTGCTTTTTAAAGGAGTGTACATTTAGAGAACATATCTCCTCAAACCAAAGAAAGAAGCTCTCAAATATCCTAAGTCACCTCCTGGAAGATTCTCACAGTTTGGGCACCTACTCTAGAAACTTTAGGATACTGATCACAGAATGAATCATACAGATCTAATGGCACAAAATGTATAGAACAGTAATTTTACTCAAGTTTAGCAGCAGAAAGCAATTTCCCTCTCAGCTATTGCTTCTCTAAATGATTCTAGTCCCCCAACATCCGTAGGAGGTGTGCACACAGAGGAAACTTTCCCTTGTATATCAAAGCTGCAATGTGTACTTTTTCTTTGCAGCCTGGTAGTTTTGGTTTGGGGTTTTATCTGAAAAAATCGACATGCTCCTCCCTGTCCATGGCACAGAAAATTGATTTTACTTTGCTTCATAATCTATCTTAACTCATTCACATAACCGGAAACTGTGCCCATGTTTATGCTGCCCTTAAGAGGTTTTGTTTCATAAAGAATCAGCTCTTGCTTTCTGTGCTCATCTTTTGTTTGGATCAGCCCTTGGTGTGCAATATGTCCTGTTCAGAGTGATGCAGTGACAGAGCCAACCCCAGATCATCACTGGCAAAGTGAATGGAGGTGTTATGCCCATGCCTTCGTCTGCCTGCACCAAAAATGAGTTAATCTTAGGGCAATGCCTGTCATCTGGCTTCTAGGCTTTGTTATGTCAATAGTCTCAAATCAGCTCAACCAAAATATTTTCTTTTGGTGCAACAGAAGCATTAGTGCACGATGGATACATTTGGAAATTATTTGTCACTCGTTAAACATTCTCTAAATAGAAATTATGCGAAACAGACTACATGAATGGTCTGCAAACTGACTTCCTCTGAGGCACTGAAAAATCTCACTACAGCCTCAGAGCGAGCAACACTGAAGAAGCAGTAAATAAAAAGTTACAGAGCTTAATCTGTGCACAAGCAGGACCTTCAGACACGTGCCCATCCAGAATTTCCTTCATCCAGGCACTCTGCTCACCTTCACTCATTTCCTCTGCTTGTTCTTTTAACTAGAAGGTTTTTTTTCCAACACAAGGTACATGGAGCAACCAAATGAAACACATCTGGGAAAGCCAACAGGGACACCAACATGAGCATCAGGCAGCTGGGCCAGGAGAGTTTGGGAATTAATAGAAAGGTACCAACACAAACAGCTGATCACTGCTTCCACCATTCTTCAAGCACAGTACTGAAAACCTTAACACCAACCTTGCATCATCTGGAGGCCTTCAATTACCATCCTTTAATTAGCACCCTCATCACACTCTCTTCAATGTGTAACATATCATCAGAAGCTGCTAAGCAGGCGTCTGATGCTGCTCAGAATGAAAAGTGATCTCTTCAACAGGTGTCGTTTCTGTACACGTGGCTTTTCTTTATTGACTCCATTTTATTATTAGAAACATGCAGACTTAGATCAGTTTGGGCTGTCTGCTTCAATTACAGAAAATGTCAATCAAACTGCAAAAGAAGCAGGTGGATCTGTGCTTAATTTGCCCTCCCAGAGTTCATCTTCACACAACATTTCTACTGCCTGGAAGCAAATGTCCCACATCTCAGCGTACTGTTAATGAAAAATATGGAAATTTAAGAGTTCTAAGAGAATTTAGTTCTCATAACAACTTAGCTCCGCTGTAAACAAGGAGAAAGGCTGTTCCTAACAAGATTCCCATGAAAAATCTGGAAATCTGTTTCCATTTCAGGTATAATCACAGTGGTGCTCACAAACAGGATTTCTGAAGTTTATTAGCATCAGTATGATTAAAAATGAAACTGAACAAGATTCTGGCTACAAACTCCATGACCACTGGCCAAACACAGTAATATTTTCACATCTTAATAACAGAAAATTAAGTTTTAAAAAGTAATCTGGCAAAAGAAACTCCAAACCATTACTCAAGATATAGTAGCATGTGATCAAAAAAGAAAAAGATATTCCTTACAGTAGAGTTTTCTTTACTGAAAGTGCTGTACCCTTTTAGCTACACATAAACAGTCACCAACAAGCACTTGGGACACAGTGCAACCAAACTGAGACGTGACGTGCTCAATTGTTCCAGTTTGCACTGCTAATAAATGCATTCACAGAATAATGCTTTCCATCACTTCACTGAAATGTTTTCCATGTGCTAAGAACGTTCAGGTCTGTGCCTGATACTCGCCTGCTGTAATACAAGGCAAATTTAAAATTAATAAGGGCATTCTCTGGATTAAAAATTCAAGGAGGACTTGTCAGCTCTGTTGACAAAGGATTTGTGTTTTCCTTCGGAAATACGTATCCATTCCTTGCTTGACACGCAGCTAAGATTCCAGTGATATGTACCTCTCCTGGTACTTAATCTGTTCTTTTCCTTTACCCAAGGCCATCTTCCTGATTTAATTTTGTTAGATGTAATCATTACTACTATGATCAGTTCAAATATATGTCAACTCAATAGGGGCTGGCTATGTAGCACCGTCCAGTAACACTAAATGCTTCCTGATAGCACACAGGGAATACTGTCATTCCCACATTATGGACTGGGAAATGGGAACACAGATCCAACACGAAGCATCCAAGTGTGTTGGTGGCAAAGCTGGAAAGAGAACTTGACTCTCAAACATTCAAGTGAGTGGATAAGGGAAACAGTTTGCCAAGCCTCCCACACACACATAAATGGAGGCTTGCTGTCGATCTGTTCAGTTCTTTGGCACTGTAAATACTTGCAAATTTACAGCTGCAGCCATAACTTCATTAAGCAAAACATCTTACAAGTATGACAATTTCTTTATAAGGAAGCCTACTCTCCCAGTAACCTGACCCGCTGTCCTGACACCAGTGATGTAATCCAGGGCAGAGGCTCTGAGGAGCATCTGGTAAAACGTGATGATTCAGTGGAATTTTGTAAAACAAGAGCTGGAAGGGCAAAGCACATCTTTGAAGGAATTCCACTGAAGCTGGAAAAGGAGGAAAGACAGCACAATGGTGCCAACAAGATTGCATTAGGGATTAATCTGGCCCGAGATCAACTTCAGCTGCCCCCTCCAGCTACTCCACTTAAATCCATGAATTGTCTGGGGAGAACCATTCCTCTCGAATTAGAGCAGGCTCTCTGAGGTTTCACTCATCCCTGCTCCTGACAGCTTCATCTCAATTCCCATGACTGTCTGGCTCCAGCATCGCTTTGGCTCCCACCTCCCCTTTGCTTCCATTTCCCTCCCGTCTCTTGCAGCTACAGTTTTGTAGTCACAGGCCAGAAGCCACCTGCACAAACCTGAGGGGACAGCTGCTCTCTCCTGGTGCTCAGCCTCCTCTTCCCATGCAGAGGGCTGCATTTACGAGCTCTGTGGCAGCCCATCACACCACCTCAGCCCTCCCCAGGGAAGCCTCTGCATGAAATTTCACAAGATCCTCCCAGTGATTTTTTTGCTCACGTCTCTTATGGTCTTTACTGCATGGAGAAAGACTGGAATTATCAGGAATTCTTTCCACTGAAACTCTCTACAGTAAAAAAAAAAAAAATACTGAACATTTGCAGAGTCTTTGCATTTCTTGGTCAGAAAAATGCTCTTAGTCAAAAAAAGGCTTCATTGTCAGGGCACAGCTTGGAGGTGGTGGTGTTGGATTGATTTTTTAGTTCCTAAAAAGTCATGTTCATGCAACCATAATTAGCTTTTTTTGTTTGTGGTTTTGTTTGGCAGTGTTTTGCTCTTTGGTTTGGTTTTGGTGTTTTTTAAGGAAAGACACAAACTTTATAGGAATTAAGGAGAAGATTCCAACCTAGGTCTAATAAAAGACGCTGATTCCTTCTTCACCCCCAGCCTTCAGCCCTCCCCTGCCAGCACTGGGCAGACTGCTAGCTTGGGAGCCAGAAAAGAATCAAAAAAGCCATAAAAACAGTGAACTAAAATTCCCCCAGTAAAATCTCCAGATACAAGAGTACAGAAGTCATTCAATAAAAGAGTACAAATCCAGAATAACTGTGAACCCCGGGTACTTGACAGAGCACGAGATATGATGTGCTGTTGTTGTTATTGTTTGGGGTTAGCACAATTTTTATTTGTTCACTGCATGATCCAAAAGAGACTCAATGGATATTTGGAAGGATCAAAAAAAAAATAATGTTAAATTGATATTTTGGGCTTCCAGTTCTAAAATACAGCTGTAGGCAAAACCCTCAAAAATCCTTCCATTGAATCTACAGAGAAACTGGAACTCTTAATCAAAAAGAGTTACCTTCCTTTTCCCTAAAGGACTTAAAACAATTGTCAGGCTTCATAAAAAGTTGTGCCAATGAAAATTAACTAGAACTCTAGTGCTGCTGTAAGGGAACTTTTTTTTTTTCCCTAAAACCTGGGCTTTATTCAAGCATCTTCCTGACCTGCCTGTCAGCATTATCCAGTATCATTTCCATGAAGCATAAAGGGAAATTAAAAGGAATACTCCTCCCATTCTTGGGTAGTATTACTTAAAAGTATTAATTCAGCAGGTAATAATGAAAGTGGATCTTCTCCTGGAGTCCCTGAATCACCACAGTTCCCTGTCAGGCACAGACACTCATGCATTTGCACACACATGCTTAATTCCACATGACAAGTGGCAATTATAGCAATTCCTGGCTTGCAAAACAAGTAGAAAAACATTCAGTCTCATTTTAGAAGCCCTTAATGCAATTTAGCAGCTGCAAATAAACAGAGAGAGGCAGCAGCTTACAAGCAGCCTTCTGCAGACCACAGCTGGGAACCCCTGTGCCATGAGATCCCATAACACCTGGAGGAAGATCTTTTTGTCTCTGACCTCCATCCTTAACTTTATCAAGACATTAAAAAAACTATTGTGAGAAAATTACTACTTGAGCAGAGACAGAATAACCTCACCAAAAAAACTTCACCTCACTTCCTAGGGAACATGGCTAAGCCCAAGGAAAGTTCAAAGGAAAAGAAGGAAGAATGAAACCTCAAAAGAGGTAGAAGCAAAACACCATCAAGAAAGAGAGAATATTCATCTGCAATCAGCAATCTCTCAAGAGGCTGCCAAAGGCAGTGGCTCATCCTGTGCTCTATGCTGTCTTTATAAGGAAAGCAATTAATCTAAATGCTTTTTCCCCAAGTAAGTTCATGAACAAACAAATTCTGCAAGAAGATAGATCCTAAAATAAAGCATCTATTTGGAATACTACAATTCACATAAATCTAAGGTTCAAGAACCACAAGGAAGTATCCAACTGATCAATATTTATTCTCTTGGAAGGCGGAAAATATGTATGCATGGGGACAGAGAGCCATTCTGGTATTACTCTCCTGGTTTTTCTCAAACAGCCACTACAGAGAATAGTAATAATCATTAAAAAAAAAAAAAAATCTGTTTGAGAAATAACCTCTGTGGTCAAGTAGAACTAAACTCTCTCCTGGTACAAACAGGGAAACTTCCAGTTAATGGAACTGCTTTCCTTTTTGCTGGCAGAAACACATGCCCATTGAAATGGCAGAAGCTGAAGTGGTGCATCACAGCAAACAGAAAGGATACTATAGTAAGAGTGAAACAATTTTCTTTTAAAAGTACTAAAAGAAAATTCAGTCTTGCTCTGGGCTTACATATGTTTAATTTCAAAAAGAAATCCAAATATTTTCATGTTTTCCAATAAAAATACAGATTTTCCTTTAGTACCTCAGTGACAATGTGTTCCACTATTGCCAGAAACATCAAATTTTGCTTGAGTCATGTCCTGAAAAGCTTAGATCCACTGGTGCTTATTTTCAGAGCTCTATTACTATTTAGGAGGAGGGTCAGAAAAGCTTTTTACAGTAAAATGCTGTGCTAGGAACCCAACCAAGCTTCAAATTCCAGCAAAATTGCAAATTTAGGTGTTATCCATTCAAACTTATGTCCCCCTACTCACTATCACAGATCAAACCATGAGCTGTATGAAGCAGTTCATTAAGGGACACATCACACCTACACCATGTTGTTATTTGCTGATTTTATTCCAGTGAAGACCTGCTTCCTAAAATTTGGCAGACACTGACAAATACAGAAGCTCTCAGGTCACCACTGTAAAGCCTTGGCTGGTGTTACGCCATTTCCATTCTTGTTCTTCCAGCAGCCCAGGCCCAAGCTGGCTGCCCAGAGGCAAGAGAACAGACATTTGTGAAATGGTTCAAGATTTTAGCTTCTTGGGACAGGAATACCATGGCTGATGCTGCAGGTACCACCAGTACCAGCAGGAATGACTCCTTGAGCTCTACTGCTCTTCCAGAGCTCTTTACCAGAGCATTACTTGTCTTCAAAAAAACCCAGTGGTTTGCCTTTCCTCCAAATTGCCTGATTCGTTCCTCATTATTTTAAAGTACTTTGCACTTTCTTTAACATGACATTTTCTGAATTAGGGACATTTCAAACCAGATGCTTGGGTTGAGAACATCTGACATTAAAAACATAGCTATATTTTTTTCCTTCAGCACTAGACTGCTCTCTTATGGGAAGCTAGTTTATATGTATCATCTGGTTGCAGAATGTTGCTTCAGGGCTGGAACACTGGAAGCATTTAACAATTATTTTTTGGTCTCCATACCAGAAAACCTCAAGAGAATTCCAGGACTTCAGAACTTGCTGGATGTCAGCAAGAGTTATCAGAAATATGTAAAACAAAAGCCTATTAAAAAAAAAATCAAATATATTTGCTCTAATGAAAACACCTTTATAAAACACCTCTGCAATGTATATTGGTCCTTCTGTCCATAAATTTTTCTGCTTTTAGGACAGATCCTGAGTAGACTATTTTATTGCCCGACAGTATCAAAAAATATTTTTTTGGTATCAAATGCAAAATTATTTTCCCTCTATAACATATTTCAATTATTGGCAGTTACGCTGTTTATTTTCTTCACAGAGTAAACAAAGCGGTTGTGACTCATGTTCATAAACAGTTGCACATTTAAAAAGTTGTACTTTTAGAGGGCAGCTGAAAGTTCAGGATCATATCCCTCAAATTTCATAAGCAATGTAAGCAACAAAACTAATTCTGCTAATTAGCTGTGAAACCTGAAGGCTTGAAAAATAGGGAGATGGAAAAAAAGAGACTTCTAGACCCCAGAAAATGTAATGTAGCTGGAAATGTCAAGATTATTAGGGAACTAATGGAAGTACCAATAAAAAAAATCATAGGCCCCTGTACCATTATGCTAAGCTTTAAAATCCAATGTCAAAAGGTCAGTAATTCATATCTTTTTTTTCCAGTATTATTGCATTTAACTTAAACCACATTTTCTCACCCGACTGGAAGCAGGGCCAGAGTCCATTCCTATGAGCTGAACACTACAAATCCAGTTTGGAACTCTTGCAGAGCACCTAGATCTGCTGTTTGCAAAACGTGTCAGATCACTCCATAAAAAGAAACAGACTGAAGAGTTCTGGTAACTGCCTGATGCATTAATTTATAAGATTTATGGCTTTATATAAAGGTAGGATTAGCACAATGTATAAAATTTCCAACTGCTGACAGAACTTTTGTGAAAAAAAAAAAAAACAAAACCCTAATGTTTTCAATAAATTGGGAAAAAAAAACCCCTGTAACATTTCCCCCACCTTATGGTGGGTTTTTCTTCCCCCTTGAAATGCTCCATATCTTTCATCACAGCACCTTTAAAAGCAAAAGCTGCTGCCTGGTCTATTACATATCTCCACTCTACTGGGGAAAACCATTCCAGAACTCGGACTTGCAAAGAACATGGTGCAAGTTCAAACGAGAAACTGAAAATCATGTTCTGACTTCCCAGCGTTCCAGACTTCACCTGCTTGTCCTTAGTTAGTCCCCCACTCTCAGCTGTTTGCACCCAGTACAAAATATTTTTTAAAGAAAATCTCAGGAAGAATTCAACCTGGTCTAGTGGAAGGTGCCCCTGTCCATGGAGGGGTTGGAACTAGGTGGTCTTTAAGTCCCCTTCCAACCCAAACCATTCTGTGACTCTGTGAATATGTACTAAATGTGGTCTGATATATATGAACACATTACAATTTAAGTACAAGAAATCACAGATTCCAAATATAGTCTATCCTGTTTATCTGCCTACTACTTTTCCTATTATTTTAAGCAGAACTAGGTTCACATTCTCAGACAAAGCCTCAAGGCAGTCACACACCTAAAGACAAGAACATAGTTGCAGGCTTAAGTGGATGAAGATTTCATAATTCTATGTCTCTTATTAATAAAATATCTCCCAAATGTTGTACCACTACACCTTCACTCCAACATGAACACTAAAAATCCAAAGCAACTTCTGGTGGCCATCCAAAGTTTATCCAAATGAATTTACAATGGGTCTGTAACTCCCAGGATGAAATCTATGCTATGAAAGACATAGACAATGTCAGTGAGCACTGGGCAAAGCACACATTGAAAATAGTTGGGTGTGAAATAGACTTTTATTAGAATGGCCGTTTTTCATATTTCTTCTCCACAAAGAGACTCATTACCTTGCTGCTATGTTAAATTCACTAAAATAACATTTAATTACAGATAACTTTGACTATCAAGTTGCATGTCTAATTACAATGGCATTGCTCCATTTTGCAGTGCAGCTTTATCCAGTCGAGGAATAAAAACTGCAGCGAACAGAGAACAATTTTCCAATGCTCCCTACTGCTGTAGCTCAAATCCAGGGCTATTGCATCACTGGCAGTCTTCAGGTAGAAAAATCACTGGCATTTTAAGCACTTTCTCAGTTAGATCTGCCCTGAGCTGGTATGGTGGCAGAGTAATGGCCCTTAATAGTCTGTCAATGCCTTGGCATATTATATTTAAAAAATTAAAAAAAAAACCAACAGAACAGAACACAGCATAAAATGGGGTTAAAAAATGCAAAATTATTGCAAAAATTCCCTACCTGCAGAAGAGTGAGTACAAAAATTGAGAATTTGTTTGCTGAAGGAATTTCATGGCTATTTGCAAAATATGAAGGTATGCAAGGGACTTTGGCTTTTGTACAAAAGCCACAAAATACAGTGAATTGGTTGAGCATTCATTACAAATTATCTTTGTTCTACTTCACACAGCATAACCAACACTTTGAATTATGTTAGCAAGAAACCAGATGGCTGCAATGCCCTGGAAAGTTCAACGTGCCTGTGATCCCCTTCCGCCATAGTTCAAATTTTTATTTCCATCTCAAGGTTGCACTGTACAGACAAGGACTAGGATCAATGAAGTCCTCATGGCCTGAGAAAGCACAGACTCTTTGCCAACAGCTCAGATGAAGAACTCCTTGTAGCAGGTCACGGAGGTGACCTCTCAGCACTCCGACCAAACCTCAGCAAAGTTAATTCACTCCACTCCCAACCGCTCTCCAGATACTTTAAAGAATACATGGCCTACACAACCATGTATGAAAATCAGGCAAAGATTCTGGAAAACAGAATTTTCAGGATTGTTCAGGAAGCCAAACTCCTATACCAGCTCATCAGTGTTACTTGGGATTTAAGACTGACAGAATATTTGCCTTCACTAATAAAACTCATTGGACACCCACAGCAAGCAGGAGCACAAATATAACTACTTTCCACCTTCAGGTATCACATTTCTTTCTAAAAGTTTCTAGAAAGCATTCTTAGAAGAATAATGGCCTCCACTCATTCATTACAACCTCAGAAGTTGAATCTCTAGAACATTTTATACTAAAATTGTCTGGTTTTCCCTACTAAAAAAAAAAAAAAAAAATCAATCACTTTCAGGAAATCACATTTATTGAGGACAACATGGTCTTTTTAACTTTCAGAGGGTTACCACACAGAAATTAGTGAATTACTGCATGACAGATTAGTGAATGAGAAGGGTTTCAGTGATTTGGAGCTACTATAAGATTGGAGCCATGAAATCATCTCGGCTGTCCAAAACCAGCACAACTGTCACGCATGAATAAATCTCTCTGTGGGGCAGCCAGTACAGTGCTGAAAACAACTACTGTTACATCCTCAGTGAGAAATCTCTGCTACCTAACTTAGAATCATCCTTCTCCACTCCAAAAGATTGTATTTCATTCCAAATGTGCTTATTCTGCTGCCCTAAAAGCTCATTAAAATTAATTTTAACCTGACACTAAGTCAGGTTAAAAACATCATATACCATGACAAAGAGGCCAAGGACAAAGGAAATTTCCTTCTCTTGACATTTACTATTTCTAGAGCAAAAACAAAACAGGGGAATTGGGTTTTTTAAATTATTATTTACAGCAAATTAAAACATGAATTGAACAGCAATCATAGTGAAAGCTGTAATAAAAACAGATGAAAATACAAAAATCTCATCTGCCATCCAGACAGCCAGGATGAGAAAGATCCTTTATTAATCAGTGTTCTGCATAAACTGTGCAAATGTAGAATACTTTAACATGAGGCACATTCTGAAAAATCTGTCTGAGCAAGTTATCTGAGGTACTTGTAGAAACTCAAAAAGGCATTTTTTTAAATTAGGAAATTTTACAGGAAATTAAATAAAAATGCATTTTTCTAATTAAAAAAACCCCACCAAAACCAGAATCTGTAATTCAAAATTAATATACACCTGCTGCCCTTATGTCCTACCAGGTCCTACAAATAAGAGCTGTTCTGCTTTCAAAATGTGCTAACCAGCAATCCATAACAGTATAACATTGAGATGAAAGACAGACTTAAAACCTCAGTGCCACTCATACCAGCCACCCACTCTGAGTATTCTGGCAAAGATGATGTTACTTCTGCAGGCCTTTTGCTCAGTTGTTCCCTCACTCCTCAAGAGGTCCAAGATCCCTTTCCCAAATTCCTACTTGAAGCATTATGACCCATCCAAAGCAATGGACAAGGTGCTGAAGGATGGGAGATTGAATCCCCTGTTGCAAAATGCAAGGCTCAACAGAAGAAGGTTTTTGTGAGTAGAATATTGAGGGACAGAGGGGAATTCTCCTTACAATAAAGATGAATTCCTCTAATTGGCAGGATTTCATAAGGGTTATTTAAACACAGACAAAAACCATAAATCTCTCTCCTGCACCCACTCCTGCACTGTAACAGCACCTCCCTTTAGCTGTGCACTAAAAGACTGAGAGCTGAGAGCAAAGTGGGAAAATATGCAAAAAACAAGTGCAAGGATTCAAAGATATTCTGTGGACTTCAGGATGAAAGAGAAGAGCAGAAACCACTGCATCAAAAATGTTTCTTAGACAATATGCATACACTAAGACAGAAAACAGGACTGCAATTTTAAGTCTAGCTAAACTATGGAAGAGTTTCAGTTTGGAAACCACCAACTATCAGATTTTTATTCCAATTTCAGGTTAACTTAATACTAAGCTGTGTGATTATTATTGAAATCTGGCAAGTTCCAGCCAGCTCATTTTAAATCCCTGTACTTGCACTTTGGTAGTTGACATGGACTAACAATGCTGTGTTTAAGTCTTATAAAGTATCTATCCAGTTACATCACTCCTGTATTGTTTCAATGCCATAAAATTACTCAATCACAGAATATTCTGAGTTGAAAGGACCATCAAAGTTCAGCTCCTGGCCCAAGCATTCAGCTGGTAACTCATTTCTCTCATTTATACTTTGCACAAGCCACTACAACACAGATGTGGTGTAGCTCAAGGTGCTACATCAACTCATTAAGCAACGAAAATAAAAACTGCTTAATATATAAGTTTCTTTCAAATACCATTGACAAGATTAATTGGAGTCATGGCTCTGAGATGCCAAAAAAGCCAATCAGATTATTGCAACAGAAACTCCTTAAAACAGACCACATGACAAATGACTTATCAAACACTTCTGAGAGGAGTTCTTGCTCCACAGATGCTTTAATTTAGGAACTTAATTTGTAAGACACTCAGAGGTAGCTGCAGCAGGTGCATGAGACTTTTCCTGACCTTAAGGAAAGAAAACAGAATTACATAAAAATCTATGAATGTACAAAAATAAAGCACACTTGGATTTTAGAAATCAAGTAGCATAATAAAAATAAACAGAATCAAGATGCTTTTCTCCTGACAGTCCCCTTACTGACAGGAAATGACAGGAACTCTTCTTTCCAGATAATCATTCTTGAACAAATCAATTTATTTAGTAGCTCAGTTTCTCTCATGTTCAATGTAAAAATGATCAAATTTACCTTTAAAAACAAAATTTCTCCCATACTATCCACAAAAAGTTTGAGAATTTATTTGCCAACTAACAAAGTATATTCCCCTCATTACCTTCAGTTTTGTATATACTTGAGATTGATCATGGTTTATTAAGAGTATGTGCTATGTATGCAAATATAGAAACATTAAATTAATATAGAATAGAAAACAAGACAAAAGACAATGTTATTCCATTTTCCTTTGGATGGAAGGAAATTTGATTTTTGAAATGAAAAAAACCTATTTTACTTCAACAATTTAGTTGCTAAGGCCTCAAATCCATTATTAATGTATTCTTTTCATATCAAAAAAAGGCCAGATTGGGACCTCAGATGATGAAAGTGCTGCCTAGGTCTGTATATTACATATAAATGATATCCTGGGAATTACTGTTTATTAAACTAACCAGAAAATAGGTTGTTACATTTTTCAATCTCTGAGTAAGAGCAACATAATTCCACAATATTGCTTACAAGGATTTCAAGAAGGTTTCAAGCAACAACTTTTAAAAGAAATCCAAGAAGTCAATGTAATTTAGTCAAAACTAATAAGACACAACAATTTGATGCAATCAAATACACAAAGTTATGCTGATTAACTGGAAAACTTATACTGTCCCAAGTTTTTCTCTAAAGGAAGCCAACACCCACAATTATGGTTTTGTTATTTGTTTTAAATATGTGCCAATCTCTTCCTTTTGTGTTAAAAATATTACCTTAAGTTCATGAGCTGAGCCATAAAGAAATGGGGCTGCCATGGAATACAGACCTATATGTGCACTGAAAACACAGTTATATTAAAAGATTCTGAAAAAAAAAAGAAAAATATTCTTCAGTGTCTTCTCTCCAGCTATTTGTCAGAAGCACTTTTATGGAGAAGGACAATTAGTCGAGCAGTATCAGAGACTGATGATACTTGGCTGTTCTCAAGAGCCTCTCAGAAAGGATACACAACATTTCACATGTTTGCACTGTGTTTGCTCATTCATGCAAATCAAATAGTCATTAATTGTGTCCTTCTTCACTGCCATGAAGAAATTTTCATCCTTTGCTTTATTGTAGGTTATAATGGGCTACCAGTTTCCACCAAGAATCAGTTGGATCACTTTTCCAATATGAAACAAGAAAGTTTCCTGACCATCACTAGGAGATTCTCAAAGAGCTGTTTTCCAGAAATACAAATAATTACGCTGTGACACAACTTGTTTTTTTAATCAGATGGTTGCCATTTGTGAAGACCTTGTGCTTGCTATGCTTCAAATACATAACCATGTAAACTTTATATAGGTTTGCCCTAAAATTCTTCTGTGGCTTAAACACAGAAAAGAACGAAAAAGGAGACACCAAGTAAAACAGAAGTGTAGGCGATAAAATTGTAACAGGAGGTTGGATGTATAGGCCCATCAATCTATACTAAATGCTGAAACTGTCAAAGAAGACGATTTCATATCAAAGGTCATGCTTTATTTCTGTTCTTAGCTTTTTTTTCCCCCTCATGCTTTCAATAAAATGCTCCACTTTAGCAAAAAAAAAAAAAAAAAAAAAGTGGCTGTTAATGTAACAGCCATATGTTCTGCTGTTAAAGAGGTTAGTCCAGCTTTTGCAGATTCTTGAGTTCAGCTACAGCTTGCTTGCATCTGGTCTTTGTCTAGATTTATTAATAGCATGGCAAGAATTCTAAATTATGCCGCAGTGTCACAGAGATCATGCAGCAAACATTCACTCCGAGCTGAAGTACAATATTCAGCTTAAACTTTTTAATGGGCATTTTTGAAACAAAACTGGACAACGTACCAGAAAATACATTTGAGAACAATCCTGCTTTAAAAGGCTGATGAATTAGGTGATCCAGCCAGTACTTTCTAGTTATATTTTCCATGGTCCATTTCATTCTCTGTTATCTCATTGTTCCACTTCAGCATCCAGGCACTACTCAGAAGCTGTATCTGATAGACTCAACAGCCCAGACATTTGATGTGCTTCTCCTGGTGGACCAAAAGCCACTTTGGGAATGTCTAGCATCCCCCTGCCTGTCCTTCCCAGCCCTGCACCTGCAGTGCTGAACTGCAGGCTATGCAGGAACACAACACAGCCCACACACAGGTGCTGCAGAGACAGGGAGATTTTCAACTCCTTCTCCTTTCTCTATGAGCATGGGAGGTGGCATTTAACTTCCCATCCCCTCAGGACATTTTTGGCACTGACAGATGACATCCAACATCTTTTCTGTGCCTGGATGCAGACCTTATTTAAATGCTACCCCAGTAATTTCCACAGCCTGACCTACAAACTCCTCGTAAGAAATAAAAAAATAAAAATATAGAACTTTTTAAGGTCTTCTAGGTTATTTATTACCATGCCATGATGGAAAATAGATGAAAAAGCAACTCAGACAGTTGCCAGATTTCATATATCTGTTTTTCTCCATACCTCTCGCATATAGGTAAAAATAGAGATTAAACAGTCTGGATTTCACATTGTTTGAATTCGAGATGAAAGAAAAAGCCATCATTTTCTAAAGTTCTGGGGGAATGCTTTTATGGGAGAAGGAAGTAGTACTGTCTTCCTTCCAGCTGCGGGGCAAGAATGTGCAAAGTGTGGGATGGAGGAGCAATGGTGCAGGGCCAAATAGCAGAGAAAATGATGTACCAGAAAACCAGATGAATTGGCAGGCAATCTAGTTCTCTTCTGTGAAACACCTAGAACAGTTCCATGCCAATATCCTGTGTTCACCCTGATATATTTATTCTATCCATCACTCTCAAAGAAGTTTGTTAGAAAACACCATGGAAATTATCAAAAGTCAGCCAAATGCTCTTTTTGCTTTTCCCCTCTCGTTCCCAGTGGTACAAGTTACCCTATTTTCATTCTTGGTTATTGCTTCAGGCTTCATGGAACCATGGTGAGTACAAATGCAATCCTGTAAATGTGTTTATATCGACTTTCAAAGCAAAATATGCAAGAAAAATGTCCATGCTTCAACACCTTGAGAACTTAAACAAAAACAAGGATGGTATCTTGTGCTAATGTGGAAAAAACAGTAATGGCTTCTCAATCTCACATGCCTTGCTTAGAAAAAAGAAGGAAGCTAAAGACATGCTGAAAGGTGGGAATCATGGCAATCTAAAAGCAGAGACCCTTTCTCTACTGTTTTGTTTTATAAATAGGAGACAAACAGGTCCCCATTTCAAGTGCCATAATTTCCTAAAAGTGGAAAAAGCTTGACAGAAATCACAGATAAACCAGCCCTGGATTCTTCCAGTGGGAAGGGTTCAGTACACAAGAAAAGGGCACTATATCTGGAGTCAGATATAGGTCAGTTAAAGAAGAGGACACATGTATGCAGCATTCACAAAAAATACTGTATTGTGCCTCTGTCTGATAGATGATGTAGGACAGCACCACAGAAATTCTGTAAATGAAGCCCAAAGTTATTGAAAAATAACAGTATTCTCTCAAGTTTCCAATAAAAAAAGAGGCCAGATCTAAATAAAACAAATATATGCATAATTAAATCCACCTGCATTTACAGTAAATTCCTTTTGCATAAAGCTAATGAAAGCTGCTGAAAGAAGACCTTAAAAAAAATATAAATTAAAAATCAATGACTGTCCACAGATGCAACAAGAGTACAGAATTCAGGAATTCTCTCACTCAGACACCACAGATTTAACTACTGAAATTTAAATTTGGCATTCTCCACATGAGCACAGGAACCGGTTTACAGTCCCAATTCCTAGAAACCATTAAATCTACAGAATTCAGGAATGCATTTTAAACTCTATAACTCCCATTAATATTACTGAAAAAAAGCCTTAAACTACCACAGATCCACTCTTCAGCAACAACCAAAAACTCAGGAATTAAGAGGAGAACACTGCATAGGAGCTATATATTTTCTCACTGATTCATCTTTTCTATTTCTTTGAAAACTTTCCCCCCCCCCCCCCCGTCTTCTTTCCTACAAACAACTTTCTCTGTTGTGGAGCTTTCCAGTAGTGATTTTCAGGATGATTTCCCCCAGTTATTCCCAGATGCCACGTCAATGGCAAACCAATTCACATAGAACAGGGTGCAGCACATTAACAGCAATCGTTAGGGAGCTTTGTCTGCTCTGGTTCCCTCTGATGTTTAACAACATCCTGTCTTTCCCCAGGCTTAGAGAGGTAAGAAATAGCAGTAATCCTTTTCTCTCATCCCTTGGCTCAGAGTGGTTTTGGCATGCTAGATCCGTGCCCCTAACCAAACATGAAGCTTTGCTACACCTATTTTAAGGGGGGAAAGAAAAGGAGACCTGTCTTGTTGTGGAGTTCAGAAAGCAGTGCCTAAGCCCTCTGGAGAAGGCTTAGCTGCTAACTGGGCAGGGACTGACATCATCCACCTCTGCTGGGAAATTGCACCCCTTGGCCTCAGACTATCAGCAGCTGAGCAGCTTTCAGCCTCACGTAAAAGAACAGTCCAAACCCAACGCTGCTTTGTAGCCTAAATAGCTGTGCAGCCAGAAAATAATTGCCCAGGTCTATCTTCCTCTTGCACAAAGCTGGTATTTTGCTTTTCATCTTTCTGGCTACTTGAAATCCCCTCTCTTCTAAGCTGTGGCAGGAGGGAGGTGGGCAGGGGTCCCAGGGGTTTGAACCACTGTCTCTCTTAGTCACACTATAATGCCTTTCCTCTTTTGATATTGCCCCTTGGCTTCAGCTGCTTTCTCCTTGTCCAATTTCATGCCAAAATCTTCTGTGTGTGTATATATAGAGCATTATATTCACTTAGCAACATTTTGTTGCCTGGCTCTTTTCCACATGTAGCCTAGTGAAAGCTGGGCTTTCTGGCAGCATTTTTCAGAGGCAAGCAGCACCACTGCCATTCCAGTGCCTCAGGGCTTCATCCACCCTGGAGTCGATTACACCATGAGCATCTTGCGATGTTTTCACTACAGGTGAAAAAACAAGGGCACCAAAGACAGAGGGTAAGAGTTTTCAGAGGGTATTGGATGTCAAAATTACCCAAGATTTCAACGCGTGCTGCTCCTTTAATAAATTCACACCAAAAACATATAGAGCAAAACTGGAAATTAAAGCCTGGTTTAATTTGGTGAGACAACACTTTCCTTCCCTTCCTTAGAGAGTAGCATAAATCCAAAAAACACACAAAGCCATCAGTCGCACTGGAAGACAGTGAGTCAGAGCAAGATGTGCATTAAACCACATTTTAACACTTGACTGATGTGCTTTCTGCTCAGAGACACCAGTGACAGAAAGGTCTCTGAACCACCAATTTCCTACACTGGAAAATCCCAGACAACATTCTGCCCTTTCAGCTAAAACATGCTGCAAATGTATGGTAAAAATACACCAGTGTGACCAAATACAAGTGAACTGTCAACAGTTCTAGCATAACAAGAGACTATTTCAGAAAACTTCTGCTGGGAGTTAACAGCCAGACATTGCATTTGCCTCCAACTCTTACTAAACTGATAAATCCAGACTGTTTGATTGAGCTAACTGATGATTCCTAAAGCGTTTATTCCAAGCACAAAATTGCAAACATACTCAAGAATGATAATTTTAAGTGTTTTTATTTGCTCTGGCCTCCATAACACTACTCTATTTCCATCCCAAGATTTTCAGTCCTCACATCTATTTTTTCCCTGAATCTCTAAATGCTGACACATATATGGGATGGTTGGGCACAGGAACAGGCTCCCATGGGCTGTGGTCACAGCAGTGAGCCTGACAGAGTTTAAGGGGCACTTGGACAATGCTCTCAGGGACGTGCTGTGACTCTTGGGCTGTCCTCTGCAAGGCCAGGAGCTGGACTCGATGATGATGATGGATCCCTTCCCACTGAGCACATTCTCTGATTCTGTGATTCTCTATACTTTTGGTGCCAAACAAATCCGAAAGAGCTTACTCATTTAATGGTTGCATGAACAAAACTCTGCATGTTTTTGTAGGGTAAGGCTACAGTAAATTGGTTGAGTGCAGTTGTTGGTTCTAAACACTGGGGGAAAAGAGGCTTTTTAAGAAAAAGCAGATGGCAAGTACCACCAGCTGACAAAGTTCACCTTACAAAACAGAGCTTCTCCAATTTACTATACCTGGATTTGCTTTACAAAGCTACCTAGAAAGGGCAATATTAGTTCTATCACCACTTTCACAAACAAAAGGAATATGACACACACACATACAAAAAGAAGAAAAAAAACAAGGAAAATTAAATAACTCCCAGATGAGGTCACCACACAGTAAATACTGAAGACATGCAAAGATGCAATTTAGCAGACCAAAGTCAATGGAGACACAGATTAAAAAATCCTATATCAAAATAAATAAGAGTCACAATTGAAACGGAGCCATAGGAAGCCTAACTATTATTCTCTTTGCTCAAAATACCTCAAGCAAATATCCAGACCAAATAATTTTCGGTCCTGCTCTCCCTCTTTTCCCATGGAAAAGTTGATGAAGATAAGTGATTCCTTTTGGAACAAACGTTTATGAGCAACATACTTTGAACATCCGTAAGAATACCTATGTTCTGAAATACCAGTCTGTTTTTCTCCACCACCCACATTTTTCATATTTTCAAAATCTGCAGTAATGCTTTATCATGTGAGTATAGAATGCAAGATGTCAAGGCACCCATCTGGCAGAATATCTGAAACTGAGCAGAGTAAGACAGGGTTAACTTAAGTAGGTCTGTCTGAGGCAAAGTAACTCATGCTTATGTTCCTCTTCCCATATTATTGCAGTTTTACAAATCCCACTGGTGAAGCACAAGGAGTTTAGCAGACAGCTCAGGAGACATTTTTCAGGTTGATTTTGATCTGTTTAGACAGTTTGTATAAAGGCTGTTCTTGTTCGATTGGTTTATTTTCTCTGCCTCAAAAGCTCTCTTTGAAAGCATTATTTTAGTCCTGTAGCAATTTCTAGGCTTTTGAACGAGAGAAGGCAACATATGTTGTTTGAAATATTCAGACCTAACAAATATCACCATTTTTTTATCTGTAAACAACCATTTAGCAATCTCTCTTGAATCGAAGATCCCACTGAGATCAGCAGAGTTATTCTCGCCTTGCTTCAGTACAGCTTCATAGATAAAACACAGCAAGTGTCCTCCACTTCAGATTAAAAAAAAAGAAAAAAACCAACTGAAAACCCCCCAAATCACTGAGATTTCTACTACAAGTATTTGTAAAAACTCTTTCCATCTCAGTAAGCAGCTATGCTGGCAGTCTTGAGCCATGAGAACTAAACAGAAGAACACTGTTAAGTTAAGAATATTAGACATTTACTCGTATTAAAATATTTTCCTGGTGGGAATTTCAGAAGCCTGATGTCAATATACCTTACATGTTTATGCTACTATTTCATCTCTGGGAGAGTTTATTATTGAGGATAAATGTTTGTAGGACAGAGCTTTTTCCAAAATAACAGATTACAGTTCTTCTGGCTGTTTACACTGCAAGGTCAGGACCGAACCCTCTGTTTGGGAAAAGAGACATTCTAACCATGACTAGGTTCCTGAAGTACCTACATTTTTGGCAGTCCATTCATATCTTGGGAGGTAATCCCCAGCAATTCGATAATTCAGACACCTCCTCCACCCTATACACTGAAAAATATCCTGTTGAACTGCAACAACAACAAAAAATTTAAAACCAAATGAGTCAGTGGCGTAAACACAGCAAAAGACAGAAATGAATCACGAGATGGGGTAGACATGCCAATAACATCAGACTCCAGATACGTTAAAAAATCCCCAAACATTGAAGACCTCAACTTGTCCTATGACTTGGGTCATAGAGTTCAGTCTAGACAATCTCACGCAACTCAAACTAAGCACACAAAGCCTAGCCTAAACCTAAGAGTTTGTAAGCAAAATCTCCCTGTGATGATTATAATCTTCTCATTTCTTGTTTGAATTTGTTTATGACAAAATAATTTCTTTTCTTATAGGAAAAAATATTTTAAGCTTCAATACCAAGAATTCATTATTGCTTTCAGCCATTGCTTGCCACAGCAAACAAGTCAAGTTCTAGTAAAAAAAAAACAAAATCCCTGACTTTCCATTTCCCTTGTTTTGTTCTTCCTGCATGTTTTAAGTCCCTCCAAGCTCTTTTTCTCTTTTTCAGATGTCCAAAATTGACTGCAGGAAAGGCTCTAACAACCAATTTCCCTCTAAACATGTACCTCCTTTCCCAAAGCCCAACATTTGCTGGTTTATTATCTGTCATTCCAAATCATCTGTTTTATAGACAAGTAATCTAGATCTTATTTTTCTCACAAAAAAAAACCCAAATAAAAAGTTAGTTTTCCACAGCTATCCAGAAGAAGCTAGAAAGGTTTCCTTTCTGCTCCAAATCAACATTTGTAAGGTGGTGAAAAAGTTAAACAGTGCTCACTACTGAGAGTAGGATAATACTTAAGTATTCATTACGATTTTCTGTAGGGCCGACACTGAAGTTGTAACTGCTGAGTTACATTAATTTGACAGATTTATGAAAAATTCTGGCAATCTGGACCTGAGATTTCATATCCCTGATATTCCCTTCATCATCCTGGGTGAAAGATGCCCAGCTCTCACCTCTCTGAGCTCAGCACTTTGCCTCCATCTCCACCATGACAGCAAACTCTTCCAGTAAAGTCTTTGCTGGTTGCCTTCTTCTCATTAAGCTACAGTAAGTTCATTAATAGAAAGTCACACAATATTTCCAGGCATTCATTTTTAATCATACGTCAGCCAACCTCTATTTCATGGGCTCTTCAAACTTATTTTATTGGTCTTCTTGATATTGCTGTACTTATATGGCAAAACAGTAGTTTACAACTGATTCCATCTTCCTTCTAAAGACAGGGAAAAGTCTAGTTTCTGGTAATTCATTCCTTTGCAGAAGGTCACATAATTGGAGGATTTTATGGATTTTTATTTCACCAGCCAATAGTTCTATACCACACCATTAGTAAATCTACCCAGGTCCCAAGATTTAGCTTTTCTGAGCTCATTAATCCATTTGATAACTTCTTGTACAGTCTTGAGAGACTGTTTCCAATACCTTTATTGAAATGTTTGGTCACTATTGTTAATATGAATGTGCTTTCCTAAAAGTTTGTGCCCCTGAGTTCTTCAGCCAGTTGAGAAGAGTAAGAAATCTCTTTCAATTACTCTAATCACTCATCTGCTTCAACAAATTCTTACACAGAAACCAAACCGAGTCACCCCAGAATGACTTAGACCCAAGCTATCTTCCATGATCAGCTTTCTATGCCGTCCTCAACCTAAAATAATCAACTATAACTTTTGACTTGGCGATTACCTGGAAGGAATGTCTAAAATTTGGCCTTTAAATCAGTACAGTGTTGTTTTGTGCAGATGCAGAAACCTGAAAGACAGCAACATCTCTTGATTAAGTGCAAGTATGAAACATGCTTTTTTCTCCTCAAAATTCTTTCACTACTGCTCTGTAGGCATCCAAAGGTCAGGCTGAAAAGGCTGACATTTGAGGCCAGCATACTTTTGATTTCATCCATAGAAGAGCAGAAACTGGAAAGCTATGTGAAATGTATACTTTTCATGTTTAAATGCTGCAGTGTGTTTCTTAAAATATTTAAACAAGTAGGGAAATAAATCTCTGAAGTGGAAAGCTAATAAACATTCATATATGCATTCTGCGCATCTCTGAATATGGTGGTAATTTAGTTATTCCCTTATTTATGCAGTGGGACAAAGATCAGGAAAGATCATCAGCAAGAACTATTTGGCTGTCTGTTAATTTTCTTTACTCCTGGTTGTTAAACATTCGTTTTTAAATTTATGACAAATGGATCCTTTCTGTTTGGTAAGAAAGTAGGATGACAGATTGTGGGAAGGAAAATGTGAGCTGTATGGAAAGGGAGCAAGAACGAGAAAAGGAGAGGGACTAATTCAACAAACCTGTTAATCGCAAGAGGGCACAAAATGAAAAATGGCCTCTCCTAGCCCACCCCACCATGCCACAACAGTGATGTCCTGCTGTCGGGAACGACGGGAGACAAGCATGGGACCCCGGTGATGATTAGCAAGTCTCTGTTTATTATCAACAACTCTGTTCTTTATATAGATACAATAATGAGGCTCATACATATTGCAAGGCTAAGCTCATCATTGGTCTCTTAGCTAAAAGTCATCTCCGCCTATTCGTATGTTATTGTAGTCTGCAGGTGTTGAGTTCTCTCCTTTTCCCACACATCCTGTTTTCGCTCTATGTAAGGATACCTTGCCCAGTGTCCTTGCCCTTATCGCTTAACTAGTTGAATTCCACTACGGCCGTGCTCTGCTAGCCAGCTTCCCACACAACTCTCCACATCCTGCAGGGAGCTTAATCCCAATAATGTATTACAACAGCAGCAACTGTCCCCACCAAAGGACAGAAAGGCAATTTAGAACAAGTAGAACACTACACAACATTGACAGAACATGAATGAAACAGACTATTAATCTAGAAGAAGAAGAAAATGAGCTACCTGTCTCCAGAACAAAAGCTACTCTACCCCAACATTGTCATCACTGACACTCAAAGAGAAGCCATTCAATCCCTGTCAAAAAATAACTACAATAGACCATCTCAAAGTAATACTGCAAAGAAATAAGAACAAAAATATGGAGTGATCCTTTGGGAAAACAATTTAAACAGTTTCAGTCAGTACATGCCTGAGCATCAACAACTTTTTCTTCATTTCTTGACGGGGAAGATTTCAAAAAACCTATGACAGAGCACATGCAAAATCGACAAGTAGTTGAAAGGTTTCACCAAATCCAACATGGGCCTACTCGAAACAGACAATGTATGACAGATTTTTCTGCAGAAATCTAATCAATCCTCTAAATAATGAGATCACATCACAGGATAAGTCAAAGCTGAAAAACGGGGAAGATTGCAGAAGTGTTAAAGTGCATGAAGAAATGGTTAAAATGGATACCTTACTTAAAAGTACTGCTAAATAATCTGGATTTGAGCAAAATCTGGAAATTAAATTCTCAAGTTTAGAGATATTGATTTTGTATTTATCATCAATTCTAGCTGGTTTGAAACTAAAAACTTGCTAATGAGTGAAAACTAGGAAGAATTCTCATTTGGTAAGTCAGTTTGAAGCATAAAAACTGGCCAGTCCAATAACCTAATACTACAATGTTAGGAGTGGGTTGAACATAACTGTTACCAAATTCATTGAGGGAAAATATTTTTTAAGAAAAACATGCAGTGGCCTGGGAGTGGATAGAATATATTCAGCAGCCTTCTGGAAACAGAGCAGGAAATTACCTAGATACAATTAGGACAGGCACAGAAAAGGTCAAAGGATGGCTTGAGATGCTGCAGTTCTGTTGAAGTTTGGTTTCCTCTTCAACAGTTTACATTTCTTATCAGCCTTAAAAATGTAATAAAGCCAGACCTTCAAGAGTTTGAAGGCCAGGGTAGGAATCTGGTCCTGCATGATACCCAACTGTTTCTGGAAAGCTGCTGAGTTCACCCCATGGTGATGGGAGTCTGCACCACTTCCATCTTAGCACACAACACTTTTCTTCCTATCAGTCCTAATACAGTGAAGGAAGACCATGTTCACCAAGCAAACAAACTGCAGTGCTTTCTTTCCCTGTAACTGAAATTAAATGGACTTTAAATGCATTTTTCCTCACTTGAAGTTCCTGATTTTTTGCCTACATTTTTCCATTCAGGGCTTAAAAATGACTGGCGTGGTTTCTAGATTACATACCCAGTACCTACCCATGCTAAGCCAAACCCTGGCCTGATTTAAACCCCAGGCAAATGGGGTTTAGTTCAAAAATATGGAAGCCCATCAAAATTCCTCCAAGACATACTTTGCTATATGGCAAAAAGGCCTTTGCCCCAAAACCCAAGGCATACTGTACCATAACTGTGAAAATGTTTGCCTGGCACATCCCCAGAATCCTTGACAGCAGTTTTTTCGTTTTCTCCCATCAGCCTGCTCCCTTCAGAGAATATTTGCTCCCACCCATTGAGCACCACTGTCTGATAATACGTTTTATATTTCACTGTTCCACAGCTTTCGTTTGATCTGAAAAGAGATGAAGAGAACCACTTGCTACTAAAAGATTTCACCTTGAGTAAAATCATATGTTTCCCCTTGCTGCTCGTATCCATACATGGAGTATTAAAACTGAATCCCATAAGTTTTCATAATTCAGGCATTTAATCATATGGAAAATGTGGTAATTTAATTAAAACAAGCAACATAGGTTAGATATCCCAAGGGATAAAGACTGAGGAAAAATGATCTAATTCATTGAGTTTCCATTTCAAAAATGTATTAATATTAGAGCAGAAGACCACAGTAAGAAAAAGAAATCTAAAAAAAAAAGAAAAAGAAAAAAAGAAGAAAAAAAAGAAAAAAATCCATGCTGTTCATTTGCAAAGCAGTAATCCAACACTAAGGCAATTTTAACTTAGGAAGCCAAAACTTAAACTGCTCTGTCTCGTGTCTGCAGCGGGTGTTTGTCAGAGCATGATACAAGCAACAATTACTCGTTGTACCACAGCAAAGCCTGGATTTATTTTTTCACATGAAACAGGGAAGACATAAAGTGTTATTAGGTTAGACATCACTACTAAAGATGGCACTTGTCAGACATTCATGAAAGGTTTTCAGTCTCCCTTGCTATAAAGCGCAGTGTTTAATTCTTCCCAAAACTTATGTCATGTACCTGGCACTCAACTTCAAAATGATTTATCAGCCCACTGTTGGGAGGGGAGAGTGCAGGGGGGAGGCAGATTCATGCACACAGATGTTTGCCATTCTCTCTAAAGTCCAAGATACACTCACTAAGCCAACCTTTTGTTTTTACATATTATTAAATAGTTGCTTTTCTCTGACTGAATAGTCTTTGGCTTCCCCTCCCTCTCACAAATCCCTCAAGCCACAACCCTAATTCCAAAGCCTTTATAGAATTTGTCCAAAATACTCCTCAGGCAGACTTCCATCAGTTATCAGCATCCTATAAGGCCTCAGAGGTGCATATGAAGAGGGACTGCTATGTTAAAGTTATTTTATGTAATAAAAGTAGTTACTACATGCAGTGTTGACACATACTTACAGCATCTATATAGCCATTTGCTCTCCTGTAATTCTGACTTTTTTACTTATAGGGACTCAATCCTACATTTCCTCTCTTTTCAAAACTCCAGCAGAAATTAGCAAAAGATACAAGCCTGCATTTTTCTATACATGTTAGAAAAAAAACCCACAAAAGGATAGGCACACTACTTATCTGGCCAATGTCTGCATAATTTCAGTGACATTCCCACAGTTTATATATGCTGTTGTAAAATATATCAACATATTATATACAAAAATACTCAACTTCCCACACTTTTTCTATAAACATTAAGCAGTATTTTACCCTGGTTTTAAATGTCCTCTCAATACTTTGCATCCCTTCCTTTCTACCGTATTCACATTTTCCAATTTCTTTGGGTTGTGCAGAGCATTTAAAGAAAACAGCAAATATTAAGAGCAATAAATATTTCACAAGTTCTGCATAAAAAAAAAAAGCACTACAGTATATTCTTTGCCACAATGCTGCTGCTCTTTTATTTTCATACCTTAAGCTCATCTGTTAGCACAAGCATGCGTATCTCAATTTGATGAGAAAATACAAATAATCCAACTCTACCTTGGAATAAAGATGGGAATTCTGAGTCCCAAGAGCCTGACCAGAGTCCTGCAACAGCCCCTACAGGAGCTCAAAATATCTGAGCAGCCACAGGTTGAAAGAGTTAGATCTGGTGATCAAAGTGTGCACACATGAAACATGACAGGTAATCGAGTTCTAAGGGACTCCTTCAGCTTCAATTTAACCAGAATAAGGAAGAGAAGGAACATTTTAAAAACACATTTGCATGTCATGCTTTCCTTCTAACAATCTGCATATCATCTACAGGAGCTATATCGAGTTTAGGATCTTTCAAAACAACAAAATCAAATAATAAAAACAGATAGTGAAAAATGAACATAAATGAGCAACAAAAAACTTATGGATACCTACAACACCCAATGCTGAAAAAATCTAAAAGCATTTTTCTCCCTCATTCCTTAGAGGAAAATAAAAAGCAGCATAGCAGCTTCTATTATTCATTATTCATTGTTGTGGAAAAAGCTAAATCAAAACATCATGTTTAATTCAGTTTAAGTGAGAGGGTTTTGTAGAAATAAGCCACTTGCAGAAGAATCCCCAACTCCTGGCTTCTGCATTCAGCACTGGGAGAACCCAGCAGAGGCTGTGGGACAACAGGCTGCAGGCAGCCTACAACTACAAAAGTTTGGTTTTTTTCAGAGCATTTATGTGTTTTGCCTTCAAGTAATCTTTATTTTAACAGAGCATGAATTATTTTAGCAAGTATCCAGTCCATCAAGATAACAAATTTCATCAGCTGATCACAAGAGTGGAGCTCACCTGACCCTGCAGTCGTGGCTGGGAGGAGCATGATGTGGCATAAACAACCATGAAACACAGGCTAACACTTATTTACACTGAGGGACTGGAGCAGAATTTTGCCATGTTTAATTTTACATATCCCTCTGCCTGTTTTGACTTGTTTACTTCTGATTTAGGGGTGTTTTTTGAAGACCCTCCAGGTTATATGCAAAGTTCCCAAGCAATCATCATCATCATCATCATCATCAGAGAGCTGTTATTTGTCACTAACTCGTGCAATCAGCTGGGCATGATTTTCTTTAAAATATGCTAAGCCTCTTGTGCTTTCATCTGGAACAATTTTTGAGATAAAAAACTTTGATAAATTCTCACTTGTTTTTTTCCCATCAAGAACACAGCATGTTCTGCCTGAGGCAAACTGCTGCTCAGTAGTCAGCCAGAGGAATGCCACACACTATAAAAGTCTGAAGTGTTAAGTCCTGAAAACTGCTTATGCAGTGTTGAAGATGCAGGGAAGGAGGTAAATAATACCACAAACACCACCTCATTGGAATCTTCCCATTGCCCAAAAATTATTAAACACTGTTAAGCTTTTCTACTTACAGGTGTGAGGTTTCATTTGCTAAACTGTAGATATCACAATTATTAAAATAAAAAAAAAAAGTCAGTGTCTGGCCTACAGTGATTTACAGGCCAAGTCCAAAATATTTTAAGTGGGGCAAGTAATGAAACTTAAAATTTTTCCAGGGAACACTAAAAAGTATTTTCTTAGAATCTAAGAGGACTTAAGATGCCAGCTACTGAGAATTTTAATTATTAAATTACTAAATACAAGCAGGTGACTCTTACACTTTTCAGACAACATGGCAGTCTGTCTTCTCCAAGCACTAGAGAGGTAGAAGAGGAAATTTTCATTCTCCAGTGCTGGTACAGTCAAAGCTTCTGGGAGAATGCTCCTCTTTCCCCAGCTGAGCCAACAAAAAAAAAAAAAAAAAAAAGAAACAGAAAATAAACAAGGAAGAAGGGTAACATATGGCGTAATTCAGGGGCAGGCACTGGTCACAAGGTTATGAAAACATGAAAGCTGTGATGCAGAAATCACCCACAAAACACCTCAGAAATCCAGAATATCAATGGAAGAACTGCCTTTTCATGGAAAGACATCAAGCGTACAGTAACAAGATCTTTGCAGAAAAAATATCTCATATTGTGGCATAAAATGACAAAAATAAAAAAGAAATTAACAGTCAAAATCCTCTCCCTTCTTCTCTCTCTTCCACATACGTATGTCTTTAAAGTTCTAATTCTCTTTGTTTATCAAAAACATTAATCTATCTCTTCCAATCCTGAGAGTGTCTTGATCACTGTGATTAGAAAGTCACATCCTTTGTAGGGAAATTTTCTTCCTAGAAGGGTGTGATTTTTGTTTTGCTGAGCAACACACTGTTTTGCAAGAGAACTCATGGACTTAAAAAGCACTGCAAAGTTAGAGGTTGTAACAGAGTCACTGTGTGCATCCAGGGAAGTGATGGAGCCTTAAGATACAATTCAAATTATTCTTAAGATAACATTTAATATAAAAATCTGCAAAAGCTTTGCCTCAGAACATTAGCCTTAAATGAAAATTTCAATTTTCAAATTGAACTATTTTCAAAACTCTTCATCACTGATGAATTTTAGCTGAAGTCCAGCAGGCTGCTTGGGATGTGATTTAATTTCAGAGTATCAGTGCCAATTCAGGTATTATGCATCCACATTCAGCTGACTTTGCCTTTTTACCTTCCCCTTTTTTAATGCAATGAAAAATATTCAGCAGTTTGCAGAGCTCCTCCTCTCTGAGAGCATTTCTTAGAAAAGAGATCCAAGCATAAGCTGAAATTGTGAAAAACACAGGGATGGGAAGAGAGTTACCTTCAGATGTTCTAAACAAGAGTGTTTCAAAGGTGAATGGTGGAATGAGTAAGTGGCCACTGGGTACCAAACTGTAACCTGCACCTTTGAAAATCAGTCCTGAAGGGATCAGCTCCCAGTGCTTGAAGGGAAGAACAAGCACACCTTGTGTCCATCACTACCTCTTGTTTATACTTCACTCACATTTTCCAGCCGTTTTAGACTCCCACAGAGGTTTCCTCTTGCTGAGTTATGTCCAGAGGTGGATCATGTGAACAAACTCTACTATTACTGAGCTCTGACATGAAATGAAGAGTATTCTCATTATTAAACCCACAGTATGTATCCTTTAATATAAAATGTTCTACCCTCAACTGTTTACACATAGCTGTAATACAGGGGAAAGAATGTGAAGGTTAAATATAGCACTAAGTGAATTTCCAATGAAGTGCACTTTCTTTGCTGGAACTGCAGAAACCTGAGAGAAATAAAGGTAAAAATATCATGACCTGAAAGGTCCACTCTGAATAGCAACAAAATTTTCCTCTCAGTATTGTTTTAGATAAGAATCCTATGCCACCTTTTTGGGGACAAGTAGGAATCATCCCCAAAGAAGAAATAACACTACTTGCTAGTGCCCAAAAAGGTTTTTGTCCTGCTGTGACATCCTCAGGGTGGCTTATTCTGCCCTCCTCATCAGGCAAATAAGCTCATGTTCTTCAAAAGGCACTGAACATGCCTTTTGAAGGTTCAGAGACTCAAGTACTACACAAGTTCCTGGATAACTTCCCTGAACAGACCATGGTCTACATAAAGGAGAGCTTAAAATGCAACCAGACTTAGCAAAATGAGAAACAATAAAGATAATAAACTTCCAGCATAATGCATCACACTGTATTACCTAAGGTTGCTGAGAGAAAATGCAACCGAACTGCGCAGAAGAGAAAAATTGTCGTCCAAAGCCTGTGCTGATCTACATCTTCAACTGGCCTGTCAGCCACAGGGGATTATGTGGGGTGGGGATCATCATAAAACCTGGCTGTCTCTGCCCACATGTTTTTTCATGAGTTGGCTTCATCTCATCTGGAACACTTGGGATGCTGTCTGGAAAGCAAAGGCAGCTACATTGCACTTGTCAAGACAGGAGCCATAAAGAGGAATGAATAGCAGTCAAGCACGCAAAGGCCCTAGGTACAAAGTCCCTCATCACCTTTATTTTAGCCCAGTCCTTTGCACAGCTCTATCATCTGGATAAAAACCGTGAGAATTCAGCGGTGCAAACTATGTTGTTGGGGTTTTTTTAAATGTCTTTATGATCACAAATTATTTCCACAAAAGTTAACTCTCCCTTCAGACTTCAGAAAGGGCCTTGGAGACTGGAAAGGATAGGTCATTTTCCTGCCTGTGAATCTCACAATTTATAAAGACTTTATATGGACTGGCTGACACATTCAGCTCTTCATGAGCACCTGGAATTTAACAAATTAGATTAAAACAGACAGGCTCCTAGTCTTCCTCATGTATTTGGTCACTGTACCCAAAGTCTGCAAAATTATCTCCATATACCAATAAACTTTTTCAAATATTATCATAATAAAGTCAAATGCTCCAGGTAAGCAATAATAAATTACTTTTAAAAAATAAATTTCAGATGCTTAAAAGATTTTGTGGTTAGAGTTTGCTTTGCTTCTCCCAAAGTATGGCAAAGTAAATCCCTTTGTTTCCAAGTGCAGTGGATTATTTAGCAATAGTCACGACTCAAATGCCAATTCACCAATGACCACTATACCTGACAAGAAAGTAATTTATAAATGTGAAAATTTGTGACTTTTCTGAGATTGAAGGGGTTGTCTTTTATTTCTGCAAAAACTATGCTGAATAGGTGACCTGTTAAGCAGATAAGAAAGGGAAACCTAGCACAAGCCCAGATGCAAAAGGTACCCTCTTCATTGATCCTTTTTTCCTTCCCCCAAGTATTATATCATTGTACAAATACCTCATGATGAACATATAATCATTTTCAATTATATTTTTAATTTCTTTAAAAAAGAAGACAATGTTTGCAGAAACACAGGTAGAGACTTTTCCAGTAAGGTCTGCCACAAGTTAAATCACATCTGGTGCTTTGGTCACTCATTTTCAGCTGGCATTTACCACAACTCAACTTAGACAAAGACGTAAGAATGAGAAAATGGACCTTTTATGACAAAGTGGAAATAAAGACAGTAAAGGTGTGTGTCTTGGCTTCATTTCCCTGTGGTGATTCACATTCCATCTGCTGACCTACTCTAACCCTGACTTATGAGGGGTACAACTTCTTTTATTGCACCATGAAGATTTTATACTTTATGCTTGCTGCAACAACCACCTCTGCTTGTGGAACCATACAGCTGATAGCATCAAACTGCCTTCCTAGGTTCTTGCTGCTTTTAATGCCAGCTGTGACACCACTTTCTGCCCCAAAGCCCCCCTTCCACAAGGTAGCAACAATGACGCAGGATGATTTTGTGCCTTTAGTTCATCTCAAATCTGTGGAGCAAGACATAGAAAGGGTAGGTGAACAATTCTCAAAACCAGAAGAATTACAATTTAACAAGACTTACTTAACACTTATCCAAGTGACTTCAAATTTTTCCTATCCCCTTTTTTATATACCTGAAGAATACTCAAAGATGCTCCTGAAGTCCAGGAGGAGAAAGCAAGCACTCCGAAAAAACAGACTGTTAGTGCATGGAGAGGTATCAAGATAAGCTGAGATTTGCCAAAATGGAAGCTTTTTTTTAAAACTCCCAGTCTGTGTGAACCTATCAAAGACAAATAGCAAGGTGAGAACTTTATCTCGAGGCACATACCAGATGCCCTATGCACTCTCTCTTACTTACAGTACTGAAGGCCTAGAAAAGAATAAGTAATTTTTGCAGTGATGGGAAACAAAAGAACAAATGTTTTTATAATGCAGTTTGGCATTATCTTTTTTGAAGACATGTTTATTCTAGTTATTGGCAACCTATTTAAGTTTTTAAAAGGAGGGAGGCAAGGTGGCCCAGGTAGATCTGCATACTGTGACTATTTAGAACCTGCACATACAATGAGTGTTCTTCCAGGAGAAAAATTTTCCATTCAGCCCTCGAATGCTGCATTCCTCCTACTGTTCATTATCTTTCTATGAGGAGTTATACAAATTTTTACTTCAGATTTCTGCAAAATAGATTTGTGTGCCTCTCTAGAATATGTTACAAAGCCCAAAGCACCTTCGTTTTTCAACAGAGGGGAGAACAAAATGACAATTGCTTGCAAGTAGTTTAATACTTCATTTTCTCTTGCACATCTGAAACAGATCACACTTCTGTTTCAGAGGCATAAACACACTTGTGCTAGTGCTCTTCTTTTAGTCAAGGCTGCACCTGGAATATAGTTGATGACCTCCTGTGTTAGGAATACTGTCATGTTCATTTACAGAGGAATCAAAAATGTCAGTATTAATTTATAACATCCTCATGCCCACTCCCATATGCATGTCCTACGCAAAGTATGAGATCTAGTTTAAAATTTTCTGTAATAAATTCAATATGCATTTGTAATAATGGAGGTGCTTAGCAGGAAATCAAACTTTTGGGGGCTGAAGGAAATGGTTTATGGCTACTGGAACTTTCTTTTGACATTAAAAGTTGCTAAATTTAACGCCGTATTTTGTCTGACTATTCCTAAGAAGACAGAAAGTTGAAGTAACCCATACAGAAAATCAAACAGGCCTCCTGATATGAGTCACTATTTTATGGATGATACATAAAGAGTTTCACATTTACTGTTTGTTTGCGAGTCCTGAATCTTTTTATACTTCGTTGCTTTCCAAAGCTGACCTCTTTCCAAAATAATTTGCACTTAAAAAATCATTGCGGATGTCAGGTTACAAAAAACCTGCAGCTATAAACGACATTTGTTTGCATATATCATTCAAAATCACACCCTGTAAGAGGGTTTCACTCTATCAAGCCTGTCCAACACAGACTCTGAAGAAAACAGCTCGGAATAACTCCCTAACACACAGTGCTTACTCTCTTGTGAATGAAGAGTCATTATATCTATTCTGCTCAGGGTTGCACCAATTGTCCATATTAGGATACCCTAATGAAGCCTGTCATTAGCATGCTGAGCCACTTCAGTAGCTTAGCACTCCTTTTTGTTTTCATTTTGTAATTTGGCACATAATTTGCATTTCTATGAACTTTCAGGAGCTGAGCCTGCTGGGCTAGCAAGCATCTGCTTCCAGGGAAACTCCAGGGTAGGCTTCAAGCTCACACTGTCACCTTTCAAATATTTAAAACACTTCACATTTGTGGGGAGGGATGCAAGCAAAACGTGTATCTTTGAATTTTAGTGGTTAAGAAAACTGCTATTCAAGACCAGTTTAGCAGTCTCTGATACAACACTGGCTGACCAAATCCCTTCTTTCTGAATTCCTACAGAACATTCACCTATCTCTCAATTCAGCCCATGAAGGTGATGCTCTCACCCAGGCCAAACAGATACCAACATTCTGATCCTTTCTGGAATTCACCTAAAGGAGTTGCACCTCCATCCTATGGTCTGTGTGTGGCCAAATTTGTCCTCTCCTGGCTAAACTGAGTATTGTGTTCCAATGGCTGTATTTTACACCTAGGCATTACTGTGTGTGCCCTAAACTTTAGTACCTTTCCCTTCATTAAGATAAAAAAGCCAAGATAATTAATTTTTCAAGTACTGTTATCCTACAGGAAAACACAAAATCACAACTCAGAGCTTTTTGCTGACTTGAAATAAAATAGTAGAATACTTTAAGTAGAATTAGAAAACCAGTCAGTTCAGAAGAGAGCTAAAAAAGACAAAGTTTATTGCATGGCTTACAGCAGAATACTGCCTAACCTTTTACCTGTCATGCAACCAGCATGGCTGTGGAAGGGGAGAAAATTTTAAGGAACATCAAGATCAAACAATGCCACTGATATATTGAGATGCAATCACTTTTCTTCTGAAGCCATCTGATGGACAGCTTCAAGTTTATGTAGATTTTCACAATTACAACTGCATCTAAGAGTTAGTCCTGTTAGTCTAAGAAAGAATGTCCAAACATATCCTGTGAACTGCCAGATGGGCTTGTTTAACTTGTATTTTACTAAAAGATGCTGAACACACTGAAATTACACTCAAAGGACACTGTGCCTTTGATTCTGGATTTAAAATCCAATAAGTGCAATCTAAGAATATGTTAAAGCAAACATGCTTATGAACTAGTTGAAAATACAAGCTAAAGATGTGCTTATGAGACAATGTATGAAATCCTGCATATGTTGAATGAGGATTAGAACAGATGATGGAGAGAAGATGGCATATGGGGAAATTAAAGCAACTTTAATTTAAAACAGATGTCTGAAAGTCTCTCCCTATGCCTTTAAAAAAAAAAGTGCATCACGAGAGCAACCAGCAAAACACTCAGGTAAAACAATGAGGCCATTCAAAACAAACAGTAATAAAAGATGGAAAAGCATATGAAAATTAATGGTTTTTATTGGGGGCATGTCTGTTTTCTGGTGAGGGCACATGTAGAAGTACAAACACCACAACTATATATACATATTTAGGCACAGAAACCGTGTGTGTTATTCTGAAAGTGGTTCAAAACAACCACAAAAAGAATAGCAATGTTGCCAGAACCAAAGGCTGGCATGCCATAAATGAAAAACAACTTAGAAAGCTCCATCTTCCATATATTCTAAAATTCTAAAAGCTCTTTCCATATATTCTAAAATTGGCTGAAATTTTCATTTGGAATATCATTTTCTCTACACTAGGACAAATGACCAGGACAGCTCTGAAGGTGCTCAATCATGACATTCAAATCATTTCTTGGACAAAATACTTTGGTTTTCATAGATCCTGTAAAAATAATTAAGAAATCTTACACTCAGATGGTTTACACACCATACCCATGAAAACTCCATTTATCAAGACTGCTTTTACTTCTCTGTTGGAAAGATACTGGAAAGCTAAAGGACATGCACATGCGTGCACAAAAACAAATCATATCCACAGAATTCTTGCAAGTTCCTGTGGAAAACTGTATAACTCGGTAACAACATTCCTTTTTATTATGCAGCTTTGACCAGCATTTTGTTTGCCCACTAATTCAGCTTTTGGGATTGCTTTTAACTTTCCAGCTCCTGAAGTAACACTGAACTGCAGCCATTTGGTTCTTACATCAGATTCTGAAATGATTCTTCAGTTTCCCCTCATTTTTGGAGTTTCCATTAGGATAGCACCTGTCAGTGATCCAGAGAGGAAAAGTTTTCCTAGCCAGCATTTGTTCCTTGTCAAGGTTATGTTTTATAGTTCAATATTATTTGTATGACTGTCTTTCTAAAAGCCAGGTTAGTGTCTCATTTTGCTGGACACTACATCAGTATCTTTTTAACATGCTTATGGAGGAGAAGCAATGGCAGGTGAAGGAAAAATTCTGGAGGCATTGCAGGGAGGGCAGCCACTTCCAGCAATGATCTGGAATTATCATACCAGTGTTAATCACACGAGCCTTGTGTTCTGCTGTGGAAGTTATTTGAAGACTGCTTCCAAGGTGGGAAATGCAAACACTGCAACAGCACCTGAGACATTCCACAACACAGTGTGTATTCATTCAAAGTAAAGAAAGAACATTTCCCCAGAACCACAACTCAAAGGGAGAAGCAGTTTTGTTTTTCTGGAGTAGCTGGATTGGAGGAATCTAGTCCAGCCACATCCAACAAACTGCATGAGCACTGCTTACCAGATATATAAATGAAAACATGAACAGTGAAGAGCCTTCTTGTCCCCAAGAACAAGACATTGCTGGGCTGCTGAAGGTCAGAAGAGACACGGGAGCTGCCCCAGGCAGTTTTCATCCTACCTTGCTACTTTAGGTACAAATCACGTATTACCTTCATTATGAGGAAAACCAGAGTCCCACCATCTAGTGAATAAAATAATTCTAATTGATGCATGGGGGGAAATTCCACACTATTAAAGCTCCCTATGAACAAAGGACTTTTATTTTTCAGTTAGAAACCCAACCATAGTACAGGGAGTTCTGGATCTTCCCAGATGATGGCCTTTCAACTGCAAAAATACATTTCTGAATGGTTACAACAGTGAGAGTGTGCCATGCTGTCCAAACACCGTTTTCTTTATTTTAAAACTAATTTTTCAGCAAATATCTGTTCAGGAATCTTAAAAACCTGAAGAGTATCTTCACAATTGCAAGTAACTGCCATGCCAAATGTTAAGCAGAATTTATTTTACACCCCAGATTAAAGTACAGGAGGCAAAAACCCACCTCTAAAAATCTCCTTTGGGACCAGAATACAGACCCAAAGGACAGCTGAATTGCTATTTTACCACTTTCAGATGATAAATGATTAACAAGAAGAAAAATAGTAACATAGAAAAGCAATCCAGAAGCTTAAAACCACATGGCTTTGTCCTTCTCAGAGCTTCCTAGAATCAAATACTCCAGGGAACATTCAAGTTCAAATCTGTACTAAAATTTCAGAATCTAGCTTGGTTCTATTTGACATAAATCACCTTTACTTCACCCAAAATGCTGGTCAGAAACATAGGCAACTCTGCAAGCAACTTTGCCATCCAAATGAAATACAACTACAGTTACACTGAAATAAAGTGAGGGCAAGAAAACAACAGGAAAAGCTGACAATTAAAGCAGTGTAAGGAAAGTTTCCCATTCCGGAAAAATACAGACAACACAGGCTCACAGCTCTTTTGATCTTTAAACCACTATTTAAAAGGAAATGCTGAATTACAAGTGTATTAGATGTCTGAGCCTCTAATTTCACATGGAAAGAAGAAGTGTGTGTGGAAAGTCAAGATATTTCTCAAAGTAGCTTAGAGGTTTTGAGGGAAGAACTACAGACTGAAATAGAACTGGGGATTGTTATCATTTACTGGACTTACACATTAAAAAACCCTATTTGTTTTAACCAGGAATTGATTTGTACCAGAACTATCATACATGCCAAATTGTTCTCTATATACACAATAAATTGGGGGTTACCAGTGAGAACAGCACACCAAAAAAAGGTAGCACCTAGCTTTCCAGTTCCATGTTTAACTTGTAAGTCTGGTTTGGCAAAACCGAGTTTTTGCTCAAGATTAATCTAGATGTTTTTAAGTGCAACTCTACAATGCACTCTGCAACCCAGAGTCACTGCTAGCTGTGGAACAAGAAATGAATTTTGGGGCGGTGCAAAGCATGCAGGTATTTTATTGACTTGTGCTGGAACTGACAGAAGCAGGCATTTGGACTATTCCAATGTTTCATGCTGGCAAAAGGACAGATCTTAGCTTTCCATAAATCAGGTCCAAAAAAGCATAAAGGACTGTACACAAGGGCTCCCACCTCCTCCCCATCCCTTGAGAAAAACCATTATATATGTTGCAGGGAAAAAAGAGAGGAGAGTGTCCTGGGTTGGCCATATGACCTGTTTGTATCCCCAATCGTCCCCTTGCTTATGCTGGACATTAAGTTCTGCAGCTTTAAGTTGGTCCAAGGAAGACAGTGAAAGTGAAGGTGGAGGAAAAAAAAACACTCGCCGTTTGTCTGCAGGATACTACGAACCAAGGTCAAGAGAGCGGAGAGGCTGCATTCCAGCAGACAGCGTTATCTCTTTTTCTTTTTTTTTTACTCACTCTGTTGTGGGGGTGCTGGCTAGCTCACAGCGGAGGGCTTTTCCTCGGATTTTTCCCGGCTTTTTGCAGGGAGAGACTTTGTTTCTTTTGCTGGGAATTTTTTTCTTTTTTTTCCTCTTCCTGGGACTGGTTGGCATCGCGTGGGCCCAGGACACCAGGGAACCCCCGGGGGGGCCCCCCCCCCCCATCCTCGCCGACTTCTACAGCCGGGCCCGGCAATCGCCCCCCCACTGGAGAACTGAACCGGACTCAGACGGACTCTGAATCTACCATCTCTTCAGAGGAAGGAGAGGTTTCATTGTTTTCATATTATCCAATTTTTCCCTATACTTGTAAATATTGTATGTGTTAAATAAATAGTTTTTTCCACTTTTCTCTAAGGAAATTCTTCCCGGACCGGTAGGGGGAGGGGCGATTGGAATCGGCTCTTCCTAGAGGAGACCCCCCAGAGGTTTCCTCCTAAATATTTGCCCTAAACCAGGACAGAGAGAAGGGAAAAAAATGAAAGAGGCATCACAGGGTCGTTACTTCCCTTCTTTGGCAGCCAAGGGCTTGGATGAGTTCTGAATTTCACCCATCCCAAACACAACCAACAATATGCCATGACATTTTAAACCATAAGAACTTCTTCCTTGGCCTGAGGGACAGATCCTGAGGTTTTTCTGTGACATCTGAAATTGTAGTCTCCCTCCTGGGAGGCTTGGGGACACTTCAAATCCCGCTTGGCAGGGCTGCAAAGTGACAATTAACTTCACAACAGAGCTTCTGAAAACATCTGTGAATTGCTGGATAAACCCTTCCACAATTTCACTGCAACTTGAAGTGCTTGGTCTCTACTACAGGCAAGAGGTTTCCATTCATCCTTAAATGGGTTTTAACACTCCAATCAAGCAGGAGTCTAAGAAATTCCAGTGAATAGTTCTGGAGCAGAGCCAGGGTAGCCCAGAAGGTTGCATGGCAGGACACCCCGTTATGGTGTGCCATTAGCCAAGGCACCATCTGCCTCTTCAAGTACGAGTGAGGGCTCTGTGAGTGCCAAAATCTGCCAGCACACCGTTTACCTGACAGCCATCAGATGGAACCAAATGGCTATAAAACCTGTGGTAAGCAGTCACTACAGCTGGGCAGGCACAGCATTTCCACTGGGCAGGGATCTCCAAAACTAGCAGGAATGGAGGAAATACCAGCGCAAGCTTCGAACCGAACCTGATTGTCATTCAGTAGTTGGAGGGAGCAGAAAACCTGCACACAAAAGACCACTTGCTCTATTTCTGAAACAGAGACATAAACAAAACGTCAAACAATAAGAGAGGAAACTGGACATTTGTGGCTCGGCTGCCAGAACAAAGCATGAAATCTTAACTTCCAGCTCCATCTCCTCAGAGGAAGTTCCCTGAAGGATAAAAGGACGGCTTAACAAAGTGAGATGCTGAACCCAGCAGCCCCAGTTTCTCACTCTCGTCCTTGCAGTCACTGAAAAGTGGAGACTTCCGCGCCAGCCCTTGGCACAGAGACCAAGAATGGAGCACAAGGGAGTTGGGCGGGCTGACAGGAGAAGTGGGAGCCTCCAAAGGCAGCAGCCAGCTCCAGCAGGAACAAAGCAGCTGGCAAGAGACACAGCGATGGAGGAAGTCATGTCTGTCTGCTGAGTTGAATGACAACAGCCTCATCATAACCCCCAAAAGATAAGGGTAAAGATAGCTGTACACAAAGGCAAAGAAAACACCCCTATTACTGCTTTCAACAGCCCTATTAATTCTCAGGAGCACTCCCGACAAGGCATCTATTCAATTTTCACTCCATGTGTTCCATCTAATGGGAGCCGTATTATGTCTCACAGTGAAGGTAGTTACCTCTTGAATTTTTGTGTACAAGGGGAGTAAATGCTTTAATTTTCTGCAGGTGTCTTGGACACATTCTTTACAAATGCTTTGACCTAAAATGAGGTGTGCATTCCTGTTTTACAGGGCTGCTCTCAAATTAGGATGGTTTATATTTGTGGGCCAAGCTTAAGTCATTTATCCCATCCTTTAAATGGAAATGCATATAATCCATTCTACCATCACCACAACATAAACAAGAACTGCTCCAGTGAAATTAGTTTAATACCAAAACCTCTCTTTTGCTAGCTATCAGAATGCTGAGAATGTTAATGGCTCAGAATTTTACAGCACAAGACCAGAAGGCTGCTTCCTCATCATTTCATATGAAGCATCCTTGCAAAATTTCCTGGAAAAGCCAACAGAAAACAATACAAGCTCCACCAGTCCTTAAATTACCAACTTTTACATTAATTGTGACAGAAAAACCTTAACTCCCTTCTCCTGTTTTTAACAACTATAGAGACATTTTTTAAAATCATATCGAAAATTATCAAAATGCCGTTCATATGAAAATACTTTTTTCCAGATACATATTTTGCTAACATAAAGTTTTATTATCTGACCATAAGTTACTAATCAAACTTTAAAAGTTTCAGTATTTCATCTAGCTGAGTTTTACTGGGCAGAAGAATACAATGTGCTTTGTATGACAACTAATGTTTTCATTATTTTTTGAAACGAGGACGGTTGCTAAGCTATTCAACAAACTAACTGTTACATTCATAGTTCTTGAATTATATCACCAAAGAACCACTATAAAACATAAATGAAAGCATAGCCTGGATAAAACAAAACCAGCTCCCCATCACCAACATTTTTTCTAAGTCCAAAGTAAAGAAAGATCAGTACCACAGCCTACGCAGTACTTCTGTAGCACTCAGCAAACCAGCTTCAAAAAATGTGTGTTTCCTTATTATGGAATGAACAGACCTTTCCAGTCTTACTGGAGGCTGTTACTGAGGCTACTCGCTGAAAAGGCTTCTGATGCAGGCCACCACTGCTCTTCCACAAGCAAGCTGATCATCTTCAAGGAATTCACTATGCTGAAACCAAATTTTGGTTGCTTCTGTTGGAGCTTCTCTACTTGTCATAACAGCAATGACATATTCTTTAGAAAAAAGGATTGGAACCAGAGCTTTTTGTACAATATAAATCCATGCCCAGAATGAGGCAGGAGGGAGAGGGATCTCATCTGTTTTCCTCCGTATGCAATTCTTCCTTTGACTGAAACATTTCCAGTTGGACTCTGCTTTGACTCAGAAACATTTGAAAAGCTTTGGCTTCGACAATCCTTCATGTTTTGACCAAGGAAAAAAAAGCTACCCTATGTTTATTGCTCCCTGCACCTTTCTTAAATAACGGATTACTTTGCTGAAGGATGTAACACGAGGAGCACCTCCTTCACCAAGTCATAGCTTTATTAAAGATTAGGAAAATATCCAGAAAGAATTGGAGCTTTTCTGCTCACTCTCACTCCACAGGTGCATTTTCCAGGTTTGCCTAGATTTGGCTTATAATTTAACCAGAAATAACCCCTCTAAAACATATTCAAGCACTTATTTTAGAGTATAAAATACTTCCTTGTAAAAGTAGTTTTCCAACCTTAGTTGCTCTAAAGGCTGGACTTCAGTTTTCCTCCCCACTCTCATACAAGTAATTGAACCAATTTTGCTCAAGCCTCCCAAAAAAATGTGTACATGGCCACAATCCAAGATATAGAACAATTCATCTGCAAAGCTGAATGTTTCACAAGCCATCTGCAAACAGGGCTTTTAAAGAGGAACCATTTTGTTACCTTAGCCATACAACAAGAGCAGCAGCCATAACATAACATTCAGAAGGAAGGATTACAGCTGTAAAAAATGTTCACAATGAAGCCATAAACTACACAATGTGCGCCTTTTGAATTTCTTTACAAATACAAAACTTTGCATAAAAGGTTAACTAAGATTCACACATCTTTAGAGAGAATATGGGCCGGTTTATGGAGCCCACACAAACCCCTATGAAACAATTTTTCTATGTTTTTTTTTTTCTTTCTCTGTGAACCTGAAACTCAAAATAAAAATCATGGGGTGCAGACCCACGTGGACTGAAAGCACAGTTGCTGCACATGAAGCCCCCAGAACAAAACACACTGTGTTTTGCACAGCTCGTTAGGGTGACATTATTATAAGAACTGGGACCACTTAGGAAAGTTCACCGGGAAGCCAAGAATATTCTTAAGTGGGGGATGGGAATTAATGCTCCAGTTTGCCTGCAAGCCTGAAACAGGCTTAATTAAAAGTTTCAGAAATGTTAAATAATGGTAATTTGCTGCCCTGGCAAGCTGCCTGCTACAGCTCTGCAGACTCTGCAAATGAAAGTCTGTCGCACCATTGCTGAAACCCCTTTCTGAGCTAGTTAGACTATTCAAGCCCTTTGTGGTTGTGGATTTCTGACTTTTAAAAAGCCACTGTGGACAGACAGAGTGCTATCTCAGGTCTGAAAAGAGGAAAGGCCCATGGATTCCTTCCTGACAGTGTTTCTGATAGAAAACTGTCGAGAAACAAAGCATCCTGCCTCTCTGCAGCAGGATCAAATCCAGATGGCGTTTATAAAAAGTACACAAAATCCTACATTATATGGATGTCTATTCAAGAATTATTTTCAGTTTAATACACATGACAGGACAAGGGGGCATATATGAATATTACAAGAAAAAAGTTTATTTGAAGCAGATGTCAGGAAGCTCTGTTGCATGAAAAATAAAAAAATCAGGAATCGTTTTAAAAGCCAAAGAGGGAGATTTCTGCAGGTACAAACACTGGATCTATTCACAAGCAATTGGATATCACATTGGGTAGACCATGGCCAAAGAGTCAAAAACTGACTGACAAGTACTTTAAATCCATTCAGTGGAGCAGTGTGCGGTGTATTTCAACTATGCTGCACTGAATGTCACACCTAGAACCAGCTAGGGATAACAGCACTTCAAAAGATTTTCTTTATTAATGACTGTGGATATATTTTTGGGTTGAGGATGATATTCCCAGTTTAGAGCACCTCAAGCCACTAATTAACTAAAATTGGTATATAATCTTCTTCTCTCTTTTCCAGTCTATCATCTTCTCAACTTCACATACCCACACAAGCTGCAAAAGTGCATTGAAAGAAGCCTAAAAAAGGTTATACAAGACAAGAAAAGGAAGGGAAAAAATAACAGTGGGGGGGAAGGGGGACAGGGAAGTAAATTTATTGCAAATTCAAAATTTGGACCATACCCCAAAAGCTTTCACACTTAAAGCCTCAATTCTCTCTACAGAAAGAATGATATTTTTGTTATTATTCTATAGACTAATAGCTTTCATTCAGATCAGATTTATTCTGTTTGAGATCAAAGGGATAAGAAAGGATTTAGAAATTTTAAGAGAATTTAGAAGCAACAGGGAATACAGTGAATTCTTTTCAAATCTCAGAGACTCATACACATCAGTGTTCATAATCACAGTTTGCAAATGTACCGATTTTTATTTCCCCTGCTCTGGCTCAGATGCCTTTGAAACCACATTGGTAGCACACTGCTCCATATGGCACCATTCCTCAGCAAACCTGCACAAGAACTGTGGGCCATATTCCTCATTTAATGGCCTCAGTAACTTTTCCAGTGGGGATGAATGCGGCCCAAACCATCACTTCAAACAAGGCTGCAAATGGTTGAACTGAGTGACAACAGTTTTTCCACAGAGCTGCCATGTGTAAGGCTAGCTTCAAAGTTTCTGGGAAAGTTTTTTTTGCACACAATGAACAAAATTAACAAGGAATTCTCGAGCCCTCTGTAAAAGTTAATCTTTCATATGTGTATAACTGGAAAAATGTCCAACAATTAATCTATAACTGAAAGCCAGCCATGATAACACGCTTCTCATCTTGTTTGAATGAATAATCTGCCATTCCCACCAGAAACTACTCTGAATTTTTGGAATGGAAAGGACTTTATTATTTGGAGATTATGTGTAATGAATTAAAATTTTAGAGCCTGTAAAGACTAGCAATTGAACACTTAAAGCCTCTTGCAATTAGTACAGCAGATCACTGACATTTAACCAGGTTCACCTGCGGTAGTTCATTTATGTTTGGAAGGAAACCAGAATGCTCACCAAATCTTCCTTGTTCACCCCAGGAAAGGGTAAATAATAGGCAGGTCAGAGGCAGAAAGGCCAGAAATGCCTTTTGGAAAGAAAGTCTTTGACAGCACATACAATTTTTTCTGGGAAAGTGTAGTTTTCAAATTACTGATTAGCAGGGAAAGCCTTGGTGTTTGCTAGACTCAGATCTCTGCATTTAATGTGCCCATATATCTTTCTAATTGAGATACAAAATTCAACACGTTTTATCCACCAGTAATTTACTTACACTTCAAGTGCTGCACCCCCTTTTCTCAGAGATCTGTCCTATTATAATCATCCCAAAGGCAGCTCGGAATGATGAGTATTTGGTAAGACCTAGCCATCCCACAATTAACCAGCTTCCAAACAGGTCCAAGCCCTTCCCACTACCTTGGGCAGTGATCTCTCAAGGAATTCCATCTTAGGAAAGGCCACGAGGCAAGTCTGCCACTACACAATTGCTTAACATAAAAGTCCAGCACATGTGTAGCCCCTACTACAGCAATGTACATCTCACCCACAAGGCAAATCAGGGCTGCAAACAGATAAAAATAAAGCAGCACTTACAGAACAAACGTTTTCCTGAGAATGGTGTCAGGCACCAAATTATGTTTCACCTGGAATATGGGAAAAGTAAAATTCACTTAGATTATGGTGAATCTTCTTCACCATTGTAGTGAACCTGACAGTCCAGTCAACGTGCCACCCCAGCTAAAACATTTCCCAGGGTAGAACCAGTGGGGGTCCTGCACCCCAGCACTTTAGGGAAGGCTCCTTTTCCTAGGCACTAAACTTCCATTTAGATTTCTTGTCCATGGTTTTCACCCTCAGACACCAGGGTGGTGGTGTGTCAGCGAGAAGGCACTTCTCAAAAAACCTAAATGGACCTACAAACTTTAAAACCACTTCCACATTCCCTAAGGCAGACACAGGCTCTGACTACCCTGCTCTAAAAATGTGGGGGGGCGGATCTGTTTGCTTGGTTTTTTATCTTTTTTCCTTCATCAAAAACAGCACAACTGCTTAGCACCACTTAAACTAACCCAGCCCCTGCTTTAGGGATCAAGAACTTCTTCTATTGGAAGAGCCCTAAAAAAAAATAAAATCTTTCTTACATCATCAATTAAACACTGGCCAGGGATTCACAGATGTAGGGACTTAGAAATATAGTACTTGATAGTTAACTAATTATTCATGCCACTAATCTAAACTTGTCTATTCTAATTATCTATTTTTTTTTAATTCTGATATCAGCCAGCTTCCCATAGGGTTACAAAAACAAACAAAACAAGACCCCTGATATCTCTCAGAAGAAGGAGAAGGAATATTTTCCTAGGAGTCTTTGAGACTTCAGAAGAAACAATTGTTAAGGGTTTGGAAGGCTTGAGTTTCACACTTTCTCAACTTTTAGCATATAAATGTGGAAGGACCCCTGAAGACTGAACCTGTAGATCTATCATTCGTATTTTATTGAACTCTAAAAAGCCAGTGTACAATATTTTTTAAGGCTGCACATGAATCTATAGGATTTATAATGCAAACATTTAATTATCTGCTTCATTAATGAACAGCGACTAAAACAAATATGAAGGTCAGCAAGTACCTTTGAGATGGCAAAAATGAGACTTCAGAGATCTCTATTTATAAAAGACCCTGATCTCTCTCCTAGTTAGCCATTTTATATTGTTAATTAAAACACTGGAATCCCTGAGTCACATTCTTAATCAACTGCTCACAAATATTTTGCCTAAGTAGCCTATCACTATTTAAGCATAACTTAGTTTACTATTCAGTCATATGGTCTTCTGACTTTTAGCTATTATGAGTTTTCTTCAAGCACATACATATGGAGGTGAAGTAAAAATACCATTACCTGAGATTTCCTCATTTGTTACTCTGCTTTTCCACTACCTGTACTTTCCACCGTGTCTGCAGTTTAAAGCATAATTTAAGCACAACTTTGGTCAAGCAACAAAATTAGATTTTGTGCTATTTTAAGCCATATTCTTTATGTTCTGGCTTTTGCTCCAGTTACAAGCTAAATCCTGTGGGTAAACCAAAGAACAGCGATCCTGAGTTATGAGTTATGTGGTAAGAATCCTGTAACACCATGTTGGACTTATCGGAAATATTCCTGGTCTATTAACCTAATAAAACTATGCTTCAAACCATCCTTTTGTCTGTCTTCAATTACCTGCATGTCCAGATCAGTCCTCTCTTGTCAAAGACCTGCTGTTGTAATTCTCACTCTCTAATACCATGTGTTTTTAGTTTCATCCTGGATTTGTCCCCACGTACTTTTTCTTCCCTTCTTTTATACACATCTCTGCCTCTCCCTTAAGCTGAGCTTTCAGAAGCAAAACTGTTTCTCAGGAATACTGTGGTGCTGCTGCATGAGGTTTTAGATGTCAGTGTGATGACATGAATTGTGGTTCTCCACATGCCAGAGTTTTTCCAGATTATAAAAACCAAAAACATAAAATAAACACCACAGTGCATTTTGCAGTATAACAAAGAAGCTCAGCCAAAACGTGAAGGCAGTGACTGGTATACGTTCAAGTGAGGAAGAGCCTTGCCTGAATAACTGTCATATGCAGAATCACTGAATATACTAGAACAGATAATATTAATCGCTTTGACCAGATCTAAGTGCCATTTACATGATTCATCAGCATTTCCCAATTGGCTGGTTCACAGGGCTAACCCTTAATTAAGAATTTCCCCTCTGTAGGAAGGTTACAGGGTTTCCATGAACTGTAAGTCCTGAATGCTTTTCATCTAATAACAAGTTCAAGTCAAATAAAATCCAACCCAATACCCTTCAGACACCATACTTGAAAACCATCTTTACTGGTTTTGTAGAAAAGGAGGTTTACAAGAAGATTTTAGGAGCCTCTGAGACAATATTTGTCCCTGGTCTCCTGTGCTTTCGTGCCTTGTAAGCCACTCTCACCCAAAGATTGTAGCCAGCTAATTTACTTCTCCATAAAAAGTCATGCTCTTTGCAAATTAGATTCTGTTATACAGCACATATGAAAGGTTATTGCTGGTCACACCTTTCTGGAGAGGAAATTCTGACAATTCAGTTTGCCACTCCAGCATGGTTAACAAAGCCACCAAGACAAAGTGGCATTCAGACTAGAACGATAAGCCTCAGACCTGGTTTTAACTTCTGAAGTGCTAATAAAATACAGTTTAGATTTGTTGAGTGCTTTGTGGATTGGTTTGGGGTTTTTTTAAGCCTTCTCCCAAGGCTCTACTCTGCTCTACACTTCAAAATGACTGTAAATCAATGAAAGATCCCTAAGTTCCCACACGCATAAAGATAAGGTAAATGTCACAGCAAGACGTAAGCACTCAAAAAAAAAAAAAAATTATAGACACACAAACAAGCCCTTCTTTATAAACACAATAACAGACATGCAGGCTTTCCCATCCACTTAGCAAGGAAATTCCTGCTGAACTAAATTTCATTACAACTCTGAAAATAACTGGATGTTTCCAAATGTCAATCAGGAGCTTAAAACTAACAGCCAGTGACACACTCCTCGCCTCTTAATGCCACAGACAATGTGTCTGCGGTTTCTGGTGAACCGGCAGGGCATCCTGGCATCCCAGAGAGATCCCTACGGAAGGAGAGGAGTTGAAGGGATACAGCTGCTGTCACAGGGGAAAACGTCACTGATTAAGATTTCAGTGCTCTTTTGTTTTCTGCTGCACTTGGGGATGGAAATCACAGGCGTTTTTCAGCAGAGCAAAGCATTCACTTGCAAGCCGCTATCGGTGATGCTTCCAAAAGCCGCACGTCCTCGGAAATCCTGAGAGGTAAAATAATACTGGGCTGCACCTTTGTTCTTATCAAAAGCATCAAGTCTTTCAGAGCCTCAGCAGCTTATGAATGAGAGAAATCTGAATCCTATGCCAAGAGCATGTTTTAAAGACAAAAAAAAAACCACCTTGTTTATTTTAATTTGAAAATATACAGTGTGATTAATTTTTTCTCTCCATATAGTGTGCTAGAGTTCAGTATTCTCATTTAAGGCTCAAGCCTGTTGATGAATGGAAAGAATTAGTAAACTAGAAAATAGATCAAAATTCTTATCCGGATAGTACTTATATTTGGAATCTTGATGATCTAAAATATTCAAGGAACAGAGGGTAAAAAACACACACAAAAAATGTTAGGTCAGAAAAAATAATTATCCTATTATTATTACTGTTCATTGAAAACAGAAAATCCATATGCATTTCCATACCTCAGTTTTTCCCACAAAATGGAAAAATAATTCCCTTTCTGTCAAAATGAGACCTACTTTTGTATCCTATTTGTATTTCTTGTGGAGTAAGCAGACTTTTGAGAGAAAAAGTTGCAAGGGATAAGCTAGCAAGTACAGTTCTATGTGTCACCCTGACAAAAGATGTAGGGAGCACTTGGTCTCCCCTCCAGGTAAACTTCCCAATACATAATTCAGCCTTTTCAGAGGCAAATTCCCCATCTTCCAATTCCTTCTTTCAAGCAGGACCTATCTCAAGTAGAAGTTGCAGTCACTGACCTTGTGGACTACAAAATACCATTAATGTTCTCTGCCCTCAGCTTCTGCTCTGAAGGGCAGAACTCAACTCCCCAGTCACAAAAGTCTTCATAACCTCTAAAAGTAAGGCATTAGCAAGAAAAATATGTTTAGAAGGCCATACCTTTAAGACAGTAAAGCAGCTTTCCAGCAGATATAAATATGCTATCATATTCTCCCTCTTTCACAAAGAGTTCACAAGAAGAATTTGCTTTTTTTATTATTTTATTTTGCCATGGTCATGAAGGATTTGTCTCCATGGAAAGCCTAAACTCACTGCCTTAATCTCTGACAAAGCCTGGGAAAGCCTAAAGCCTTGACTGAAATTCACATAGAGAAGCTGTTACAAACAGAAATTGTGACAAAGAGTTTAATGGGTCGTCTAGAGAGAGACTTCACATTTTGTGCAAAAGAAGAAAAAGATTATGCAATATGACTTTGGATGGGCCACAAACAAGAAATAAAATCAAGCATAGCATGTACTGGTTTCACAAGACACAGAAGGTGCTCCAACCAAACTTCAGGATATTTTCTGAGCTTACTAAGGTTGAAGCCTGAGCAGAAAAACTCAGTGATGATTTTGCAGTTAACTACAAAAACCATTCCACTTTTGTGGAATTTAACCACTGTGACCAAGACAAAGTTAGTTGTAGCGACTTTCTGGAGTAAAAAGTCTTTCCAAATGATGTACATAGACTTCTCAGACAAATGTCAGACTTTTCCATTTTCAAATATGTTTTTGGGTTTTGGGGGCTGGGAGGGAAAGGTTATTGCTTTGATTTGTTTTTAGATCAATGATCCTAAAATAAAAGGAATAATAAAAACAATAATAATAGGAATTGTCAGAACATCCCTTCCTAGTACAACAACAAAAATGAGAAAGCCAAAGTCTGGGCACGTTTTCCACTACCTTCTTGAGTGGAATGGCACCATTTTTAACAACATAAGTAAAACAATGTATGAGGTATAAACATTCCATTCCTAGCAGCAGCTACAAAGCAGAAAATGTTAATTTCCGTTAAGTAAGACTTTCTTTGCCAAGAACACCTCAAGAACCATCCCAGGCTCCACTAATCTCACTGTCAGGTGAGCCTTACTGAGCTTTTGGGACAGAGGCTGTGGCACACTTGCTAGAGAAAACTCAGAGCTGATGGAAGACAGAGGGCTGCTAGGAGTGAATCCCTGGAGACTCTACCCTTTGGAATGCAGCTTTGCAGCTTCTGCCATCTGTTCAGCACTGCTTTGAGGAAAGATGAACCTGAGCTATAAAAGTTCTAACATCATGCCTTACGAAAAAGAACCAAAACAAAGTTTTACTCCTAAGAAAATGCCTTTCTGCCAAACTTTGGTGTCAGTTCTCAAAGTTCAAGGGTTCGAATGAATGATTTCAAAATTCCATGTAAACCTACATTGAACTGAAAGACTTTTTTCCATAAATTGTTCCAAGATTTGAAGTCATTGAAAATCTGTGTGGTAATGATCAAAAACAAAAAAATTAAAATTAAGAAACACACTTAACACTAATTTCCTTCCTTTGTCTTCATCACCACCTATTCTCTTTAATAAAATGAATTCACAGCGAATTTAAAAAAATCTCACAGGTCTCAGGCTGCCTTCCCTTGAGAGCAAATGGAGTAAGAGAAATACTCTCTGCCCAGAATAGACTGTGAGGCAGCCTGATTACAGCAGGTCTCTGTCTCATTTAGACTAAGCCATAACGTGATCTGGTCTGCTGAATTTCCCACACTTCCCTTCACAAGGCAAAGACATAAATGATAAAATCTAATTTCATTCCAGAAGAATTACACTGATGTGTGTTAATTTTGTATTTTCTTACTGTGTCCAAGAATAAAAATTAAAAAAAAATACACATTTTTAAAATGGTGAAAGAAAGTGAGCTACTCCCCAGCCCATGCCAAGGGCTGGGGAAGGACCAAGCGTTCCTTGAGCCCCCATCTTTTTCCCCTGCCAGGAGAGGGACCAGCCTGGTTGCTCAGCTCCAGGTCTCCCACACTAATCCCAACTCCTTTTATCCCAAGAGAGTTCTGAAGCACAGGGCTGTGGCTCTAGCTGTGGTTTGAGGCTTCCCAGCTGCTCACAAAAGACACAGCCAGGGCAGCTTTAATGGCAGAGTATTCCCAATCTTCTGGACATCAGGCTCCTGGTTACCACTGAGGGTGACCACTCGGTCACTCAGTTTTAGAATCTGTCCTTCCAAGTTAATTCATTATTGACAGAAGGAAAGGGAAAGCTCAATCACAAACATAAGCTTTTTGCAGGAAAGTATTAACCAGTGTTAATCAAATCTTGTTTTCAGTGTACAGTTCATCCTGAGGAAATCTGGTCATCACACATGACAAGTCAAAAAAAGAAAGAACAGAACAAAGTTGTCCAGTTGCACTGCCCACAGTGATCACACTGCATTGCTCACCTGAAATAAAAATCTGGGATGAGACTTCCCATTTGAGACTTTGTCTGCTGACACAGGATATTAGACCAAGTACTTGTAAACTCAGTACCAGAGTACGAGGCAGGGGAAAATTATTTCTGTGAAGGTTCTTTGATGTAAACAGCAAATATTTGCTGTATGGGCATCACTGCAAAGGCATGCAAAAGGCAGGTCCCTGGAGGGGAGTGGCAATCCAACTCCTTGAGGAAGGTGTAGAAGTCTCTAAGACTGTCCCAGAGTTCCCTAGAAGCCTCTTTCAGGCTGGATGGAACTGAAGAGGAAGTTTTAATTGGATCAAAGCAAAACTCAACTGAAATTTAGTTGCAAGTAGATTTGAAATAGAAGCTATACCCTCACTTTAGATTCATATCTCTCAGGAGTGGCTGACTCAGAACAACTGCTTACACTTGTGTGGTGGTATGAAGTGTGAATCTTGTACATCCCATCAGCACAGTTATGGCCAAGGCTTGACCATTAAAGTAACTGAAACATTTCACAAAGAAAACAAACATCCATTTTAAAAACAAGTTTGCTTGTCTTCCAGAGGAAAGAAAAAAGAACTTGAAAACACTTTATGAGGAGCAGTAAGGTTAATTACAACTACCATAAAGGTAGTGGTTACTGCCAAAGGCTTGAGTGTAGTCCACAGAGCCCTCAGCAGCTCACGCCTGACTGCCAGATGTATGGCAGCAAGAAAGTGGAAGAGCTCATAAAAGCAAGTCCACCACAACTTCTAGGAGCAAAGCCCTGAAAGCTATTTTCTTTGTAAGAAATTAGGGGCAAAAATGCGAGCTGGCTGCTGCAGAAGCAAGAAAACATAACACAGTATTATCTGTACTCATTTTTATAGTTCATCCGGTTGTGGCAGCAAGTTAATATTGTTTTCCAAGAGTCACTCACAGCTATAATATCTCTTGGGAGGAGAACAGCTTTGTATATGCCTATAACATACTAGCTACTACTTCAGCTGAGAACACAAAGATCTGGTTGAAATTAGCATATTTTTCTTTGTGGCCACAGAGGCCTCTAAACATGGAAATATTTCAACATTTCCAAACTCCGTTGCTGAGTGTTGAAAAGTCTGCTTGATTTTTCTCAAAATGCTAATGAACTACATTAGCAGTATTTAAAATATGTATTAGAATCAAGGGGTTTGAAATTTGACAATTTTTAAGTTGGTTTTAATGTATCTATACACATCCCAAAGCACACTACAGAGATGTTATCACTTGATACTGAACAGAATTTAACATATGTTTCATCCCATCCTTCCAAAACACTTCCTGCATCATGAGATACTTCATGGTGTCATCTTTGAGAGCACAGAATCTGCACTGCACAGGACTGATGCCACTATACCTAGAGTGACTCAAAATTCTACTTCAACTGCTAAGAGTTACTCCAACACAATAGGGAAGGATTGGAAAATGTAAGCTTGAAAAAAAATATTTTAAATTGGTCTGCTGGAGAGGAACTGAGTGTGTAAAGAAGTACTTTTAATACAGTCATAAACATTTTTGTCTTGTTTCTAATAAAATGTCTTCACTGAAGAGAAAGTCACAAAAAAGAATCAAAAAAGAATCAAAAAAGAATCAACTAACTTCCAAACGCAATATGACAAAGCAGAAAAAAATCCCAAGACTTTTTTTATCCAAACTAACACTAACCTGTCTGGTTCAATCTGCTTCTCTGAATAATATTTGTCAAAAGACAGCAGAAGAAGTCTTTCTGTGAGAAGTTTTTGTTTCTTTTATAAATAAAGGTTCAAGAGCATTTGTTCTTCTATGAGACAAATCTTACGAGTTTTGAACAAGAAAATGCCAGATGGTTCTCTCTTCTAATACAAATTTTTTTAGTATTCCACCTTTTTTTTTCTTTTCTGTAAGATCGACCTATCTGTTTCTCTAACATTTGCTGTGGTAATGTCCTTCTGCAAACATATTCGGGATAGATTCCAGAACCTGAAAAGTGTCTGGTCAAGTTCCAAGTTACAGGTAGTCTCAGTGGTGTGTAAACCAGTGCACTGAAAAGCTACAATTGATTGATGAGCTTTAGATAAGGGCAGAGACCTGAATAAAGTGCCCTAAAACTCCATCCCATTCCACAGAAACCAGGATATGGACAAGAAGAAACCAGAAAAGAGGAGACTTGTGCATGCAACCTTCCCTTTTCCCCCTGGGAAGCTGAGACCAGTGTAACCCAGGTCCCACAGTGACTGTCAGGACAGTAGGTACAGCCTAACAAGAGAAAGAAAGCAATAGAAGTTTTATTTTCAGTCTAAAGCAATATTGCTACATGCCTTTTGGTTTTTGTGCTTGCTTGTTGGAATCCTCCTGTTTACCCTTTTACACCACAGCTGCCTTCTCAAGGCACACCAGGAAGTGATGGTGACCAGCACCATCTCCTCTGTCAGTACTGTCACAGCAAGGACTGGAAGCAGTGCCAGAAGTCCCTTTTTATTATAAAACACATTGTAACTAATGTAGTTTATCTGGTGAAGGTCGCTGTACAACAAACAGGCTTCATGAGGTTGTAACTGAGCAAATGGCCTACAGTCGAAGAGAACCATCACGCTACCAATCCACGTGTGAAATGCATTTTTCAGTATAATTAATTTGATGTTCTACATTTATTTGATAGACACATTTTTATAATTCATTCTCCCTTTCAATATAATATATATGATATTTACATATAAAATTCATTTTCTGTTTCAAAGACTAAGTTCCTGATGGGCCTACTTGAGCAACTGCTTAGGGGTAGTTCCAGATCATTAACTGCCATGATGTGGCCATTAGGTTTTTGTTCCCAGTTGAGGAGTTACAGCTACCACTTGTACACTACACTTATTATGACCCCATACCCTCCTGCAGTTTGAGCTTTGTCTGCTTGCATTTGCATTGAAAAAAACAGCACAGTGAAAGCCTTACAAAAGCAGGTATAAAATACTGGTTGAAGATGATCTTAAAAGATTCAGGCTGGGACATCTTTGAGGTTGCCCTTTCCTCCTTCTTCATGTGACGTGCTCACTTTTCCTCTACCTTATTTCTTATAAGGACACCTTTCTCTCTCCTGATTTAAACTGGTATTTTGAGGCAGATGATCAATGTTCTATCACTGCTCAGAGACCTTTGCAGATTGATCTTATATCTTTGTTCATTTAGCATTTTCAATTGTAAAAACTATTCCTAAAATGTAAAACATTATTGAAAAGAATGAAAGCGTCGAATGTTTGCGGGGTTCACTGATGTCTTCATTGTCTACTTGCACAGATGCAAAATTTCACAGAAGTGCCCAAAGGGCCCAAATAGAAAAAAAAATGCAAATTGTGAGATCCCCTTGGACAGTAAAAATGTAGCTAGACAAGTGAAACAAAGAAACTTCTGGAATGATGGGAGCTAACCTGGCCCTGGCCTGGTGCCTTTTGTTCTAAACTCTGAGGGACAGAGGGTTGCAGGTGAAGAAGCCAGATGAGAAATTCAGACACAGCAAATATCCAAAACAGATAATATTCAATATTCTGCCAGAAGTTTGTTCTACTGCGGATGTCTATTAAATTCCCCATCAAAATCCCCCATTAAAACTGGAATGCAAAGATTTGTTCATTCCAAAATATCATTTAAAGAGAAAAAAAATGCAAACTCCATAGTAAATCTACACTTGGGAATGAACCTACCTGGAATTGCTTCAATGACTTAAATAACTGCCTTTTGCAATTTTTATTACTTTAATCTCCAAGAAGTCTGGTTTATGTTCAATGGGGTGGAGTAGAAGACAAGTCTGGGGTATATAGCATCATGTGCATATGAGGGTAAACACAGCCTGAATCAGAAAAATGAACCGGTGGGAATTAAATCACAGTCAGTTTAAAAGGTCTGTTTCTGTCTCCTAAGCAGTCTGTTTATTTAGAACAATTTTTCATCCAAAGACACAACATGGTTTCTAAGGATGTTTACAGCTAAGGGCAACTGAGAAAACACAGTGAATCTCTTTGCTATGTGTCAGTATTTCTGCACAGTAAGAGGAAACAGCTCTATTGTCATGGGAAACACATGAAAGTACACAGAAGGGGGAATGTAACACCACTTGAAAAGTCCTGGTCAGCTCCATCTTCCCTAGTCTGCCCACATGGCTGCTATGCAAGTCCCACTTACAATAACAAAGCTAGGCAGCCCCCAAAAGGGTGCTCCTCATCTATGCCTCAGCAGGAACACAGCAAAGTCATTGACTTTTAGACAATTAGGTGAGTAACCATATGAATTTCAAACGGGGCAGAACCAACTGGAACATCACTCCATTAAATTTCTTCTGTGCAGTCTGAAATGCTAACATTTTGGGCTTGATAATCAAACTTCTGATCATCAGCTGTCAAAAAAGCTTTTAGCCTGTCTTAAGAGAGATCAATTTTCCTGCTATTGGCTTGATGTTCTCTCCAGAATACACTCAGCAATATAACTTTGATCAAGTGAACAAGCTTCATGCTATGGGATACAGGGCTCTACACAGATATTTTGGAGGATTCCTACAGGTATGCACACACACAGCTCAGTGAATGACTGCCTTGAAGGCTGGACAAATTCTTTTATTCATTCTCAGGTGCCTGTAGACAATTGCACATATTTTGGGAGAAAAGTGGGCAATTAGAGACATGCACACACCTGCCTGGGTGTGATGTCATTGGCATCACAGAGATATGGAGGGATATCTCCTGTTACTGTGGCATTGGAATGGAAGGATTTGGGCTTTTCAGGAATGACAGGCTAGGAGGACCTGGAGGGTGTGCAGCCCTCTATGTCAATGACCAGCTGGAGAGTGTGGAACTCTTCCTGAGGGAGGATGAGGAGCCAGCCACACCACCCAAGCCAGGAAAGGCAAATGCAGGGACTGGGAAGAGGAATACCCTGATGATCAGGTTTGAGACCATCTAAGGAACCTGAATGTACACAAGTCCATAGGACCCAATGAGATCCATCCTTGTGTCCTGAAGGAACTGGCAGACAAAGTTGCTAAGCCACTATCTCTGTAAAACTGTGGCTGTCAGGTGAAGCTCCTAACAGTTGGAAAAGGAGAAATATAACCCCTATGCTTAGAAATGGGAAAGCAGAAGACCCAAGGAACTACAAACCAGTCAGTCTCACCTCTGTGCCAGGAAGGATCATGGAGCAGATTCTCCTGGAAATTATGCTAAGTCACATGGAAAACAAAGAGATGGGCAACAGCCACTAGGGTTTTGCAAGGGGGATATCAAGCTGGGATGAGGCCTCTCCTGGAACATTCTGTGCAGGTCTAGTGTCCCCAACATAAGAGGGACACAGAACTCTTGAAGGAAGTCCAGAGAAGGGTCACAAAGTTGATGCAGACTGGAGCACCTGCCCTGTGAGAAATCTGAGAAATCTGGAGATGTTCATCCTGGAGAAGGTTGAGTGGAGACCCCAGAGTGACCTTCCAGTGTCTGAAGGGGCTACAGGGAACTGGGAGAGGGACTCTATCTCAGAACTGTAGTGATTGGACAAGAAGTACTGGATACAAACTAAAAGGGGGGAAATAAAGGTTAGACATTAGGAAGGATTTTTTATTATGAGGGTGGTGACACACTGGAACAGGCTGCCCAGGGAGCTTGTGGTGCCCAAACCCTGGCAGTGTTCAAACCCAGGCTGGATAAGGCCTGGAGCAATCTGATCTAATATGAGATGTCCCTGCCCATGGCAAGGGTGGTTGGGATTTGACAGGCTCTGAGGTCCCTTCCAACTCTTTGAGATTCTATGATTCTATGAAAAGTGACCATGACTTTATTTAAGTTCCCATGGCTAGCAACACAAATGGGCATATTCAGATGCCTTTATAAATGTCTTCATGAGGTCCAGACCTGATTCAGACCCCAAAAGCTTCTCATAAGATCTTCAAGTGTCGTGCATATGTTATTCAACTCAAAAAGAGGGCAGGAGAAGTGTTGTGGAAGTGCTTATTTACAGAGTAGTCACAGCAAGAAAAACACGCTCTGGTGAGCAGTCACTGGTGATGAAAGCCCTTGATTGCATCAGTGAAGCCATTAAGAGTTACTGTACCTTATCCTACCTAAGACATTCTTCCTCATTACCTCTCAAATAGGAATTATTTTGATCCAAATGCAGATTAGGATTGAATTAAACTAAATTAAGAGATCTCGTAAAGGCTAAACATGTTATAATAGGATTGTGCATTAATTCTACATTATTAGCCGTGGCTGAGCCCTCTGCTCATTTTGTTTCAATAAAAGGGAATGGCCTGAGCAGAATTTTGTGAGGACAGACGCAGCAGCATCTGCTCTCTCCCAAGCTGTTTTGGCTGATGTCACAGAACCGCCAAGGCTGTCAGAGGAGTTAGTGGTGCAGCTATGCTGTTTTACCTCTTCCAGGGCAATAATAAAATGTCTGGGTTGGGCTTTGGGGTTTTGAGATGGTATTTGTTGTGGAGTTTGGGCTTTTTTTTTTCCTAAATCTTCATAAATCCTCAAAAATCTTTAAGTAGGGGTTTAAGTGGTAAATCAAGCAGTTAGTAGAGATAAGATTTATCTTACTTGTATAATCCTGGTTTAGGTTAGCAAAAAAAAAAACTACCAGTGAATTTCTTTTCCCTGAGCATCTGTCACAACAGACTCAGAGGTTCTTATGCCTTGCTACCCCAACTAATTCCAGGCAGAGTTAGATTTATTAAGTTTTTGCCTTGATATTTTTTTAGTTAGTTATTTCAGGGGTTGGCTGAATATTGTTTAAACTGTGTATTTATACCATAAGTAGGAGAAGGAGGAGCGCTCATTTGTATTAGGTCTGAGCAACAGCAGCCAGCCAGAAAAATATTTTCCCACCCAGGGCCCCACTCACAGCAGTGCAAACACACCACATGTACCTATTGGGCTACATTTCATGACATTCTGGGTAAATACTACTACATCTTATAAATAAATAAGAACTCTTAATTAGAAATGCAGTTTTCCTAAAATTCCTTTCCTCCTCAGCCTACAATTACATGCTTGAGTCACGTGTCAAACAATACCTTCAGATAGTTGTTTCATGCTATTATAAGGCCTAATCCTTTCTGAAAACTGCTGTTAATTATATAGGAAGCCAATACAATTAAAACAGTTTAACTGGCATTTCACCAGAATTTCACAGAAGGGAACCAGGCTGTTTATGCTTACTGTTAATGAGTTAATATATACAAAAATGACAAAACCTGAGAGACAGACTCCCATATTTTTAAATGCTTCTTAAAGTGTAACTTTGGTTTATTAACTTACTTATTTCTTGCATACCAGATACTGTTATGTGCCTGAATGTAATGGATACAGACTTGAATAAGCTGGCTCAAGCTGAGTACTGTGGGCTACTTTCCTCTACTCACTTCCTTCAGCAATTCTATCAGTCTCAAGAGTTATTGTGAACCAAGCCAAGAAGACTAAAAAAAACAAAACAAAACAAAAAAACAACAAGCAAAATATAATAAAAAACCCAACAAATACACCCTAAAACACAAACAAAGAAGAAAAAAAATCCTTTATAGCCAGATTTGAGGTATAACCTTGCACCATCTAATGCTGGCTGCAACAAGCAGGATTAATACCATGACAAGAATTTCTCCCAATCACAGCAATTCTATTTAATATATAATACGTGGATGGGCAACACAACCTTTCTTTGACATAGAAGATGAAAACTTACTGTTTTCTAATGTGATAACGAATAGCATCTTCCCCTGGCTCATTAAAGGTTATCTTTAACAGAACTATAACTTACATAACTTCATAAAACAAGTGAGGTTCTGTTTGTTTAAACTAATTTCTCCTGATGGAAAGCAAGAAACATTTTTGAAAGCGAGTGAAACAGAAGTTACCTCTGACAGGTTTGTGCTGCAATACCAAACAGGAACTCGTAGAATGGGTTTTCTTATTTAATGAAATATAGTTTGATGGATTGTTAATTTCCTCAGAAACAAATGAATGTGCAGCTTCTCTCTGGGAGAAGAACTGTGGGCTTAGATCTTGATTCCAATATAAGAATAATGTTTCTACATTTCTAACTCAGGAGAGACCCAGAACCTTGAGATTAAGGTTGGTTTGTTTATTTTTTTTCCCTGAGGTAATATATTTAAAATCTAAAAAGTATTAAAAGCCATAAACTTTAACCATAACCCATATTCTTCAGAACTGATTCTTTGGTGGGTTTTTTTTTCTAGGAAAACCACATTTTAAAATGCAAGACACTTCCAGCTTTGAGTCACTGTATTCACTCATGGTTTCTAGTGACTCTGTGGCACTTATATCACTTCAGAATTTCTAATTACCTGAGATTATTACTCATGAAGGATGTGAGAGCAAAAGCAACAACTCTGATTTCTCTGTTTCCCCACACAACAGGCGCTGGGTGATCAATAGCAATGCTCTACTCAGGTATGTGGTGCCTGGATTTGGAAAGGATCCCCCTTAATTTCATGGGAATATTCAGTCCTTGGAAGTATCTGTGTTGAAGACACAAATATCAAGTGGCAAGATTAACACAAAGAAAAAGCAGGCAACAAGTATCTATAAATTCCTGGAATTTATCAAAGAAAACAATGGATGAGTCCATGGACCAGCTTCACATCGTCTGGATTGCATTTAATAATGTACAAGTCCTCAGACACAAAATATAAATACCAAGTGAAGGCAGATTGTCTGTGAATATGAATTAGTTGGATTTCATGTATCACAGTGTCCAGGTGAAAACAACCCTCTGCTTCTGTTCTGGGTGGTCTCCAAAGTTACCACACCAAAGTTCACGCATGAAGTTATTCCAACTCTCAATTTCTTTCAGTCATTAATGTAGGGGACCTGAACCATAGTAATGGAGTTCATCTGAAGAGCAGAACAGAAGAGGAGTTTGGCTGTCGTGTTTAAGTGGATGTGCTGCTTAACTAGAAAAACTGACTTCTGCTGTAGAAATTTTGTCCTGAATGAGAATATAAACTCCAGGATTCAGAGCTGCTGCTCCATTTCCTGAACTTGGGCTGAGTACCCTGTCAATTTCTCATGCTTTTTCCCCAAATGAAAAAGGCATGAAAAGTTCAATGTTTTTTTTTTCCAACTTTTAAGTCTGAGTTCTGCAAATCATATCCAAAACATTAACAGATATCACATTGTTGATGTCAATAAAAATGGAAGGAGAGGACAACAGGTAAATCTGTAATGAATACAGCATTCATTTCAAACTATAAGGAATGAAAATTTGCAATGCTGAGTAAATACAGTTTGCTTTCCTCATAGTTGAGTCTCCTGCCTTCTGAAATGGTTGCTTGAGGAAAAAAATTGGATGTTCCCTTGGGCTCCAAGGAGTAAGCAATGAAATATCAGGCTTAAGAGTCAAGAAAGGAACACAACCTAGTTCATAAAAATCTAGTGAGAATCTTTAATTGATTTTAAACTATAAAAAGCCCTCTTGCAACTCAAAACCGAAGTATTCCTGCAACACATAAGGAAAACACATCAACAACAGCACGTGATACCATTAGGGGACAAGTGGCTTCAGTGCTTATTTAATGCAGTCAAACACCTTCAGCTACAATGTGGAGAAAAAACAAGATTTTTTTTAAATTAATCTGTCAGCCTTTAGGAATAAAGAACACTTTAAAAATGTCCTTCTTTAAACTTTATAAGATTTACTTAAATTACTTGTAAACACAAACCACAATGTCATGATGCCAGTATGTTCTCCACAACTCTTTCATTCCTCTTCATTCATTTTTAGATAATGATAATAGCAACAAACAAAATGAGATGGCAACATTTCCAGCTGAAAGTCTGGAAAGACAGAGGAATTTTCTCAAATTGCTTTAGAGAGGGGTCATAGTAAAACCAGGCACAAGAACCTCATAAAAGCATGCCATGTCTTTTTCCACTGTATTTAAGGACAGCACCAACCAGCACAGACCCACACAGAGCACTTTAATTTGAGACAAGGTCAGAGAAGTTTTGCATATCCACAGTGTCAGGAAAAGATCTCTCTGTTCGTAGGTGTTAGAAGTGATACATCAGAGCAAACCTAGCCACATTTATCTGATGATGGACTTTGCTAATTAGGATCATATTAAGCCACCAGTTGGCCAGCACAGCAGTTACAACTCTGCTCAGTTTATTACCACATTTCAATACTAAATTAAGTGAGCTTTCAGCGAGAGCCAAACATCTGTGTGCACACATCCCTTCTGAGGAACACTCTCTCTCCCTCTGTGCTGGCAGCAATTCTCCTCCCTAACCTTTTAGACAGATACTTCCTGGAGCATTCTGAGAGCTGCAGGCTCATCAGAGCAGTCCCATCCCAACCAAGGGCCCAGGGTCACGCGTGGTATAAACAGCCTCATCCAACAGGACTGCTCACACCCACCTTCCTGTTTTACAGAGGGCCTGACGAAAAGGGGCTGCTCTCCAGGAGCCTGCAAACCTGCCCTGCTTCAGGGCATATTTGGGAGGAAACTTCCCAAAGGGTCTCCTCTAGAGCAGCCCCACCCGGCCTTATGCCAAGGTTTGGCTCTCAGAGAGTAGCAAAGCAACTTCTCAAAATTACGGTTTTCTTAACAATACTCTATAAGCACAATCTAATATGAGATTTTCTAAATACCAACCCCCTGCTTCATCTCTACCCAAGTGTTTTTTTTTTTTTTAAATCAAAACCCTAGAGAACATTTCATAGTGGAACAGGCAAACCCAAAATGATGCATGAAACCAGAGTATCCAATTGCACTGTACCCTGGCTAAATTCTCCTCTGACACATTTGCACAGATGAGTATGGTAGGAGAAGCATGCACAACTAAGAAGGCTTTAATCATACTGAAAGGCCTGCAGAAGAGAAGGGAAAACAGAAAATGGGAGTTGAGCAGTGCCAAGCCCTGCTAGAGCATGTCCTGCATGCCAGGAGGATCACTCAGAGAACCAGCAGTGCATTTTCTGCTGGCTACCAGACATAGAAAAGCCAAATATTTTTTTTCTAGAGGTGAGGGCATTGCTGGTGACAACCCTGTGATATGTACAAAGGAACTTCCTGTAGATTCTACATGAGGCCAAGAAGTCCTTTGTCTCTTTTGAAGACAAAATTGAAGAAGTCAATTTGCCTCCAGATATCCCACTGAAACTGCAAGCTGTGGAATAGCAGAATCAGAACTCCTCCAAAATTCAGGAGGTAAACTCAAAAACTATTAAAGCATTGAAAGACATTATTCATATTGAGTTTGAGGTCAAAGGAGGAGTCACCAAGTGTATCACTGAGCACCTGAATCACAGCTAACACGCGAGCTTGTAAAATGTCTGTACAACATGTACACCAGAAGGGGAATCTGTCAGTGTTTGGGTACAATTCATCCTGCATTTGACAAAAGGCAGCAGCCTAAGGTTTGGGTTTTTTTTCATTAAGGAATACAAGAAAATACCCATCATTCTGATTTCACTGTGACCCAACGCGTTGTAATCAATTGATGCTTGGCTTTCATAACCGGATAATCTTCAATCCTTATTGTGATGGGAAGGTCTTAATGAAAATGTTTTTATTGTGTGTCAGGTCAGTGACAGGACTAATCTATGGTACTGTCACAGCCTCACAAAGAGGGCATATGGAAACAGAACTTACCACAGCACATCTGATGCCTTTGTTATCCAAAAACACAAAACCTACACAAGTGAATTTCAATTTATTGGAGTCAATCCAGAAGTCCACAGGCAGACTAAATGTCCATTGATTCCACTTATGAAAAACTGCAGCTTTAGGTAGGATTGCTCCTCTTGATTAGTCAGACAGATTTAAGAGTTTAATTACCTTAGATTAATCAAGCACTGGAGACTGGCTGAAGGCTAATAAATCCTAATTAACAAAGATTATCTCCAAATACCTATTAAAGACTAACCTAAGTTATCTTTTGGCCACAGAAGCTAATTTATCAGTAAAAGCAGTTTAAAATAATAAGATCAGGAATTATTTGTAGGCAATATTTTTTAAGAAAATCTTCTTAAAAACTTAACTCTTTCACCTTCAACACCCACTAGGCACATGGTCTAATACTGTCTAAACAACACTTGAAGATTCCAAACAAATTACTCAGCTCAGAAATGTTAAACTGTCAAGCCTGCCACTAGCTTCAGTGAGACTAGATCTAACAAACACCCATGGATCTTTTTAAACACCAGTCAAAATATTAAAGAACTCAGAGCAGGTGAAAACCCTCAAGGTATGTATTTTCAATATATCATATGTATTTTATATATGTATATATGAGCTATATATATATAGTACTGGAATATTAATTTTATATATGTATTTATATACATATATTCCAGTCACAGTAGTGTTAGATATTTAGCTTAGCACAAAAAAACCCAATGTGCTTGTTCCCCTGCATTTTCCGTGCTAACAATTTAACTGCAGAGCTTTCTTCCCTCTAGAAAAAGATGAACCTTCTTCTCTTAAAAACAGAAACATCTGTTTTCTCAAGACATCTGCTAAAGAAGCAAGAGCAGGATGTAAACTGCTTAGTCAAATAGTTTAAAGATAATGAAGAAATAATTAATTACAAGGAAAAAAACTCCAAGACTAAGATCTGCTTGTAATTAGCTGTACTAAAAATGCCAAAACACTGTGCTCAGGAAAACATAATTAATGAGCTCTTGAGAGCTCCTGGTGATTCTCACTAAGGCAGTGATAAAAGGGTGCTGCAATCTGCTCCAAATATTTACTGGGCAGGACCTGTGGAGCTGGGCTCCCTTCTTGCAGCCAGGCATATGCTGGAACAGTGTGTTTTCATGCTGTGCCCAAGTCCCATTAGACTTGGCAGAGCCATAACCTATGGATTATGAGCCCTGCACACAGCCAAAGGCAGCTTTACCAGCACAGCTTGACTTGGTCCAAGCGCAACAGCATGAAAATATATTATGCTTTGGGGCACTTGTGGAGATTTCATTGATGAAGGATACGTTGGAGCTGATCCTTCACAAGCTAGTCATTTATTATGAGGCTATGGAAGTCAAAGAAACATGCAATTTACATTTATTTAACAACAACAAAAACAAAACAAAACAAAACAAAACAAAACAAAACATTGAGGGGGAGAGTTTATGTCTAGTTGCTGTTCTTCCAGTGCTGGATGTTCTTAAACACAAATGGACCGAACTTGAAAAATAAGATAAACTCAAAATACTAACATTTTTTTCTGAGAGATTCAATGGTAATCAAACTACTTTAATTCTTTCACTTTATATTCTATCTGTGATGGATCCAAAAGTTTCTTCTAACCTGCTGGTTTAAAAAATTGTCACTTCTTTCCACATTCACATCTTCTAACCGTATAAATAAAAACTTTTTGCTGTCTTACTAGTTTTCATCTTCCAGCAGAAGAGAAAAGAGATCCCTATATCACTGCTTCTAGGATTGGAACACTACAGAATGGTCCAGCCTTTTTGATGGTGGAGCCACTTCCAATACATTTCCACAAGCTAACAGCAGAAAAGGGAATTTCACAGCTTGGTCACACAACGGGAACAGCACGAGGCAGGACTGAACTGTCAGCTGCCCACTGTTAAACAGCCTGACTGGACATCAGCAAGCACACCTCCACCCTGGGGCCAAGAAACTCCTCCAAGAGGCAGAGCTATTTCCTCCCCAGCAGCACTGGCTTTTTGCATGCATGCCACAGAAAATGGAACAGAATGTGGCACCAGGGACCATTTCCCCATTTCACACAAGAAACCTGGCCACGACCAATGCTCTGCACAGCAGCTGGTGAGCAAAAGGGAACTCAGTCTCCTCTTTTATTTTTTTACCTACTGCAGCATATTCTCCTACACTAAATGAGAGCAAGGAAGGCTCTTCCTCCAGTTATCTGCTTTGGCACCTGATCCAAAAGAAATCAGCCTGTAGGCAGCACTAGGCTTACAGCCTGCCAGTTGGACCACTCAGACACAGGCTTCTTTACTCTACATTTAGAGGGCATTGTCAGGTGAGGTCATAAAATCCTTCAATTTCCCTTCAATGTTTCATTTTCATAAACGACAGAAAGAATTTTTTTCTTTATTCCAATAAAAAATGCTGATTTGTAGAAACAAACTTCTAGAGGAACTGATACTGTCAAAAACCTTTCAATGAAAACCAGACCCAAAAGACTAGCCAGCCCACCCACAGGCAAGTTCCCAAGGGGGCAGTCTCTTGGCAGACATCCTGAGCACAGTTTTGCAAAGAAAAATTAGTTGGAAACATTAAAATTTCCACAGGATGGATATTCCAGTTCCTACACGGCTTCCATGTTAATTGGCTGGGTGAAAAAAAAAAAAACAAAAAAACAAAAAACCCAAAAAACCCAGAAAGAACTAAGTACCTAAACTCATCCTCTCAGGAAATCAAAACCAACAGTCAATAGCAGTCTTCACCATTTATCAGGACATATTGTGCCATCAGCTAAATTAAATGCAGGAGGGAAGACTCTACAATCACAAAGAAAGGAATAGTAGAGAAGTGCTGATTCTCCAAGAGAAGGGAGTGGAAAAGCTCGAATCCACTCTTAACAAAGAGGACAGAAGCTGCATGTAGTTTATGTGGTTCTCCTTCCCTTGAGCTCAAGCCTTAAGTGGAAAAAAGTTTACCCCACCAGTTTATCCACCTCAATCCACAAAATCAAAATTGTTAGAATTGTCACTTAATATTGGCATAAACCCTCTAGGCATGAATTACTCTCCTTGCAATTTTTATACAGGAATCCTGAGCACAATTGTTCAATCATTCTCCCTTCCTCTAGCAGTGAAAACAAATATAACCTAGATGAAAAGACCAAAGATTGTTACTATATACAAGCAACAGTTGGCATAAAGCAGGCATAAGCCACCCTTTAAATTAAAAGCTGAAAGTTTAATATAATTAAACTTTATGAGAAAATTTAGAAATTTTTTCACACCAAGTAACACGAGATAGGGATGCTTCCAAATTCATAATAATTAAGCCAGTCCACTACTGCTAACACATCAAACTGGGTTAGAAAATGGAATTATTTTACAGCCTTTCCCCAAAAATCTGTTTGTTTAAAGACCAGGACTGAGAATGCTGCTCTGTGCGTTTCACTTTCTGTGCTGGCAGCTCACTGCAGATCCACATGTAGATCCACATGTACATACAACATCCTGATGTACACGCGTGCTTATCTTCCCTGTCAGCTGCAGAAGTGTTCATCTTGGCTAGGCAAGCCCCCTCCAGAGATCTGAGCAGCTCTCTCCTGCCCAAAGAGATGAGATCCAAAACTAAGGCCATGCTGGTTTCAGGCAGAAAGTCATTAGGTACTCTGACTAGCCAAATTTATTAATTTCAACCACCCCAGGATTTCCAGCTGAAAGCCTTCAACAGGGATTCAGCCAAGAGGAAGGAGAGGAGGTTGTTCCTCCATAGGAAGCTGGCTAGACTAAAAGGAGAAGCAGGGCAGGATAAGTCAGGAAGGCAATTCTTTGAGAGGTACCACAACAATAGGACCTGCTCATTTTTGATTCAAAGGTTAGTGACACATTTTGTTCTTACTGGACTGTTTAGTTTTCCTTCTGTTTATTCAAACTAACCCCCTACCATGACAAACTTTAGTTTGCCCAGTCTAGAAAGTCAAGACCTGGCTGCAAATGGATTTTAGAATTTCCATTCTTCCTCAGTTTGGCCACAGACATTACAAAGTGGGCCTTCAAGATCCAGGTGAAACCTTAACAGACTTACTTAGACCTACATGAGACAAGGAAATAATTTTTTTTTCCTTAAATAGTAACAACAGAGGACAAATTACTACAATTCTTGAATTTCTATACACTTGGCAAGTTCTAAGCATACACTGTTTTTTAGGAGTTACCAAATTAAGAAACTCCAGCACTGAGGAAGAGACAGAAACCTCAGAAGTTTTCTTCTGGAATATTTAGTTATTGTAACAGTTTGATTTTTCTCTAATTATCTGGTGATCCAAAAAAGATGCACTCCACAATGCATTAGATAGTGCAGGATTGCCTTATGTATCTCCAGTGTCTGTTCATTTTCAAGTAGAAAACATGAGTGGAAGACAAAGTGAATATCAACCATTTGTGCTGCTCATTGAGCAAATGCCAAAAGTTATTTTGTCATCACAATAACAGCTCAAGTGATTTTTTTTAAATTTTGTTTGTGGTTTTGTTTTTGCTTTTGGGGTGTTTTTTTTTTGTTTGTTTTGTTTCCTCCTTTTGTTGTTAGTTGTTTGGTTGAGTGGGGTGTTTCAAGGAAAAAAATAGCTCTTTCCTCTTAGAAAGTCAAGCCTGGTATGTTTATATCCCTCTACATTCCCCCTCGCCTTCATAAATACTTTTAATTGAGCAACTTGCTATGTGCTGACAGGTACAAGGCTGCAGGACAGGAACTTAATGAACTCATTACAAATCTGGAATAAAACTTTCTGATTATATGTGAATGCAAGGGCAGACAGAAAGAGTGAGAATGGCCAAGAAAAAGGCCTGACAAGCATCTGACTGAAGCATCTTGGCTATAGCCAGTGGATTAAACAGCCATACTGCAAAATACATATTACAGAACTCCTTGTTCCCCATGCCTCTTGACACTCCAGCCTTGCCAGAATCATTTTACTCTTGTAGCCTCCAAAACCACTCTAAACCAACATACTCTGCATATTTGTAGCACCTCTGGATAATACCCCTAAAGTGCTGCCTCTGATTTAGCATCCAAAGAGCTGAAATTTGTCTATATATATATATATATATATATATATATATATATATATATTCACATATATAAACCCAAAACTATTTGTCTCAAAGGCTGCTCATGCTAAAGAAAGCAAGCTGCACAAAGAAAAACCCATTATGTCAGCACTGTCACTTTCTGAAGCCATATGAGAGTGTGTTGCCATCTTCTTCAAAGTAGGGAAATATTTTTTCCGCCATCAAGTGAGTGTTATTTGATGAAAGAAGCTTTACTAGCTCACAGATAATGAAACGTTTTTAGCAATGCCTCTCATCTACAGCCAAATAGAGGACAAGGAAAAGCAAATTGCTTCTTCAACTTTTAAAAAAACCAAAAAAACCCAAAAAAGAATAATTTATTTTTATGTGTTCCACTTATATTATCATCCCTGGTATTTTCCATTCTCACAACAATGTGAGCAGATGTAATATTGTAACTTTCTAGCTTACTTGCCCTTATTCCAAAAAATCATTCCAGCAAAAAAAAAATACCATTTTCATTCAAAATTAGTCCAAAAACCTCCTTAATTTTTGGGCTCTGACGAAAGAACACATTGGTCACTCTGCATCATGACACTTGTAAAGTACTAACATGAGTGGCTTTGGTGAAATAGTTCTAACATTGCTGCTTTTGATAAAAGTCGGGAAGAAGTTTGCTACTAAACCCCAGACACAGCAAGATTGAGAAAACACGACCTTTGAAACCATACCAAACTTTCCACCACTTCAAAGATTAATTATATTGATCCGGTGGAGTGGGAGTTTCCTGTTCCAAACCTGTACAAGCTCATACAAGCTCAGTCAAGAATTCAAGGACATTGATCTTCAGTAACAAATCAGAGAAACATTAGGACTTATAGGCTCCTAAGTCTGACTTCCATGCTATATTTATGGAAACTGTAATAAAAAAAAATATGGAGGAATGTGATGTATTCTGGAATATTCAAAAAATAATGTAGAGTTTTTTTTCAGGGACACATGAATATGTATGCAAGGATCACACAGTATATATAATTTTTTTTGTTTTGGGCTTTTTTGTTTCTTTGATTTTTTTAACAAACATTGCACCAAAGGCAATGGAACAAGAGAGAATGTACCCTTCCAGAGTGATTCTTGATAAAACACTAAGGATAAACAACAGGTATAAATGCTCAGATTTCATATCAAGTAAACTGTGGGACTTCCTTGTGGGAGAAATTGGGATTTTAATTGCTCAGTATGGTAACAATGAGGGGGAAAACAGTGAGGTTTGCACATTACAGACAGGCATATTAACAAAACAAAGTATTTTCTAGAGCTAATACTAACTGAGAAGACTGAGAGGAAAAAACTCACAATCTTAAGTTCCCTGGTAGAGGAATACAAATTAATGCACATACCCTTAATAATGGGCTCTAACTAAGCCATTCTTAATCACCAAGTAGAACCTGGAGTCTACTTTGAAAACTTCATCTGGTCCAAAATGCACAGAAAATGTGGCCTTGTGAATCAGAGAGATGAAATGTCTTTGCCTGTCAGAGGAGAAGCTATAAAAGGTAAGGACTCAATATGGAATACAGGCAACTCTTTACTGGATCCTGTCACAAGTCTGTAAAAATGGTGTGGAGAAACTCATAGGATGCAAATACTCAATTTCTCCTCATTAAATGACAACTGGGGGCAATTCATGTAATTATCACATACCTGGTTCAAAGCAAAAAGAAGAAAACACTTTTTAGACAACACAAACTGTGGACCTCACTGCCACAGGATGGTGGAAAAAGCCAAATACATAAATAGACTCAAAGGGGAGACAAGAAATTCACAGAGAATTGGTCTGCTGGTAGCTATGAAATACAAGGAACCAGACAGGGTCTCTTAAGTCATTAAACAGTCACTAAGAAGAAGCTGGTTAAAGCCAGCTGGGTGGGGACAGAAGTGATTTTGTCATTCCCTAATTGGACAGAAAAGCCAGTCAGGAACTGCACAGTAGACAGGTGAAGTCTGGTCTGACCCTGCATCCTCAGCCCCAAACTGAGCAGCACCAGCTGTGCTCTGGTTCCACCACTGTCACAGGTAACAGGCACCTTAATTTGTTTCTCCATGTACAAGTCAGATGAAACCCCCTATAAATTTCAGCTTGCTTTGAACCTTGCCAGTGGGCTGTAGGGACAAAATAGAAACGGCAGAAACACAGATCTCACTTGCACGCTGTTCCCCTTTGGAGCTGATGGGTTGAGTCAATCTGAATTCTCCAGAATCCAGATATTGACCCTAGGCTATTAATGGTTATGTGGGGGCATTCCAAAAATGAGGATAGACGTAGCATGCAGGGAAGCAGAGGAGCAGTTTCTAAGCGTATGAAAGTAGGGCTGGCTCTTCGGACTCTCTCTTTTAATAGATTTATTTCAGGATAACGCCACCAGATCAGCATTAAAGCTACTAGACACAAGAGAAAAATCCATTTTTAATAGACTATAGACATCCAAGAAGAGCATACAGACACAGCACTGCACTTTGACTAGAAGTGCTTAACATGCTGTATCTTTAATTTTGGGACACTTGGAACTGTTTTAAATGATTGAATGTGGCCAATTATCTTCCTTTAGTCTTGGTTAAGTAACATATAAGGAAAACCAAAGAACTTATATCATCAGTCAATCTCATTCAGGAATTCGGTTCTGTGTATTTTTCTTAATCATGACTAAAATAAAAATCTGAGGGTTATTCTCATAAAGCTTTTTTTTCTGCCCAGTGTTCAAAAAAAAAAAAAAATCAGGAAAAAAGACCTGGAAAAAAAGGTGTCAGCCAAATGTACAAAGCTCATTCTGAAAAGCCTTTTATCAAAATATGCTTGGTCACTTGATGCTAATAAATGCAATTGTGTAGAAACCAGTGTCACAGCATATCAATTATTTCTCCTACTTTGACATAACCAAAACATCCCATGTTAACTGTTTTTCAGCCAAATATGTCAATATGGCCAAGGTCAGGGTGCAAAAGCACGAGCCACATGGAAGCAGGACAAAATGTAAGGAAGCCGGGAAACCAGCTTGTCTCAGCCAGCACGGGGTAGGTGACTGCTGCTGCCACCAGACAGATTCTCTCAGACAGGACAGCACTTGCCATCTGTCACTAAGAGGAATTTTACCCTCATTTCACCTGCATTGCTATTTGAAAGGACATTTGGAAAACAATCCACAACATTGGAATTGCTACATAGCCTTCAATCAGTTTCTGCTGCAGCAACTGATTTTCTCTTACACAGTGTCTCAGGACATTTTTCTCCATTGCTGTTTACATTTTTTTTTTTTTTAAAGACTGGTGGTGCCCTACACTGTTGCTAATTGTTTACTTTCCCCCTCCTCCGCTATGGAATTTTGTTTGGCCAAGACCATCTTATATTTCATGGAAGTCCTAGTGGGAGGTAGGGATTGCAGAGCCACAGCAATTAATGATAAACAGACACTATTTACAGATTAGTCTGAGTATTCCACTGACAGAAGAAAACAGAGCTCATTTTAAAACCTCTGTAAAATCTGGATATATCTTTCCATCTCTTCTATGATTCCTCTGCATCTAGAGGGGAGAAGGCATTTTGGTTTTGTTGGTTTGGACTTGAGGTTTTTTAAGTTCCCTTTTGTACACAAGAAATTTAAAATTCTTTTTAATTTAAAACCTTGTTTCTGTATTCCCTCATCCTCATAAAATTCTTTCTGCTATAAAGAGCTGAGAAATTTTAGGCCCCTTCTGCCTATTCTAACACAGAAGAGGTTATACCTGTTCAACCTCAAAAGCACAATGGAGATGAGAAAACTTCCTACATTCTCAGGTTTTTTTATCTTATGCATTGAGAGACTAAAAAAATCAACACTTTTTTTAATCTACTAGGGCTTACCTACCAACAGCAGCAAGAAATCATCCCCACACCATATAAATGAGAGAAAGCAAATAGGACCAGACCCTTCGTTACACCTGTGCAACACAGGGAACAGATAACAAAAGGTATCAAATCTGAACAGAAGCACTTCACACAAATTTGAATGATACCCAGCAAAAGGCAAGGAGGGGAAAGGCCATCAGAGGAAATGTGGTTTGCCCAGAGTCACACATCAAGTCAATAGCAGAAGTCAGATGAGTTCCCTGCTCCTGACCCTACGCAAACAGACAGACCATGCTCCCTTGTGCCTTACCCCTTCCAGGACCTTCCTGAAGCTTTTCTCCTGTACAAATCAAAAGGGGGATTTAAAAAAAAAAATAGATCTGCTGTAATCAACAGATGGAAGTGTTTTTGTAATTGTTAGCCCAGTACCTGGAGCCTTGTTTACACTGTAACTTTTCACTCCTCAATCAATGGAAATAAAATAAGCATTTGTGTCCTTAGCAAATACCTATTCACTTCCTGGGACATGTGTTACACAGCACAGGAATTGAGAAACGCTTTTGATCACAACCTTGGGAGCTGCATAGCAGAGAGTGGTGTAAAGGTTATGCTCCTGAGATTTGTTTCCTGACACAACAGCTACAAGAATTCAGCCTGTACTCATTGGGAAAGGCATGAAGGATGAAAAGTTCATAAGCATATGATCCCTGTAACTTTTATTCCATGCATACACAATGTCTAGTTTTCACTCTGCGGATGGTGCAACATAAAGAGAAAACTCATTTTCTAAGTATCCCACCATGAAAAGGTATTATACTTACAATTCAAAGGCTTCAGTTAATCTAGGAAAAAGATCAAGTTAACAAGCATAACAGCCACTCTACAGGCTAGATACAAACCTTCCTAATTTGGTTATTTGCATTCTTAAACTGCTTAAAGACACAGGCAGAAACTTTAAGAAGTGGCCGTTCTTGGTTCATTCGTACCTCTCCTGTGCCATCTACTGCTTACAAGTTGTTACTGACGCTGTAATACTCGGAAAATTCTGATTACCTGGCTTCCCTGCTCATGGCAAGATGGACAAGGGACGATAAACTTACAAATTCAAGCTTCAGTGAGGAAAGGACTAAAACCAAAGAAAAATATACACATAAATGCATAATTAAAAAAAAAAAATTAAAAAAATTTTAAAAAAATTTCCACCCCAGAGTGGAAATTCAGCACACGGTTGCGGAAACACAACATTAAAAAAAAAGGCAAAAGAACACTGTGTCCTAGCAGTTATTCCAATGTGAGACAAGCAGCACACAAAGCCTGTCAAAGAACCTGGGTAGGGAAAAAGACAAGGGAGAATCAAGCTAAATAATCTTTACATACATAATTCTTCCCATCTGCCCAATTTCTGGTCTGGCTCCTGTATGGTGTCTTGTCAGAAGAGCCACTAAAAGCAGAGCCTGCAACAGCTACTTCCTGCTTTTCCCAGCAGCTTCAACCTTTTTCCTGTTTTAGACTTCTCATCTTCTGAGCTGAAAACATGGATTGTACACCTGGAGAGTGCTCACCTTCATTAGGGCAAATGTGGATTTAGTCTTGATGCTCTGCAGAAATTGACTGCCAGTTTTGTTGTTGAAACGCTGTGGCTAAACCCAAAAAATGGACCTACAGCCGTGTCCTATGTGCCAGAATTCCTGGCAAAAAGAGCTCCTCTCTCTGGAACGTCCAGCATTGTTCAAGTACGCCACAAAACCATTTGTCTGCAGGGTGGTGAAAGGGGAGTAGAAGGTTCTTTCAAAAGCTATAAAAGTGGGGAGGAAATACTTGGGAAGCTAACTGCCTCCTGACTAAAACCCAGAAACTTATTCATGTCCAAAAGCCATTGGTGAATTCCAGAAGAGAAAGGGAAGAATTCACCAGCTGGGAACAGAAACCCAGGTAATGTGCTGCCAGATCTAAAGTGTCCTTGTAAAAAGGGCACAGTTTGAACTCTCACTTGGGAGAATTCTGTTTTGCCTTGGACAGGCAAATTGCTGTTGAATGACCCCATGCCTGTGCTCTCCTCTGTGGGCCCTAAACTTGAGAACAAAAGTGTTGGATGCAGGTTCCGAACTACAATCCAGCAAAGGCACTGAATTTATGTACCAAATCAGGCAAACCAACAATTTTTTATTGGTTCAAACTCAACAGTTCCCTGTAATTCAAGTCTTAGTACAAGAAAAAGTATTAGTTCTCCAATCAGAAGTCCAGGGGGAAAATAAGCCAACTTTTAAAGGAAAATTTTTAACTTTAAGGAATTTTATTTTTTTAACAATGTAAACTTGTTCAATCCCTGTAAATTGATACATGTGCTTAAGTTTAAAGAAAAAATATGAAAGTTAAATCAGAAAAATAGATGACATACAGGTTTGCATAAAAATTTCTGGTGTACAGAACAGCACAAAAAGCCAGAATATTTGCAAGAGAAGTAGCAGAGAAGGTGTGAAATGTCAAGATCACCTATGCCTGAGGGAGAGTGTGTTGATGACTAGCAATCATTATTACTCCAAATTGCCCAGCTCTGTCACAGAACTGGGCACAGAAACACAGAAAATATCAAGAAAATGGGAAATAACAGCAGAATTGCTGTAAAGAACACTCACTAGATGATCCATTTTAACCTGTATGTGGAAGAAGGTGTTCATGTCAAAGTAATATCCTGCTGTAGCTATTACAGGGGACTTCACACCAGTGCTTTCCATTACTATATAGTCAGCAGAGCTTTGCTCTTCTTGGTTATGAAGAGAGATCTGTTCTGAGAAGTGGCATCCTGTTCACCACACACTTTCCCCTAGCATCTTCCAATCTGTCAGGGAAGCCTACAAAAATGGAGGTGTCCAGATTCAAGGAAGAGCCAGAAGGAACATGGCAGGATCTGTTCTGAACATGCAGGGTACTGTACATATCCAGACCTAAACAACATTGAAATTGTGGTGTATTTTGCCATGCATTAGGCATAGAGAAATAGCACTGCAGACATCTGTACAGGGAGCAAGGGTTCCATGAAGAGTCTTGACCACACTACTGTTTTCCATAAGACATTGCTTAACAAACCTCACAGCAGAAAGAAGGAAACAACAATTAAAAACTAACCAGGCTAAAAACTAACCAGCCTGGAATAACTTGAGTAAAAAAATAAAACCAAACCAAAATATATATTTAAAAAATCTTTCCCCCACAAAAAGTTTAAAAAAAAATTTTAAAAAAGGAAGAAAACCATCAGAGTTCAGCGTGAGCAACAAATAGAATGGGCTGATGTGAAATCAGCAGTGCCAATGAGCTCACCACATTATTTTTTAAGTGAAGCCTGGCAAATCAAGGAAAGATGAAGTCCAAATGTTTTAGCAGCTCTCTGAAACTCTACCAAGGGGATTAAAATGTGCATTCTGGAAAGCTTAAAAATGAAAAAAGAAAACAAATATAAAACTGCAAATCTTGGCAATAAGAGGGGAGCTTGGCTTTATCACAAGTAAAACAATGCTCGAGCACCTCAGATGCACCTCACTAATTCTCAAAACATTCAAGTAGCCTATCTCTAGCCTGAGTGTCATCTGTTTAGCATCAATCCATGGAGGTTTTTTTACATTGAAGTCCAAGGGGAATGCAGTATAAAGAGATCATCTCCAGGGATATACATGCAAAGCAAATTTCTCAAATTATATGGATTCAATTAAATAAAAATATCACTTACTAAGGTTTGTCAATTATCTAGTAAAGGTCTGAGACTGTATCTCCCTTGTTTTCCTTAAATTACAACTCTCAAGCCAAAACCAACTAGTAATATGATCCTGGTTTAAGTTTACCTTGATTCCCCTTCTGAGATCATTTTGCTTTCCCCAAGTGAATAGTATTTCTTCTATAACCTAACAAGATAGGATTAACCAAGTTGTTTTGGAAAATACTATATAATTTATTTACAATACAAAATTCCCACACGAGGAGCTTTCCTTGATGCAAATGCTTCATGAAAGCAACCATTAACATGATTGCCATCCACACAAATATGTCAGCAGGATTGGACTCCTTAAATTACAATTAGGCCTTAAAATGGGATTTGGCTCTTCAGCTATAGACAACAAATCTTGGAATTTGTAAAAATGTTCCTCTTCTCTTTCTGCTGTTATGTTGGGATAAGTTCCACCAAGGAACAAAGAGGCAGTTTCCAGTAATTTCAAGAAAACTGTTACATCTAAATATTTTTACAGATCTAGGTCTTCAGATCAAAGTTTGGGTCTTTCATTTGGGTGATACCACAGCAAAAACACTTCCTTGTCATTTTTGGTGGTTATACCAAGTCCCCCACCAAAAATTTTCAGTATAGCAAGCTACCACCTGCCAAAAAGGTCATTACGAATTAATGTATTCACCCAAACTAGCTAAATAAACAGCTCTGCTTTTCTATGCAAGTAGCCAATCCTCTGGAGTAGAAAAGTCAGTTGGGGAAGAGCAGCCCTCAGCATCATGGCTGTGGCAACAACAATAAAAGGCAGGAGGGAATCTCTTTTGCAAGAATGAATAATTCTCTGTCCAAGTATTTAAATATATTCTAGGTGCCAGTATTAGAATACATGCAGCCTTAAATGTCCATAAATGTTCCATTTATGAGGTTAAGATCAATTTTCTTCTGTAACAAAAACTGATGAATGTTACATGTCCATTTTGCAATCTTTCAAAATGATCAAATGACATAAACTTGAAACCGCAATGATGATGGCAGTTTTCTCCCACCATGAGAGCAGAGGGAAACAGCTAACATAACCAATATTGGTAATAATTGGTAATGTGTATATGTACACACACAGAGCAGTAACCTTTGAATGGGCATGCTTATGTCCTTCCATTCCCCATAAAAAGCATTTCCTTCCTTGTTCTGGTTTTCTGAATTCCACCCTGCTGATTCAAACCAGGAGAATACTGTAACCTGCGCCTCCTCAGCAAGTTCCTATTTCCACTTCCTTTTTAAAATTTTATATATATTTTTTAATAACTCTAAACCTAAGCAGGCACACAGATATAAAAGTCTGCTGAGGATATAGAGGTTGACATCCAGTTATTTGTACAACATCAGCATAATACCACACATTAGCACTGTTGTTAAAAAACATTTCAGTGACAGAAGCATGTGACATGTTATGACAACATCTGGCATTCTCCTAAAAATAATGGAGTTCGTTTTCTTATTCCCCAAGCAGACTTGATGAAATGTGGCACTTCCTGGAGTATCAGTAACACACACATCCATGACCAGAGCATCTCCAGTTTCTTCAGCACTGACTATTTTCAAACAAACAGCCACACTCTCATGTGGCTCACACCGGAAGCATCAGAACAAAAAAAAAAAGAAAAAAAAAAACCAAACAAAAAAAAATCAATGGGATTTGACGGGGTGCAAGGCAAAGCAGAATTAAACCCAAAGGTTCTGACGGGGAAAAATTATGTCAGGCTTCCAAGCCTCACAGAAGCTTATTTTTCATGGCTTGCTCCCCTGCCCCTGTGGATGTCTATGGTATTCTTTGGCTGACAGAAATCTGAAAATCTCAGATCCTTTTTGTTCCACTGAAACCACAAAAGTTTGGAGAATCTCACATAAACAGACACATGAGAGCCTTTGGTAAAACTGCAGACAACAGTTCTAATTTTTTTTGTTACGTTGGAAAAATAAGCTCCCCTTGTTTTCCTAACTGCTCCTTCTTCTCCTATAAACTCAGCCACCCAAGGTCTTTAAAAACAGGAGAGAGGTTAATAGTTTAAAGCATGGGAATGTATTTTTCCTATAGGGTTGCTGGAGGAGAGCTCACAGATATTCACCTGATGACAGAATTTTTTGCCTGGGACAGAATCTCTGAAGTCACTACCTTCCAATATATTCCTCAGACTGTTTTTCTAGAGAGTTTTGTCAAGTCAACCTTGATGGTTGGTTAAGCTAATTACAACTTTCCCTAATGAATTCAGAAAGTGCTCTTCTGCATCACAATTATAAAAGCCTGCATCTTTCTCCTACGGGGATGTTTGCTACCAGAAGCAGCACTGTCACTTGAATTACCATGATAACATGGCTAACATGAGGGTGTACCCATGCAAGGAGCACACAGAAAACCACAGCTGAATTTATAGGGGAAAACTGTGTCTATTTTGGCATAATAAGGTTAAAGGATTTAGGCTTTAAGCTCAGCAAGTGTTAATCCATTTACTCTCACTCTGGTACGTAGCAGTGGTCCCTGATCCTCAAATTGCAGTAAATGACAAATGGTGTTTCTGCAGACAGCGTGCTTCACTCTCACATGTTACTCAGAAAAACCCCTTACTAATTCCAGTGGAAATAGAATTTGGCTTAGGGGAAGTAAGACCAAGCCATTCATTTTACCTTAATGAACAGAAAACTCTTCAGACAAGTAAACCTGTCCTATTCTGCTCAGTGTTCTCACTTAATTTCTTCCTCTGCATATTTACTATCTTTTAGCTTCATTTGGTGAGTTCAAAAAGCCAAACAAGCTGGAGAAAACAGGTATCCCATATGCAAAAAAACCCCAAAATGAATTATTTTATCTGTATAAAGTGCCTATCTTACACTGTGCACATTTCCCAGTCAGTACCAGGGTTTCATTCTGCAATGATCAACAAAAGTATGGATGGAGGGAAGTTGCAAACACACATATAATTCTCTCCTCTCACTCCACTTTCCCTGTTATCTTCCCACCTTCAGGCAACTCCAAGTTGGTGTCTGTCCAGGGTGGATAATAACAACAATCCTACCCAGCATAATGTACATACAACAATTTTCTGGACTAAAACATTTTAAAGACATAATTTCCTGGTTCCTTCTGCAACTCCATCCCCTTCCCATTTTGTATTCCTCAAAGACTGTGATCCTCAACTTCTCCTAAGAGTCTCCTAAAATTTCCTGGAAGTCTCATACCTTTTTGACATTTCTCTATTCTTTTAGCCCTATTTTAACACACCATTTTTCATCTTTACTATTCCCTGCTGATCTCCTTTTTGAGCTCAGCCAAGCAGCATCATGCACAAGGGGACACGTGCAGCAGAGAGATCTCGGTTATTTAGGTGGGAGGTTCCTGACCCTGGCTGTACAGCTATGTGTTCGCCTTGAAATGAAGTTACTTGAGGTATAAATCTCATCAGATAAAGTGTGGTTCCTAAAAATTTACACTTTAAAGCTTAATAAATCAAAGGAGGGGAAAAATAGTGAGGGGTTCTGAGCATTTGACTGTACCTTCTATCAACACAGCTTTTTCCAATTTTTCTGCCAACATGCAGACTATTCATTTTAACTCCATCTCACAAAAAAACATTAAAATATTTCTTTATTTATCAAGATTTTTATTTTCAAGAACATACTGTTCACAAACTGACCCCTTAACAGGCTTTAAATCACCTAGGTATTCTTTATCTGGCATTCCTTCCTTTCATCATCAAAGCATCTGAACATCTTCCAAAAATTCTTCACACAACATGGCAAGCACATGCTATGTTAAATTCCCTCCCTTTGATCAAAACAATCCTTTTTGTTCCTAGCACATTGCCTTGTTTGTTTTAGGGCAACGACTTAGTCTAAGAGATGGATCAGCTGGAGAACTTCACAGGTGTTGGCACTGCCCCTGGGTAATAGTTCTCCTTTTCTTATGCTAAAAGCATCTGCCCTTGTGCAATAAAATTCCATTAAACTACAGAAGTGGAGGTGAGAATCAGTCCTCAGCACGACAAGGCTCAGATTCTGATATTAAGGACAGGACTTCCTCTTTCCTCACCCTATTCCCAAGAGCACTCCACCCCCATCTGTTCCAATGGTGTGTGGTCATCGTTAATTCTGTATTAAATCACAGACTAGATCTATCACCATGACAATGCATCACCCTACAGAGCAAAGAACATTACAAAATTCCACACCTCTCACTGGCCATAACTGTTAATAATGCATTTCACTTAGAGTGTAGCCTTCTGCTCATTAAACGTGACCAAAATACTCCAATGAGAACAAAAGCACAAGTTAGGATTTCATTTTCAAAGTGTTGAGTAGAAGACTGGGACATAAATCTATAGCATTTGCCCCTGAAACCTCGCAGCAGATTTAAGGTATAACCTCTAGGTAAGTGATAAACTATTTAAAGTCCTTTCAGAAGTTCTGAAAGCGCAGACCAAACCCAATTTTGCTCAGCTCCTACAAACCTTCCTCTCTGTTAAAGTAGGTTTCAGACACCCTACATTGGAAGGAAGGGAATTTATACAGAATAGAGCTATCAGAGAGGCAAGGAGGCAGCACTGGAAGGAACACTCTGCTCCCTGGAAGGGGCCGTTGGATCGCAGGTGGTCCCCAGGCTTGACACTAAATGGTTTGATCTTCCCAAACCAAAAGGCCCACGAGGCAGGCAAGGACTTTGCCTCCTAAAAGTCTTCTATGGAAGAATACTACCCCAGAGAATCAGGGGCTCTTGAAGGACAGCTTGCTGAAGACACTTAAAAAATAATAATAATCTATCCCGCATTTTATTTTATAAAGATGACTTACCAAAATCTAGGCTGGCACCATCTCCCATCCCTCCCTGAAACATTAGCTTGAAACAACAGCAAAGCATCTTCCCACATGTTTCCCTTTTAAGGCAAGGGCTGCTGGAGTACAGTGGGTCATTCCACGTGACAGATTAACCAAAACTGGATTTCTGTAGTGGAGCTTTGAGTATAATAATTGTTACATGATGCACTGTGCATTGCCAATGTCAAGCTGGCTTCAGTGCAGATCTGCCTTTTCCACTGCAGGAAAGCAGCATCTCAGTTTACACAGTTCTTAATTTACCAATCTTGTTGGTGGTATGTGTGTCTAATGGGGGCTTTGACAGTAAAACAGTCCTGTTAATAGATCATGATTTATTCCATTATTCACCATTTCCTTTAAGCTTTTCTATTTCAGGAAATCAAAGATATTTTAGAGTCAAGTTGTATTTTCCTAGGCTCTCCACCAACATTACTAGACTACACCTAGCCATCTTCAGTGGCAACTGTAAATGATACAAGCAGTGGAAAAATCTGATGAGCCACACATAAACCAAAATAATATTTCAGTGACGCAAGATAGACAGAATTTAAATAATAGCAAGAACAGGATAGACTAGAATGATCGAAACTTCTCAGTGAGGATGGAAGCATTTATACAGAATGGTTCTTAATGCAGCCAGTTCCAATTCCAGCATCCCAGTTCCATACCCCATGCCATATATATTAAGACTGTTTCTATGCAGTTAGGATGTCAATTTTGTTACTTTTTCCAGAGAAGCTTATGGACCTTTCAGGGTTTTTGGTTTGGCTTGTTTTTCCCTTCTTTGCAATCCATTTTTCCTTTCCTTCCATCGTCTTCATCCCCAAAGTCTGTTTCTTCCATCGCTCCCAAAATATCTGCCAAATCTCACCTTTCATTTCCTTTTCATATTTTCCTTCTTTATTACTTACCCCTACTCACACACACCTTGAATCATCAATCAAAATCTTCCCACCTAGATTCTTCTCATCATCTTCAGTTTAAAGCAATGGGGTTACTGGATCCTCTTTAAAGGCATACTTTTTTTACCGTAACTCAGCTCCAATTTTATTTACAATTTTTTTTCTTTTGCTGCATTAAAAATATTTTTAAGCCAAAGAGAACTGCAGAAGTTCTCCAGTAAAAACACCACTCTGGGCCCAATCCTTCCAAGCCTCAAGTGTGGGCAGCCTGCACATTCCAGTTCCCTGCCACTGCTGGGAATTTATAATGGCAAAAGCAGGGCTGGTCTCATCTATCACTGTGTCATCATCCACAAGATGCAACGGAGCTCTGAGATTCTGCCTCCTCCTTTATTTTTTTTTTTCCCCTGTTCCAAAGGAAGCAACTGATTTCTAGAAAATACTTTGGAGCTTTTAATTCCCTGGGACTTCACATGGGCGAGGCACACTGCCTGCTCAGTTACATGGTACACGATTAGGATCTGTGATTTCAAGCTGCTACATTTCAGTTTTGAGCTGACCTTTTCCTATGTAATGCTGGTAACAGACCTAGAAATTAAAAGCCCAGAGATTCCCATCTTCCTTTTACTCCCACATAGCAAATAGCTGTTTCAACTCCCTACTCCTGAAGCATTTCTGAGCATTTTTCTTCCTTCAAAAGGCAGTGGATGGACCAGGCTACAGGAGCTGCTGTTACTTGACAACAGTGGTAATAATTTAGCAATGTTTAAAATAACCCCTTAGAACTTAGTAGAAACTAGAAAAAAATCTATAATTGCTTTTATAATTAACTGGAAAAATACTCTCATGTGAGCTTATCACATATTTCATTATCACTGGTTTTAAAATATACTAATTTAAACCTTTAAATCCTTCCATCATCCTCATATTTTACAACCACAGGATCCAGAGTGAATTGTCAAAAACACTTACAAGAACCACCCTTCCACAGATACAAATGGAAAAGATGAAATATCAGGAGATTTACCTTCTTATGCAACTGTCAACTTAGATCAACAATTTTTCCTTCTTTGAAGGTTTGGTTCCTATACAACAGAAAACCACCAAAGTAATGGATAATTTGAAGAAAAATGCTGCAATCTGGACAGGCAATCAGTTTCTGCCAGTCCTACACAAGGCATTTAAGAACCACAAAAAAACCTTAAAACTAAAACACTCCCCCCAGAAACAACTCTATACTCCCTTTTATCACCTTCTGCCCCACCAAGGTGGATTAAGGGATCTCACCCGTGTTGCCATCTCCCAGGTGACTGCAGCTGAGCCTGGCCTCCTTCTTACCATTCAACCCCTCCTCCCCAATGAAGCCTGCTGCTTCCACAGAGTAACCCTCTCACTAAAGCTTGAAACCAAAGGGCCTGAAGGTTTGAGCACCCAAAATAACATCACATTTTACAGGCCTTTTCCTTGACTCTCCCTCCTAATTTTGGTGTTTTGCCCAGCACCTGCCCAGCGATGGCAAGAGTTCAACGGCAAGTGATGACAGGCTGGCTTTGAAACAGTTAACAGAGAACTTGAGAAGCTCTGGAAGGGTCTGATCTGAATTGCATTTTCCTGGATGTAATTGCTTCTAAACAGAGGTAATATTAAACAACTGCTCTTCTGCTTGGCAAGCTCTCAGGATGCTTCCCAGGGCTGTAATACTATAATATCCTCCTGTCCTTGCTGCACACAAAGTTATGTGGGAACACAATGAACAAGGCAGGCAAAGCTGCTCTGCTAATAGGAAGAAGACATTTAACTCCATATTTGTGTTCAAATCAACATAAATACACACATAGAAAAATACATATACACATATTTATTTCTTTAGTCTTAGAAAAACACTCAAGAGCTCTGGCCTCATCTACATCCTGAGCACAGCCCAGAAAGCAGACTATAATATGAGACGTCCTCTAAGCCTCTCTCAGCATTCCCAGCCTCAAATTCCCAGCTGTTTGGATGCTAGAGGAGGTTGAGCTGGAGCGCAAGCATGATGTTATTCCTAGGACAAAGAGTAAACACAACCAGATCTCTGTGGCGACTGGCCTTGGTGGCTTTTATTCAGTTCCAGGGTTGAATAAGAGGGGTAGGAACTGAGTAGGAACTGAGCAGGAATGTTCCTGCCCCAGACAAAATCAAAACTTCATCAGCAATCATGGCCTGTTGCAGATGGCATTTGTGCACTTAAACAAAATGAATCAGAGTACAGAAAGTCGTGTAAAACAATAAAGCACTGGAAGTAATGACATGAAGATCACTCTTTTAAGAGGACCTACCCAAACAGCAAATATTTACATGGTGAGGCCACAGCTACTCCTTTTGAAGTCAGCCTCATTAAGTATGTTAGGAAATTTTTCCCCATAAGGAAAAACCACCATGAAGGTTTATTTCAGCCTTGCCATCAAGGAAGAAAAATGCTTGTGAGTGATACTGGTAATTTCTCTCAATGGAAGTCATAGCTCATGCTCTGCATTTCCCTCTCCCTGAATCTTTTCTGTGCACCAAAAACTTTCTCTGCATCACGAAAACCTGAGTTTACACAATTCCTTAAATGTCTGAGAATCATGAAGACCCTGTAAAAGCTTTTCCACTACATTTTTCCAGGTTTTTGGTTTTTTTGCGTTTTTTCACTACTGAGTTTTCTTAAATGCTTTCTTCCTCAGTCTAACTTACAAACTAATTTCATATACTTCATTTCTTTTTTCCTACTGTGAGCAATTCCCAACTCTTTCTGGTTCTGGTACAGGTGCTTGGAAAATGAGGTGAAAACCTTTTCTAAGTAATCTTTTCTTTTAGGAGTCCAACAGAAGCTTTCAGAGCACGTCCTTGTTCTAATGCTAAGGCAGAGGAATTATATGAGAGGGATCTGAGTAAAGAATTCAGATTAGGGGTAACCTGTCCTTTGAGATAACATTTTCTTCAAAGTTATACTGCTCTGGCTTAGATCTTCTCCCATGAACTAAAAGAGTTAACAAAGCAAAAAACTTTCCCTGCACTCTCTACAGACACTCTCATACAGTTTCCAAGTGTTCCAAGAGTAAGGAAGATAAAGTTTCTTTCCTTTATTTCTTAATGCAGTAAAAACATTCAACAGACCACAAGAGGTCTTGGAAGCGTGGACAACATGTAAAATTCTTTGTTTTGGGAAACAGTTACTGATAAGCTTTGTATTGTACCAAGCTCTTTAAAAAATACTTATCCCAAGATACAACTTGGTGGTTTTCAGATCCTTTTAATAAACTGCAAAAGTCAAAATTGGTTGGTGTTAATATCATCAGTGACAACATGCAGACTAGAGAGACAAGTGAATATGTATTGAAGTGAATGGAACTAAATTTTGAATCGTGTGACTGTGTATCAAGGGGTTTAGGCATTACTGAGTTCTTCAATGGAAACATCTGCTCAACAGCAAAGCAGCTGTCAGAAAAATTAAAATTGACAATTAATACATAAGTTAGCATAAGGCCGTGGATGTATTGTTGATTCTAGCTTTGATCTGATTAAAACTCAAAACTTGAGGGGGTCACTGAGGGAGGTTCACGTAAATAAATTTGGGAAGATGTTAAAACAATCTGCAGAAAGATTACTGAATTTATACAAAGAATGCCACACAAAGAGTACTTCATAAGTTAATTAACTGAAGCAGCAGTTGATAATAAAAGTAATATGCTATCATATAATGAAAAATGATATTATAACACAAAAAAAGGGCCAGGTTGACAAGTTCTCAATTAAGTTCATGTTGCAATCAAGCCTGAAAGCAGTTTCACTGATTTTTTTGGGAATTCTTTTATGATAAATAATAAGAATTCATCCGCATTTAAAAGAAATCCTACAGAATAAGAACCCTAAAGAAACAGCTACAGCAAATGTGAGGTTATTCCTCATAGTCCCCCAAAAAATTTGTGCTTCAAAAGGGATTTTCTCTCTGCCTCCATTTGTGGCTTGCACTGGAACTTCAGTTTTCTCTCTTAAATGATCCTTCATCATTAAAACTTGGAACTTCTTACTCTCGTACACTAGACATGAACTCCAAAAAGAAATGATATGAAATGGCTCCTATGGCTGATGGGGACTGCCGTGCCCAAGACAAAAAAACACTTAGGAAATTTTGCTTCCAAAAACATCCTAAGATCCCTTCCCATCTATGGAATTTTCTGTTTTTCTCCCCCACCCACACACTGAAGACTGTGCTTTCCAAGTAGTTCTTTTCCCTAATAAAACTACTGTTCTTTTCCTTCATAAATGCACTGTGCCATCCGAAAATTTCCTTTATGTGTGGAATTAGGAATGAACTACATCTTTTTTCCAGATATCAGGCATTAAAACAATTGCTCCTAGGCAGCCACTGTGAACACAAAGTATCAGTGTGAAACATTGTTAGAAGTTACAAAAATAAAAGTCCTCAATAGTGGAAAAGATGAAAAATCAAGCTTTATTTTGAATTTGTTACACTGCCTTGAGAAAGTAGGCTGATTTTCATTAGCATGCAAGTGGTTTATATGTGTCTGCTTTCCAAGATCAAGCACTTGAGAAGGGGGGGAAAAGGGGAAAAATTAGGAAATTGCATAAGGACCTGCCCATCTTAGGTCACAATGATTAATGAAATGGAAATGTTAATGCAGCTCAGAAGTGGCCATATCACATGGAAGTTCAGAAAATAACTACCAAGTTGTTTCCAAAAAACTGTACCCATTAATAATCCCAACCCTCAGCTGGAACACAAGAGGCATGAGGGAGGTATGTGGACCCTGGTGGTATTGATTAGACCATGCCATTGAAAGTTTCACACACCAACCACAACCCATCTAGGAAAACCACCAAGAGCTGAATTCCAGTAAGGACAAAATAATTTTTAAATGGACGTGTAATTTTTTGCAAGGGCTCCTGCCAGCACCAGCGTAGATCAAATGAAATCACAAGTTTCTCAGCCCCTCATGACATGTAAGATTTCTTCAACATCTATGCAATCTTTTTTGCTTGACATTCTTTACATCTCAAGATTCCTCAAGTCTTAATAATATTAATTCTTGTTGCTAGTAAATGTTTGGGTGCTGCTGTACAGTACAGTTCCCTTTATTATAGAATGCTGTATCAAAAGTAGATAAAATATTATATTGATAAAGTGTTTAGTTATCCAAACAAATTCAATGTATTTTCTGAGCAGATATAAAAGGTAAACTGAGATTGCAACAGTAATTATCTAAATGTCTATTAGTGGAATATAGTACAAAATCTGCTGCTAAAGGCAAAATTGTCTCACAAACAGAAATAATATGGAATATGATAATGAGAGAACTTTTTAGTTTGAAATCTATATTTCTCCTCTTTCTGGCATGCCTGAAGTGCCCTGGATTAATTTAAATCACAATTCTAGCAATGTACAGTTCAAATTCAGAGAAATGAAAATGAAACCTTACACTTGTACAAAGCTGACTGTTTAAATATTTAAATATTCAAGACCAAGTATAAATTAAGGGAAAATGCCCTGTACTGAGATTTAGAAAAGTATCTACAAGGTGTGGGGGCAGATGAGAACTTCAGAGTCAACCTTGGGGTGCAAAAGAAACAGCGCTGTCAAATGGCTACTAGGTTGTACATGACAGGTACTTGTATTTAGTCAGAGGAAAAACATAAAAGCAGGATTTGTGTGAAAAGATAATCTGATTAGACCACGCTACAGGTAATAAGGAAGGTTGACAAACTTTCTTGTTCTGAGAGTTTCTGCAATTACGTCAGTTGTTTTAACAATGAGATACCACCTTTCCCTTCATAACTTCACATAGGTGTGGCACTTCACACCCTGCACTATTAACTCCTCACTACTCCAGTCAGAAACTCTGGGAAAAGGCAATATTACCACTTTACCCGAGGAACGAAACAGTAGGAATATGTGAGGTTTTGTTGCCTCTGTTTTTGGATGGGCATGTTCATAAAAACTTCTTTTTTTTCTTTATCTTTTAAAGCATCTTCAAGAGAGAGACAAGTCAAAAGAGCTGGCATCTGTCAAACGAATCACACATGAGCCACAGCAGATGTTAAATAAAGCAAGCATGTTACTGTTTCAGCTGTAAAATAGTCTGAAGCATTATTGGAGCATTATATGAAAAAGATCCCTTTGGAGTTGTTCTTTTATCATGCAACACATCAAAAGACACAGCACCAGTGTAATTATTCTCATAATTAAAATTCACAGAAAATACAGTGATTACATCAATTAGTGATTGATTTGAGACACAGCAGAATCCAAACGCACACAGAATTTGTCACTAGAAAGGGCATATATTTATTCTGTAACAATGTGGTTGAGGCCACACCTCAAATGCTGTGTCAAGTTCAAGAAGGACATTGAGAGAGCTTTAAATTGGGTGCTGGGAAAAATTTCTTCACTGAAAGGGTTGTCAAACATTGGAATTACTGCCCAGGAATGTGGTAGAGTCAAAAGCTCTAAAGATATGTCTCTATGGCACTTAGGGACATGGTTTAGTGAAAGACTTGTGTTGGTTTAACTGTTGGACTCAACAATCTTAAAGGTCTTTTTCAAAATAAATTATTCTGTGAGTTCAGAGAGGATAACAGACGGAGAGATCATTCCGACCTACCTGGTAATAAGAACTCACTTTCTTCCACTCTACTCACTAAACAGTAATTGAATGAACTATAAAGAATTAGATCAAGTTACTCTTGGGTAAAAAAGATATTTTTTGTTAGGCAGCAAGCTTTTTTTCAAGGCCTTGTCTTCAGGAATATTAAAGTTATAGTTGTAATTCAAACTTGTAAACATAAATCAATGCAAATAGTTCCATGTTCTCTTCTCTTAGTCTGCAAATATCCCTTCTCTTCACTAGGATTTTACTCCATGGTAGTAAAACCACAGGTAACCTTATGCTAGCAACCACAAGTTAAGTACAGCCTTTTCTGCTGGGTCTGGAGAATGAAGTAGGCAAATACGTGCATTTAGCACTAGAATTATTTTGCACAAAGTACAATTCTTGAGAAGGTTTTTATTTGGTAAAGTACTATAATGTGCTTGGTAGATCAAATTCCCCAAGAGTGAAAATGTACCAAACTGATGCTAAGGAAATACTTAATGTGCACAAAGGTCACTAATTTAAGAGTCTTCCTAATTTCAGAACACAAATCGGTCATTTCAGGTTCTTTCAGGAGATTAATGAGGCATTAAACAATCTCTAAAGGAAGTCAGGAAAATCACTGAACCTTTTAAGCTTTTTTATTATACACTTGGTTTCATATCCTGAAATTATGTTGCATATTATTTGGCTACTTTCTTTTCATTTGTCAAATTACAAATTGTCAAATTGTGTTTTTCTGTAACAGAATCTGACCTAGGCATATGACAGCACATTGCTGGAAATTTTACACAGATCCTGCAATTTATCCAGACCAGCTGAAAGCAAGCAATACATCAAATGACACTGTATGATACTGGTACCATATAAGTCAGGAACTCTGCTACATTATCTCCTTCCTCCACCAAGAAACTGTAATATGTCACCAAGAAAGGACATGCTACCCAAAACCAAACAGAAATACACACTTAAGCTAGTCAGTAAAATAGAATATTCTAGGTCAGCATTAGAAGTGAAACACCGCTAGACAGTGTTCATATGACTCTATATTCTGTCTCTGAATATGAGAACTGTGGCTGCCAGAACAAACCTCTTCAAAACTCAAAGCAATCTCCAGCAAGTCCTCTAAAGACAAGTAAGATCAGAAGTCTCCAGCTCAGAGGACTCAAGCAGTACCTCACTGCCCTGAAGATCGGACAAAAAGACCCCTTAACATCTGACATTTCTCTCAGGGGAATAAAAAAAAAAAAAAGAAAAAAAAAAGTAGGGTCTTCTGTGCAATAGTTTCTCATTCTTTGACAGGTTTCCTGGAAATACTGATTGTCAACTGGGAATTAAAAATTATTTTCCTAAAGAGAAGTACTGGGAGGCAGCATTCTCATGTCACACTGCATAGGTCAATCTGTCAGGACAGCTGGTTTCATGAAAATCAGATCCTTTTTTTTCTTTTTCCTAAATACTCTGGCTCTCAAATCAGTAACAGACACCTAATTTGGGTCTCTGCTTTCTTTTCCTAATTTGTTTTTTAGCCCTGCACATGCAGGTGGTGGATTCACACTGTTTTCCAGCTAAGATAGACCCTTGCCTTTGACAGATCTCTAGGAAACCTGTGTCTGTGTTAATGAGCAGCAGGAGTTTCCGATCAATCCATCAAAAGGACAATTATCTCAGAATATTATCCTTCAAGGTGTCTCTAAAGCAGCTTTCCCTCTGGGTTTCAATGACATCAACTAAGAAACATTTCTACAGTTCAGCCTGGGACAGGAGCAACATCTGTATTTTGGACAAGCCTTTCAGATAAAACCTTACTTAACTCCAGATAAGGACTTTCCACGGACCAAGAGCTCTGCTCCAACATATCCAATTTCCACCATCCTATTTGGAAAGATTTAGAGGGCATCCATGTCTTTTGGCTGTGACTTAAACCCTCAAGTCTGACTCAGAAGCCAAGAATTTCTCTTCTCCTTTTCCATTTCCTGCTTAATTTTGGCAGGCCAGCTTGGAGTCCCTGTAGAACAAGGCCCACATATATCATGTGCCTCCATCCTGACCACTTAAAACTTTCCTTTTCCTTCAGGGGTTCTACCGCCCTCCCCTCAGAGTAAATGCTGTTGATTAACTGCATGGTTCACATAGGGAGGGCTGTCTTGTCAGCTTTTTTATAAACAATAAGCAGTTCTAGGCAAAGGGTAATTCCATACAGCAGTGATCTGAGACAGCCAGGAAGGCTTGCAGAAAATTCTGGGGTTCACAAGCTTCTTGGGCTGGTTCTTAGTGGCATAAGCACTCACCAGCTCACTGCTCAGGGGGAAAAAATTGTAGTTACTGAATCATCTCAGAACAAAGATAAAAAATCCTCAACTTTATGCCTTTGCTGTTATTTAAGCTCAAATGTTTGGGAATTTTTTCATGTTAGCCAGTTCCTAGCCCTATGTACAGCTCACCAAGACTCTCAGTTTAAGGCCAGAGCTACACATAGCTCTGTTTCTAATAAAACTTATTTTGCTGGGAGTATTTTAACGCTGGGTATTCAAAGGGCTTTAATAGCTGTTAAATACTGGGTGTTTTCTAAGTGTATAGGGAGTTTCCTAAAGTTTTTATCCTGGTTCCTGCAGGAGTTACTGAGACCAAACATATAATGAGGAGTGTGAGGAGTCTTGGAACCACAGTACAAGCATCTCCCAGCTGAAGAAAATACTGTAAACAGTCAAAAATGACTTCTTTATAGTTTTGTCACTACTTCATTTGATTTTTCCATTCTTAGTACAAAACTTGCTGATGGACTCTTGATTCAAATAGTAATGAATGAGGCCATGAGCCTAAACAATCTGGGTCAAATACTAAAAGTCATGTAAATATCACCAGTGAAAAGAGCATAAATTGACATAGAGAGTTACAAATACTAATATAAAATCATCAGTAACCTGTAATGAACATTAGTTTTATCCCTTACTTCAGCAGACAAAGCCTCTCTGAGCTCACCTTTGACCATCCCCATTTTAAATATCATTTTAAAAAACATTTTAACCATAAGTGCAAGGCACAGTGTATTCATCTAAGTGCCTTACACAGATCTGAGCAGAAAACACAGCAAAGTTTTCACAGAAGACCTTGCTCTGGTTGTATCAAAGGATTCCAGGCACAGGACAAAATAATATTCCATCTATTTAACCTTGGGAAAAAAGCAGACAGAGGTTTGCAACCTCATTTCATAAATTGCTGGAAACTAAATGGATGCAGCATAGTTTATTGAATAACTCAAATCCCAGACATTGCATCAGACTGGTCATACTAACAGGTCTCCACCTAAGGGGCACTCTTTCACACTTTCTAACAAAGGTCAAACATACTTCAATTATCTATGTCTGTATTCAACTTATTTTTTTGCCATTCCAACGATTAAATATGCCTAGACCATTACATAACCCTTCAAAACTTGGCATTTCTATTCTATCTTGCAACATTCCCAAACACTTGCACCTTCTGCAGGCTCTTTTTCTGAGTATGAAGATCAGATGAGATTATTTTCTCAGTTTTGTGGGGGTAAATGTGATCACAGAGTACTCACTCAACGTTTTTGCTGCAAATCCACAGCAGGGCTTGGGAATAAAACATCTGTTATGCCAATCTCCCACCCATTGAATGACAGGACAAATAATCATGAATTAATAGCAAGCTGAAGACTTAGGCATTATTTATTTCATCTGCAGACTTAGGGCATGATTGTTCTCCAACAGAAATTAATGGTAAATTCCCTTTGAGCTCAACAAGAGCAAGATTAAATCCCTGCTTTCTTGCCTCCCACCAGCTTCCCTGTAGAAGCTGACAAATCAAAAATTACTATTTTTCTCTTTGGAATAACAGTGGGGAAAAAATGCACACAACAGTAAGTGAATATTTCTTCTCCCATTCTTTGACCAGGCTTCTGATTTTTACTTCAAAAACTTAACAGAGTAAACACATACACAAAAAAAAAATCCAAGAGACCGTAAAAGCATGACCAACACTTTGTAAAGTTTGTCTTTATAAAGCAGACACTTTTGCATTTAGGATACTTTTACAATCACACTAACAGAATTTCAACCCATTCACCCCCTCCACTGTCACTGCCCTCAGGCCTCTATTTCATATGCAGACTGTGGGGGCTGCCAAGACAGAGCATCCCACTGATCTTGGCAATTGGCAGCTGTGATCAATCACCTCATAAAATCCTACGTGTCAGCTACAAACCATTTGTATTTCTTAAGTCAATCTGCTAAACAGCTTAAGTCATGAATCCAGTCAAAAGGCTTGGAAGACAAACTTATTTGGATGAAATATTCCTTTAAGCCTGATTTTCTTTTTCTTTTTCTTTTTTTTTTTTTCACCATGAGAAGCTGCTTGCAGACTCCAGTGGAGATGCACTGGGGATCTTGTCTCTGATGAAGTTCCCCACAGGTATCCCTGGCCATGACAAAAGTCCCCAACCTTTTTTCAGACAATTAATCTGACCTAAATACAAAGTCAGTTATCAAACTAAAGGAAAGCAAACATCTCCCTAGAAACTGAGTATCAAACAGAGCTGTTATTACCAAACACACCACTAATTAAATGAACTTCGGTAGAATGAGATCAGCATGGAAAGTCACTCTTTCCATAATTATTTTCTCTTTAAAAACAACATGTCAATGGATTTCTTTGGACAATTTGCACATTATTGAGACTGCATATTCTGCTTTCTGCCCCTAAATAGTACTGTGAGCATAATTTAAGAGATTTGTTCACCATTTGCATACTTAATCTGTCCCACAAAAATAACAGTTTTTCCATTCAACCCTTTGGATAAATCAAAATGAAATAACCTCAAAATATGCAGATCAAACATAAAACTTAAAGGACAAAAAGTAAGGGGAAGGATTAAGAAATGAAGAAGGTACACTGAGGAGACAAACAAAGAAAGAACTGTGAAAAAGAGAGGAAAACAAAGATATGACTCACTGGAGTCATATCTTGAATGAGGAAAGAGGCCTGTGCAGCTAAGCTGCAGTAAAACCTGATTACAAAAGGATTTTTTACTACCTTGACTGCATTGTGATACCTTTTAGGAGTAGAATAACAAAGCAGAAGCCTGCCTCTTCAAACATCATCCACTCCTACAGCCATCCATGGGAACTAGCTCATTCTCCAAGAACATAACCATTACTAATACAATAATAAAACACGTTTCCATTCACAACCTGAGGGAAAAGTATATGCTGCTTCGCACATTTTTACTGTAAAATGAGAATACTGTGAAAGGCACCTTCTTAGGGTACAATGACACATTTCCTTTCTCACCCAGGCCAATAAAAGCATGTAATGCAGGCAGGGTGTCACACCTCACAGGTCTGTCCATTTGAAAGTTACTCTGAGGCAGCATCAAAGACTGAGTTAATTTGTCTTTACTAGACTGTGCATTCTGTTAGGCTTCTAAATTTGTCATCTAATTAGTGTCTGCTCAGAGGGTTTTTTTTCAGATTGGACTTTGGCAGGGAAAGGATTTTAAATGTCAGATTCATTTCTAACTTCTGTCTGACAGAGAAGTTTGTAGTTGTACAGGAGAAAAAGGACGGGAACATACCTTTTTTTTTCAGTGTGTTCCTGATGCAGAAGGCAACAGGTGCAGAATTGTTGTGGCTTGATGGTATTTCATTACTGTCTTTGAGGAAAATTTCCAAGCAAAAACTTGAAATTCATCACCACTTAAACAAGACATTTTAGCTTGCCCCTCACCACACTTTTTATTGTACTTTGAGGTGGCTGCTTACCACTGATAAATGAAAACTGCTTCTGGAAGGTGAAAATAAAAGCTTTGAAATGCAACTGGGTCATAGATTTTCCCAATTGTTTTCATATATTTGTGTTAGAATATAAGAGTTTAATTCTGTCTTGTACAGGACATCTGTGAAAAAGCAGAACGTCATTTCCAGAGAGCTTAAGCTTCTTCGCCTGTACAATGAAACTAACAGCCAATACAGCCATCTCATAACTGGCTGCTGAAATCAGTTTCAAATATCACAAATTTAAAAGCTGGAGGTGGGGGCAAGTGCCTTGTTGAGAACTGCAGCTATTGCCTCCTTAAATGCCATGACATCAGCTCAGGGTTGAAGTCAAAGTTGAGATCAGCTCCAGAGTACGTGAACAATGTACCTGAGTTCTGTCCACAATCTGATTCTGGTCTCATGTGCCTCAGACTCTTAAGTCTGCTGTGGACTTCTAATTGGAACTTGCCAATTAATTGGTGCACTTTTTGTTCAGGCACCTGACTGGGGGCAGGGGAATGAGGGGGGAAAACAAACCAAGAAAAGACACTGATTTTAGTTCTAGGAGTTAACAGATGAGTGAGCCATCAGCCCTAGCAGGAGAGCTCCTTGGAGCTTAGATGATTTACTACAATGAAAAGATAATTCCTACAAGGGTAAGTGAGCTTGTCCTTAGGCACCTAGAATTCAGAGGGTTTCTCTGAGAGGCAGAAGTACAAGACTTTTTAAATATAGGTAAATGAGACCACTTTAGATCACACGCATGTGGAAACAGTAAAGCTCATAGCAATCAATTCCATTTCCATGTGAACCAAGGCAAAAGGAAACCTTCCCTTTTTACCCCTTTCCCACAATAAAAGCTATGTATATTCTGAAATTAAAAGTTCCTTAATCCTGTGTATGTACTTATCCGTAGTTTTGAATTTATACTGCAGCTTTTTGTTCTTGAAAAATGTTAATGGTTATCAACAAATACAATATACCTGGCACTATTGTCCATATCTTCCATCAGTTCATTTGAGAAACAACATAACATAGAGGATTTTTCCAAATTCTACTTTACAGATGAGACAGAACACTCATGCTTGGAATTCCTTACCCACAAACACAGGCATTTCTGAGAAAGGAATTGATAAATATGAAAAGACTGTGTCAAAGTAAAAGCGACTTGTCATCACCTGGCTCAGCTTTAGGAAAGATTCAAATAGAGCTTTCCTTTCTCCAAGGAAATAGAGATGTCCTTTGGAAAAGGAAAATCAGAAAAACTTAGGGAATTTCCTATCATTGACAAAAGAATTCTTTAAAGGAGGGTTTCAAGATAATGTTGAGAGAATGAATATTTTGCAGTGTAACACTGCTGCTCTCTGCTCATCTCATCATTATCTTAGTACATAATATCTTTCAAAATAAATGGGTTTATCTGGGCTGAGAGATATACAAAATGATACTCAAGATGAATGTTTGGGAAGAGAGACATTCCCAAACACAGCACACAGAACAAAAAGGAAAGCAGGAGACTGTAAGTCAGGAAAAGTTTATCAAACCTTGATCAAGGAGAGAAGTGAGATTTTGTGGGTGCTAAGACTTCCCATTGACACAACCAAAGACAATGAAGGCAACCTGAGTTGGGAAAGACTTCATGGCATTCTGACCTTTAATTCCTGGTCCCTGGTGGATTTCAGTGAAAATGTGTGTGACAAATAAAAGCACTGAGAGCTGTACAACTACTGAGGAAAGTCATCATCACCCAACACTGTTTTTCACTTAAAAGCTGTGCTGAAAACAGAGAAATATCAACCATCAGCAGAATTAAGACTGGCCTCCTCTGCCAAAACTTAACTAATATAGGCAACATTCAAAGCTGTAGGACTATAATTATGCTTCTGTTGAACCAAAGCAACTTCTCCAAGGCAAAAATGCTGTCCAATTGCTATTGAGAGTGCAGTAAAGTCAAATCCAGGATTTCAGATCAGTTTCACAACACTAAAGTGTGCCCAACCTCTCATTTAGAGAAAGAAAACCTAGCTGCAATATGCCTGAAGCCACACTGAGAATTCTAGAAATCCTACTGGGAATTACTAACTTCACACTTTTGGCAAATCACCAAAGCCAGAGGCACTGCCTGAATTCTTAATTTCTGTGTAGTTCTGTTTAGTCAGCACATTCAGAAACCTGGAGGTACTGAATTTTCTTAACTGGCTCACTTCATTAAAGTTTTTACAGGACAGGCCACTGCATTTGCCACAAGTAAAAGGAGCATTCACATTTCCACTGGTACTAAGAGCCTGTTTGAACCTCCTCACCCTTCGAAGGTCTATAATCTTATCAGCTACAAAATTTAAACAATAAAGCCATACATTTGCATAATCCACTACTACACACTTGCATTACTTGTTGATGACATCACTGAACACTGTCTATATGGCACATGTAAGTATAATAAGATAATGATATTGTTTGCATGTGTCCTACTCACTAAAAGCAGCTGCATCGTCTTTAAGCTGCCTATGGTTTACTCCGCCATGAAAATTATGGTTGCAATTCCAAGAGATTTCACTGCCCACTCCATTTCTGCATCTAATCATGACTCTAAAGACTGTTTCAAAAATTCCTGCAATTTAATTCAGCTGAAAGAGGGTAAGACTCACAGACCTGGGGTACAGACACACCCATAAGGTACTGTGTAACCTGACCATGAACATGCTCCTACCCCATGGAAAATACAGCTATTTAAAGGAGAAAATCTTTAAACTAAAACTTACACAGTTCACAGTATAAAACAGCTCATGTTGCAGCTAACCAGACAATAACTTGCTCACAGAGCTATTTCCTGAATTTAAACAGGATCCACCCAGCAGGTGAGATGCCAGGTAATAGCAGCTCAAGCCCAGGCAGCATTTCTCAAGACAAAGATGCTGAACCTCCACAAGAAAATCCAGCATACAAAGGCTGCAAGATCCTGCCCAAGCAAAACATATGCTTTGAGACACATTGCAAAGGGTGTCTGACATTCTCCTGTGCTGCAATTAACTGCTCACTGAAATCTGCACTCTGAAGCTGGAGGCCTTCTAGAAGTGAAGTGGTGAGACTTCCACAGTGCACTGAATCACACACAGCTTCAATATCGTGTTCTTTTTTAAAAAGCTGAGAGAAGAGAGTTTCCCTGGTGCACGGCCAAGCCCAGTCAGCCCCTGGCTACATTCATCACAGGGCAGGGAGAATCCCTTGCCACTGACAGGACCTGTGAAGATACATCCAGGAAATACCTATGGAAAGTTTCACAGAAACACAGGACCTCAAAAAGTAGAGAAATTATGTTTTACTTGTAAGTACACCTTTTGATGGCAGTTCTATGTATCTAATAACCCTCATAGCTCATGAGTGTATTATCCTATTTGTATTGGTCCAGCAACCACTTCACATCACTCAGGTAATTTTTTATGCTGTGGGTAGTGAAATATACTTGATCCAGGAAAAGGTTTTCTCGAGACAAAAGTTAGCCCTAAAAGGTAGTTGGAAAAGTAGAATTTTAGTACACTGATGCATTATATCAGTGTTTTTTAAAACGAAAACAAACAAGAAAACCTACACAAAGAGGTCTGCCCTAGAAAGAGATTGACCATCTCATGTAAGTGCAGCCTTCCAAACAAGAAAATCCTGGATTTCCAACTCAATTTCACTGATAAACTCAGACAAGGCTCACTTCAGAGAAATCAAAACTTGACTGGCAGTCTCTGATGATAAGTACAGCTGTGAAGTTAAATTTTTTTTTAAAGCCTTTGTAAGTCCACACAAGTTTTGCATCTAAATCCTAGCTAAGCTCCACCATGTAAATTGAATTATAAATTCCAGGGAAAACACACATCTCTGTGTTCTTGTGAGTCCTTTGCTTATCTTAGCTAAACAGAGGTTACTAACACTGCATAAAAACAAGAATATTAGAGGTCAAGTCCAAGACAGATTGAAAATCTGAAAGAAACTATAATTCTTGTCCTCTTGTGAGGAATGCTTTACAAATACCATGAACTGGAAGGAAGAATGACAAGACATGCACTCCTGGCTGTCTAGACTGAGTTTGAGACTAACCAGCCACGTAGACTGTAAGAGTGAAATTCCCCAAAAGCATTGGGAAAACACAGTTAAATTAAACAAATTAAAAGCAAATAGGCTCCTTCCAAACAGACATAAGTAATTTCCAGATTTTTGTCTTACTAGAGCCTAGAAGAACAGAACAATTCTACAAATCCCCATGGTGGCTGGAGATGAGAAAATAGTGGGGGCTAAGGGTCCTCTTCATTCTCTCCAGAGCTTTCAAGGTTTCTAGGTTCTAATACCACAGAATGAGTAGCTCAGAATCACCCTGAAGCTCCTGTACAATTCATCATCTGAAACTTTATGAAAAATTCTGGAAAAAAAAGTGAACTTGCTTCAAACTCTCTCATGAGGGTTTAATTTGCAAAAGACCAGAGTATCTTCTGTCTCAGAAGCCTTTCTGTTACTAAATTTACATTAGAGTCCTGGCCCCTAGCAGCTTGTTTCCATTATAAAAGAGAGAAGGAAAAAAAAAAAGCACAGTTTGGTTGGTTCTTTTCATGGGCATCAGCAACAGAGGCCTAGAGAACAAATGAAACTATAAAGGTGAAAACGCATAGTAGCTCCAAAGCAAGATATCCAACATCTCTCCACAATGATCTGAAGACTGCACAGCAGTCAAGGCTGCTCTGATATCTAATTGAGCTGTTTCTGGGGACACAGACACTTTCTCCTTAGAGTAACCAATCAGCAAGGCAAAAATGGCTTAATGCGGCACAGTTTTGTATTTTAGAGGATCAATTAATACCTTCATAAAATGAGCCTAGGAAATAAGTTCTAATGAAAAAATTGTTTAGGGTCTGTGTGCAGTAAAGATCAGGTCTGTTTAACACAGGAGAAAAAGAAATACCAAGATGACAGAATTGGGGTGGAGGGTTATTGCGAGGGAAACCAAAATTTTTTTCCCCTTTTTAAATAAAATTTGAATTGATGCCTTCTTTTTCCAGAGGATTTTCATCTTACTCCCAGAAGAAAATTTCCACACCTCTCAGCAACTCAAAGGAAATATATTGGTATCTTAAAGGTGTGTTAAAGTTATTGATTTCAGACTCTTTAGACATTTAACTCTACAAGAAAATCTACTGAATTGTTTAATCTAAGCCCAAAACCAGCTTTACAGGCTCATTTACATTAATCCTTAACCCTGACAAGAAGAAAGCTGCCATGAGTCTGGCTCCATGGATGCTCATATGCCATAATCATCAATAAAACCTAGCCATTGATCACCATCTAACTTTTCACAGGTTTTCTTCATTGGGGAAAATATTATAATTGTGTCTTAGACCTTTGCTGGCCAGTATAGATATCAACAATAGCAGAAATAGTATCAGGAATTACCTTTGATGGCTAAATCAGGGCTCTGGATCACTGAAATGCACTGGCATGAGGCTCTGAGAATCCCCTCCACTCCAGCCAGAGCTTTATTTTCTGCCATATAAAGCAATTCACTGCACTGCCATCACACTGTTCGGTCCTGCTGCCACTGACTGCATTGTGGAGTTCTATTCCGGAAGCCAAAAGAGCTTCATCAGGAGTTATAGGCTTGAAGCATATATATGCAAGATAGCAGTAATCTAGATTATTTTGTTGCTGATTAATTTGCCTTACTCTACATAAAATAAATATTGCACACGTGATTCTTTTTCAATTTCTTCTGTATACACATCTACCTCAAATGAACATTTAAAGCCCTTTCTGCCATGCACTGAGGTCCTCCTTCCCTATTTTTCTCCCATGAATGAACAAGGTGACCTTTATCCCCATTTTCCTTCTGAATCTACTCTGAAGGAACTCTCCTCCTTTTCCTTCTCCTACTTCCAGCAGTTACCTGCAAGAAATTTTTCCAGCACTCACAAATACTACCAGCACTTAGATGGCAGACCATGACCAGGCTTAAAATGTAAAAAGAGTTAAAAACCAAGAACATTATTTGTCTATATTTGCCTGTAGACTGTATGTGGTACAGAAAAGAGTAACAGCAGCAACTCTTAGAATGGGGGGGGAAAAAGTGTTAAATTGCAATCCAAAAGGTAGAACCTATATCCTATCAAAAGGGAGGCCCAAATGGAGTCAGGTACAAACCCCTGCTTCAGGGGTATTGTTCCCAGACCCAAAAATCATAACTTGGCTCCAGCAGCATTCTCACCATGACAGAAATCATCACTGCCATGAAAGAAGTCCAAAGTAAATTTAGCCTGGTTATTTTAAAATTGAAATTGCTTCTCATTAGGAAGAACATGCTTCTCATGTTCTCTAGAGAGGGGTGTGTATTGTAGAGACTATTTGATAAACTGTGAATCTGAAAAGCTTTCAGGTATAGATGAAAAGTCTCTGGCCTCTCACATTTGGCTGCTTTTTCTAGTTTCATTACCCCAGCTATTAATCCCTCCTGCAAAACTGGCTTCTAAGTATATTTTACACTTACATCTGATTGATAAATAAACAGGATAATATCAATTTTTGTCATGTGGCAGCCTACATGGCACTTAAAATCATTACAAAAGTCCACACACTAACAAGGCTTTGTTATAGAATTAGGCACTAATGACCTTAGGTGGTGACTAAACCCAGAAGAATCAGCAGTGTAGCACTCTCACCTTATGTTTTTTAAATAAAATTTGAACTTTACAGTGAATACTTACACACATGCTTTGAGTAACACATATTTTGTAGAAATCAATCTGATCATAGGCAGAAAACTAAGTATGATGCAGAATGAGGCTGAAAAGAGTGAGGCAAATATACCTAAAAACAATAAAACCTAGAAGGCACATCTTTAAAATTTGGGTCCCATAATATAACATCTAGTGAAAGACAATACCCCACATTGCTAGCTTATGTAGAGTCCACATCATGGGGAAAACTGGGACAGAATTTATTATCATTTGTTTTACAGAGCAGATTTACTGTATGTGCACTGCACCAACAACTTGTTGGAACTGATATAATCATATGAACCATTCTTTTGTTCCAAGTTTTATCTGTTGCAGTTCAGATTCTCATCCTTGGGTCTCCTTTAAACCACCCCATGTTCTTTACCAGAGATAATTTGTCATTGAAAAAATAGAATTGAAATTTGAAAGCTTGATAGCAAAAGCACAATTTCCTGCCATCAAAGATGTGGCTTAACCATGTAAACATAAAGTAAAAATCATGGGGACAATAGATCTGCTCTTGAGTCCTTGACTGATTCCCAAAAACTTTCTGGGCAAATAGGCAGTGATCAATTTGTAGAAATTAGTTGTTCCCAAAATGCAGTCCATGCAGTCCCACCTCACCTTGATTCCTTCTAGTGCTGATAATACAGATTTGTTTATAGTTCACGTTTCCCAGAAACAGTAAATATGGAGTGAACATTTCACAGGAGTGATTCCCTGCAGGATTTGAACTGTCCCTGTGCTACCTGGAGCCCTGTGCCCAGCAAACTGTGTAAAGACCAAGATGCTGAATGAAAAATCAAGCAGCACAACCAGTGCCACCCTTGGCTTGCTACGGGTGCTGCTCCACAGGGAATTTTAGGAACAGTTACAGGCAAAGTTGGTAACCCATTGTAAATATTACTGCATTATGAGCTAGCAGCCTATAAATCCCTTCCCAGTGGCACATCCCTATGGGAAAGGGCATGCAGGCTTCCATATGGTGGTGATATATCATGTGATTTTTTAAAGGCATACTGTAACTCGGACTTATTTACTGTTCTCTCTCCTCGTATCTGTAAACAAAGAAAAGCTTAAAAGGTTACATTCCTTTCTACTCCCTGCAATGTTATTTAAACCAAACTGAGAGTTTAGTCACATAAACATCTGTCATCTGAACCTAATTCTTGGTACTTTCTCTTTTTTCTTCTTCTTCTTCAGAAATTAAAATACTCAGATGTATCTGGCTACATGAAAGGGGAGCTGAACCATCTCTTTTTACTGCATAAGTATCAGAAATAATGATAAGTAAAAATAAGGGTAAATTTTTAAAAAACAAAACAATTACAAAAAACTAAGCATACTGAACATGAACCATATCCTGAATAGTCTCCTTCTATCTACCTCCACGCATAAAAATGTACAAAATAAACTCAAGTCACTTTTGGTTTAATTCATAAAAGAATTCAAATGACAGCAGCCAGCTTGTACAAACTGTACCTAGGAAAATGCACCGGAACACATGGGAAGAAACAAAATTTAAATTTTCACATTTTCTTTTTAACTTTTCCCCCCACCACTCTACTACACTCACAAAGATTCAAAAGGAAAATGACAGATTCCATTAACAAGAAAATCAAATAATGGGAAATATTCAATCCCTGCTTCTCACCACTTCCTTTCTTCAAAGTAAACCATTTGATTTTTAATTTATTATTGTCTCCTAATTTGATATGGTGAGGTAAATTTAGCAGTCTAGGAGAGCAACAGGAGACACAAGAACCATAGGAAAATTCAGGTTGGAAGATACCTCAGGGGTGCTGTGATCCAACCTCCTGTTCAAAGCAGGGTCAGCTCTGAAATTAGACCAGGGTGATCCAGCCAATTTCTGAACACCCCCAAGGATGAAGACTCCTCAGCCTCTCTGAGCAGCCTGTTCTGCTGCCTGCCTGCCCCCAGGATTAAAAAGTTGTTCCTTACACCCACTTTTCACCACTTAAGTGACATTTTTATACTTTTTATGTTGTCACATTTCCAATTTTATTAACCAAAATAACTGCATAGCTCCTTTTATTTGCAAGCAAGATATGGCCAGAGGGGTGCAAGGCGACTCACAGGCACTGGGCAGGGTGTAATCAGGCAGCCACAGCTAAGTCTAAATAATAAAAAAGGGAGTAATAAAATTGATGACAATTATTATATTCAATGTATCATCACTGCTTTGAGGGCAGGAGTTAATTTGGCTAAGGAGGGAAGCAGGGTAGCAAAGGAGAGCTTGGATTTGGTGTCTGTGCAGTGCCATCTCTGGAGAATAATGAAAATCTAGAATTATTAGGGTTGGAAGGGACCTTAAAGACCATTTAGTTCCATGCCATCTCTGACAACTGAGGGGGTGATGACAACTGGGAATATGAGGGGAAGACTGGAACATAAAAATGGCCCTCAGTTAGGTGCAGATTAAGCATTTGCTTTGTTTTCTTTACCATCCCTGAAGGTACAAGACAGTAGACTTCACCCAGTGGGTTTATTTTTCCCATGCTCAGGTAGGGTGGTTTGAGGTGAGAATGGACTTTTCTACTTGGTGGTCTTGGACCATGGGATTGTGCAAGGAATGACAGTTTTGAAGAGGCTGTAGAATCAATTTTTGGAAGAAAGAAAGGAAAGTGCAAGGACTCTGACCCTCATGCTCCAGCAGCTCATGGAGGAGAGGGAGAGTGATGCATGGGTACCTATTCCCTGACTCTGCCAGAGGCTGCAATCCCCATCACAGAAGCAGCAGAACAGGTGGTACATCTACTCCTCAGGCTGTCACATTAATGGAGTTGCCATCAGCTCCAGTTTACATTACTATGTGAGACTGAACTACAGCAGCAGCACAGAGCTCTGATTCACAACCCCTGCTGGAGTTAAGGGGCCAAAGGGATGGCCTCCCCCACATCTCCTTGGCCAATGCAGCCACATCTCACAGGGATCATGAATCAGGGTCTGGTGGCAGGGAATAGATTAGGAAAAAGAAGTAAGACAGGAAATAGGGAAAAAAAGAAAGGGAATAAAGAAGTGAGTGCAAGAAAGGAAAGAGCATTAGCAGAAAGAAAAAGGGTTATTAGTGTGTTAAGAGGGAAAAAGAAAGGATAGGAATTTGTTAGGGTGTTTCTCAAGAGCCTAAATTTAGAGAAGGTAAGGAGAAAAGGCACCTCACATCTATTAATACTACTGAGTTATTGATTACTTTCGGGCTTGATCTCAAAAAGAGCCAGTAGCAAGTTGTTTGAATCAATTACAACTATAGTAGTCTATAAAATATGGTCACCAAATTAAGTGAAAAAGCATCTGTCTGGGATTTGGATACTCCAAGCTCTAGGATGCATCAGGGAGCAGAGTCACACCTTAAAGAGTTAATAACATCAGTATGGAAAAGATTTTTACCTGGCTGGGCAATTAAGAAGTGTCCAAGAGATGAACAAGAGGAATTGGCACCTCAAAAGCACAAGGCAGCAAGAAGTGGCTGGTTATGAAGAAAGGCAAAACCCTTCTTGCTTGAGTTAATGAATGATAAATTAGCAGGTCAGGGGAAAATCTTTCCACTGAAATGATTCAAAAGGTGCACAGGGAGCAAACACGGAAAAGGAACCCGCCTGCTTCGGGCTTCACTCCGTGAGTGTAACCTGAAGACTTAAAGACTTAGTGAAAACAGAGGCCTCAGTTATAAATGCTGTCAGGCATTTACCAACTTGTCAGTTGGGTCATGTGGAGTAAAGGAAACCATCAAATCTGAATTAAATGCTGCTTGGAGAACATGCTGGGCTTTTCTCCACTCCCCTTCTGTTCATACGAGCATGCATGTGTGCCATCTGGTTGGGATTTGTAAACAAATACTTGCTGACTTGTAGCTTAATTTTTGTTAGGAGTTATTCCAAGGAGGGCTGAGCCCTAAGGCACTCCATTCCTTGGGAATGGCCACCCTGAAAATTTGTGCCTTCGATAATTGCAAGGTGACCAGCAAGGTCTACATGTTCCCATACAGGCACAAGGTTCTGTGTCTCTGCATGTGACAGGCTGTGCTTGAGTCCTCTGGCACAAGGAGTTTACAGGGAGAGCCTTTGGCCATTGGGCAATGGGCAACAACTCTGTATTTCAAGGGTCTCATGAGACATAAAAAAGCAATAAAGAGTGAAACAATGTGGTTAAAAAGGAGAGAAACTTATGACATGTTCTGCAGGATAAAGTAAAATCTGTCCATGTTCTTGATGGAGCCAGAGGTTGGTCTCAAGATGAAATAGTCCAAAGAAATGGAATTAGCCTTTCTGTGTTACCACAGATGAAATTAAAAGCCAGAAATGAGAAAATGAGAGGCAGCTAAAAATGACGATAATAAAGAGGCCAAACTGGCATCACAAGAAACAGAGCATGGGAGGTGGATGGGACTGACAACCACAGTCAGTTGGCTGAGATGAAAGGATACAACCAGCAGAACAGAGGCAACTTTCTAAATCACACAGCCTGTAATTCACACAGCACAGGCAGATCCTTCTGACAGCATCCACAAAACAGCTAAAGACTGTCAGGTATCTGTTTTATTCTTCTAGCTGGAAGGACAAAACCTCATTCATTTCAAGCAGTGCAGACTAGGCAGTGTATCAAATTATACTCTGGTCAAACATATTTTACTAAGAAATTTTTTAATTACTCCAGCAATAGACCACCAGCAATGACAGGGCTTCAAAGAGCAGAATGGTTTAAGTCTTCTATAGAAACATTTGCTACATGCCATACCTGTGCCAAGAAGAGGATTGGGATCTTATGTGGTGGGAAATGAGGCAATTATTGTTCTCATTAAATTACTTTAGGCCAAGGCATTTCAAATCCTCAGGAAACAGTTCATTTAAATGTGGGGATGATGACATGTTCAGCACTAATCTCTCAGGAAGAGCATAAGAGAAACCTCAGCCTCAGCAGATGGGCAAGAGAGGGAGCAGTGGAATCATTCCTACATTCAGTCCCATCCCCGAAGCTCTCCATAGGAAATATCCACAGCAGCACCTTGTAGTTTTACAACTCAGAGTACAGCAAGAATGTAAAGTTACACCTTCAGTTAGCAGAGTTAGTGCAGGGCAGGCAATCTGCTGCTGTGACCAGAGATGAGAGGAGAGCAAGGACTATGTGGTATCAAGCCCTTCCTTTTGGGGAAATCAAAACCCCTGTCCTGATTGCAAGAACAGTTCCCCAACTGGAAAGGTAAAGAAGGCCAGGAGGGATAGGTAAAGAATCAATGAAATTTCCATTAAAAGAAAAGGAAAAGCCAAACAGAAAGAAGTCAGAGTAACAGTAATCAATGAATGTGGAACTAACACAGACTGGAGAATGGAATCACTGTGAACCAGCACATGGTTCCTAGCTTAGCTGGCTTTGTGGGACCTAGAAAAGGTCCTTGAAATATATTCCCACTTTCCCAGCAATCCTAGCATGCTCTCATAACAGCAACACTGGCTCTACTCAGTTGCTTCCAGGTGACCCCACAGTCATGGTCATTATCACTCTCCCTGGGCTAACCTGCCTGGTCCCCACTTTTGTGTCTCTGAGTCTTTCATGCAGTTTATCCACAAGATGGATAAGCCACCACCAAGAACCAGCTGCAGCAAGAACTGAATGCTCACCTACCACCCCATGCATACATCTTTGGAGTATGAATGTTGGCAGGAAGTAGCCATTCTCTTTCTTCTGTTAGTTGCTGAATGGAATAAAACAGTCTTGTTTCCCTTCCAGAAAGTGTCCTTTGTTCTGACAGTGAATTTATATAGAGCAAGCATTGACACTTTTGTACAGGGGAGTCTTAACATTTGGGTAGCGTGGCTGGGAAAATAAAATTTCTGCTCAGCAAGCATTAGCCTTTTTCCACTTCTTTCCTTCCTAAAATTTACAGTCGCTTCTATCCACCTTTCATCTGCTCAAGGGAAAAAACAAAATAAGGAAAGAGCCTTTTCTTATGTTCTTCACTTAAACAAAACCAGGCTTTCACATTCAAAGAGATTCATACCCTACCACCAAGATAATAGGTGAGATGCAAGTCCAAAAGTACCCCTGCTGTGTGCTGAGCATTCATGGGTGGTCGAAGCTGTAACTGAGCTGCCTCACCATGGTGCAGCAAGAATTCAGATTTATTTCATGCAACTGGCATTCCATTTATACTTTTTGGTCCAACGTATCTCAGAGAGCATTACAGAGCATTTAATCACAATATGCTGTACCTACAGCACAGTTCCACCAGAGTCATTTAGCCCATGAAAGGGGACAGAAGGGGAGGAGGTGGGAGTAAAAGGAAAAGAGGGGTATTGATTTGGGAAAATTTAATTCTCACCTGATTAAAAAACAGGTAAGTGTTCTGATTGTCTTCCTTCTAAGTCCAGTCAAAATCTTCTCACTCACTGCACCTCTTCTCAGCATCTCAATTCATACTGTCTAAGATTTAACCCCTGCTTTCTAATTCCCAAATTGTTTACCCGTGGCATAAATTCTCCACAAGTCTCACATCCTCCTAACAGCCGAAATGCCTCATAACTGCCCTTTCTTAATTTTAAAGTGCTGCAGCAAGGCCTTTCTAGCAAGCAAACACACAGCCTTGGTACATAAAGACCTGTCCTCTCTTCATGGAAACCTTAACTCTTCTTTGAAAACACCAAGTGAAAGGATTTTAAAAATATCCACATTTGCTCCCTGTGCCATTTGGTCCATAACCTAAACTGCAGCTCTCCAGGGTAGGTAAAGCTTTCCTGTCCATGCCTTGTAGCATGCCAAGTACATTGCCAGGACTTGACAAGTAATTGCTGCCTCCACACATTATTCTTCCTACTCGATAGCAGAGCCCCAGGAATTTAGCCCAGCAGCTAATGAGCAAAGTCCGGAAAAAGCAAATAAGCATTTGGAGGAAAGCTCATCTTTCTCTCAGCTGCTTCTGGAACCAGAAGCAAAGACAAAAACAAAGGAAAAAACCCCACAGTTAAAACTGCAACCAGCCTGAAACCTTTGTTCCTTCCATTCCTCATCTTGGCAAGTTAGAAGTACAGTAGCTTGGCCTTCCCTCCAGTTAGCTTGGCCTCACTTCCTACCCATGGGTGTGGGCTCAAGGGTGCAGAAATAAGTAGGTTGAAAACCTGTAGTGGTGGTTTATTTAGCATGTTTCCATCAGGGCACTTGGGCTTTTGTCCTCTTTTTTCTAAAGGAGTTTTTCGTTTCGTAGTACCAAACATAATGGCAAATGAAAGACTGATCAGGCACATAAAACCCTGTTATATCAAAATCAGGAGAATAAAAAAAAAAAGTATGATTCACACATAAGAGATCTGAGATCAAGAAACCAAGTCCATTTTTACTAATCACTCGGTGCATGTATGCTTTAACAAGTGCAGAGGAAATTTCATTTTTGTATATACACGTTTCTCCTTGCAGCACAGAAGAATGGTGTGCTGGGTTCTTTGTTTTGTGGCCTCTTAAAAATATTTTTACAAAAACAAAATAAGTAACAGTTATTCTGAACTTTCAGGGTGAAAAAGTTCTCCTCTGAGTTTAGAATGGAGCTTATGCAAGGCAGAAGCGCTGCTGCCCATGGTCTGTAATCGTTATTTCAAAAAGCAGCTGTGTGCTACTCAGAAAGGACATTGGTGGTTCACGCAACATGAACAAAATGCCAAGACTTTTCAGCACACTGACATATCAGATTCCCCAGAACCTTGTTAGAATTCAGAGCACACCCCCTGCAAAGCTCCCTTCACCCTTCCTCTGGATCTGACAGATGAGAAGGAGCAGGCGATGCCAGTGCTCAGGCTACTGCAGGAAAAGGGGTGGCACAGCCATGTGAGGTCATGGAGGGGCAGAAAAGGAGAAAGTCTTGCCCACCTGTGGGTTGCCAGGTGTCTTTGAACTCTGCACTGCATGGTGCAAGAGTGGGCTGTTTGCTTTCAGTCAGCACCCCATCCTGCAACCTATTCACAGACACAGAACTACAAAAATATTCTGAGAAGCCACAAGAAGAAAACTGTTTCAACAGTTTGTGCGGTTCCCTTTGTGAGGAGGAAATACATCCCAAGGATGTTCATCTTGCCTGCTGTTTGGCCACACAATGAGAAGCTCAAATGCGTGATTAATGTCAAGAACACTGCAAATGCTGCTCCTCTCCTGCTTTATTTTCTGCTTGACTTGCTTGCTATTTAGAGCATGCACCAACAGATTGAAGGAGAACCTCCTCACTGTCTATTCCCCAACACAGGTGTGATCATCATTATTGTGCTTGCATTACCCACAAAGGAAAAGAAGTTTAGAAGTATCTAAGTCTATCTTTTCTGGATAAAAAGAAGTTCTCAATTTAGAAGAACCCTGACTGGGTTACTAATGTCAAGAAGGAGATAGCTGTGGACTTAAAGTCACCAGCTGGAAGTATCCCAAGTAAATATAAGTTTATACCACTCACAAGCCCCTTTGGTTTACAGAGTGAAGGGCTGCCAAAGCATTAAATCCATCATTTCATCTTCTTGGTCCCAAAGAGAAAATTCTATGTTTCTGTGATAAAATCAGACAATCCCAGAATATCCTGAATTGGAAGAAGCCCACAAGAATCCTCAAAGCCCAACTCCTGGCCCTGCAGAACAGCTCCACGTGCCTGAGAACATCGTCCAAACACTTTTATCCTGCCTTCATTTCATTTTCTAATAAACAGGAACTGATGCACTTGCTGCAAGATAGGAGGAAGCAGCATGCGGTATTTCACACGCAACGAAGCCTGAAAAGTCTCGTTTGGTGGAGATTGCTGCATACTGTATGTGGCTGAATTTTCCAAACAGTAACAAACAGCCAGTGAAACGAGCTTGCATTCGAATACACTTGGCTCAGCAGGCTGTGGTTTAACCCCATAGGTAAGCTCAGATTTGACATGGGTTAAAATAAAATAGTCCTTGGTGACTGGTCATGGTAACTGAAATCTTGCTCTTGGAAGACTTGTTAGGAGGCTCCAGATCCAATCCTCCCAGTCCCTGTGGCTGGAACAGAGCTGTTCTGTCAGTGCCCAGCTCCATTAATCCTACGTGTCCGATCTGCCTGAGTTTCACTAAGAAAATAAAATGAGGGAGCCCCGAGACGCACAGACACAGAAGCAAAAAATCCATTCCTTTTCCCAACTGTCCGCACATTCCCAGGAAAGCTGCGCCCTGCTCCATTACTCAGCATGTGGTTCCAATTGTGGCAACAATGCACGTTTGTTCGGCCGCGCACTGGCTGCAAACGGTGGTGCTTAAATACCCTGAGCCAGGTTTAAATCCTGCCTGGCCTGGGAGTGCCTTGAAGGGTCAAATGTCTGGCATGAGCCTGCTGTGTTCTGGTCAGTATAATCTTATAGATGGCCTGAGCAGCAGAACCAGACTCTTTGATGTCAGAAAGGCAAATTTATGCGTGGTAGGCATACAATAAGTATTTTCCGCAAGGGTTAAGAAAGACGGTACTGAGGGGAAGAAGCAAGCAAGACAAAAAAACCCCAGTATCTATCTAGGTCTTACCATTCCTCTGCATTGGATTTGCTAAATTAAATAAATCATGTTTTTGCACCACTCTCCTAAAACAGAATTTAAGTCTTTTTTTACTCATTTTTACCAAAAAGCTGCCCATGAAAACTGCCTTGCCCTCAAGAACTTTTTGCACTGACTTGCACTTACTACGAGCAAACTTGCTGCAATCTAGTCTTCAGAAAAAAATCCAAAAACATTGACATTGGTAGTTTCCTTTTTTTGTTTCTGCTCTCCTCATGCACTTAGGATATTGTCAACATATTAACAAGACAGGATGACTACATCACCAGCCTGCTAGGAAAAGCATTTGGCCCCTGTTTTCCAGGTGTGCTCTACTCCGCTTACACCTTTGCCAAGCTAGGTAATGCTTTCTCATGAAGTTCCTTTAGGTGCTTCATTATAAACATCCGTTTAACTAAATCAAATTGATTAAATTTATGTAAATTGCATTCTTGTGTTTTACATGAAATCTCGTGGCAAGGCATTTGGCTCCAAAGATCTCTTGACCTCACATTTTGGAACAGGGACCTGAAATTAAACAATAAGATGACCAACATATGTGACAGTATAATTACAAACAGCACTGTAATGGTTGCTCAGCAATGAAACCAATTAAAGCTCTGCCTTCTCTCAACTATGACACTTCCTAACATTTAAATACTCAAAACTGTTATGAGGTTATAATTTTATAATGTAGAAATCACATAATTTTACAGGGACAGAGAAGACAGGGTTATTTACAGAGTTAAACACTGAGAATGAGTAGTTCAGGAGATGTTTTCAGCCCTTTTAATCCCAAAAATAACCTCTGAGTGCATCCTTCTCTGCTGCATAATGAAAAGTCAGTGTGGAAAATGCTCCTAAATCAATTAGAATTTCAATGAATGAAGTCATTAAGAGTTTCATAGTAGGAAAAAAAAAAAAAAACAAGAAACAAAACCCAAGCTTATTTAAAATTTGTATGCTCATCCCTAGTCTAGCATATTCCATGCTGTTCTTCCTACCCTGGAGGCTTTCAAGACTCATGTGGCTGCCAAAACTTCACCACCACAGCCCTGATTCTCCTGGTGCCAGTTAAGGAGATGCACAGAGATGGCCACACCAGTGATGATATTTAGACTCAGTGCTTCCAGTGAAACCCCAGAGAAGGAGGTTCGGTTTAGAGGTTTGGTTGTTTCTGAAGAATGTTCTCTTTGTTTAAAAAAAGAAAAAAAAAAAAAAGACATTTGTGGTTTTTATTTTCAAGATCCTTGAATATAGAGGCCAAATAGAACACAAGCCCTCGTTTTGCTAACATTTCTGTTCTCTTGAGATGTAAGAATATGAACTTGAACCATGCTGAAGTGTAAACTGTACCAACGTGAGACTTAAAAAACCCAAACATCAAAAAACACGCAGCAGGATTTTCTTACAGCTAGATTTCTGTCAATTCTACTTCATTTTTCTTTTCTACCTCAACCTGTCTCCTAGCAAGGACCCTTTCGGTCCCTGAAAGATTACAGATCTCCTGAAGGGTAGAGGGGTAAGAGAGGACAGGAGGAGAAAGTCCAATATTGAAATCATTACTAATGCAAATATATCCACAGGTTGGGATTACACATTACAGATAAACCCTCTCAGCCACGGATAATTTGCACATGGATATGGTGGGTGTTGATATCTCCTCAGATACTGAGGGTAACAGGGCACTTGGGTTGCTCTTGCACAGGGTGGGGTGGCTGGTGCCAGGATTAATGTCCAGCCAGAGTGACAAATAAATCATACAAATCTAACTTTTTCTGTTATTCCTATTGCTTTAACAGATGAGAAGAGTAGATATAAATTAACAAGTCTTGGCATACCCAGCAATATTGTTGCTCAGCCAAGCAAAGAGTTTTAAATAACCCAAAGCTGTGTCTGTGTTTTTTTTCTTTCTAGGTGACTCATTGCACACCTCAGCCAGGCACTGCTGCATCCGAATTTAAACAGGTGCTGTAGCACAATCAGCATTTTTGAAAGTCAGTCTTAAGCATCCAAAACAGGAATTGAAGAGCTTTAGTTTGAGACAGTGTGTTTTCTGATCCTGACTTAAAAAGAAGAGGTCAGATAAGGGCCTCAGGGCCTCAGACATGGCGAGATTATTCCTTTGGACAGAGGAATATTTTTTAGCTCAGCACAAAAACTGGCCTTGCCTTTAGAGGATGAAGTTCTATTGGCAAAATTGAGGAAATATATATTACAGAAAGATAGAAATGAGTCAGCAGGGGCAGGGACCCTGAAAGAAGCTCAGTGAATTTTCAGTGTGGAGTCCCAACCTCACAGAGGAAGCCTCACTTATAGGGACATGCCCTGATGGCAAATAACGATTCATGTTTGCTAATCTCAGGATCAGATTGTTTGGGCCATCCAGCCAAGAGAGCTTTGATAGCACTTTGAAGAGCAGCCATGAGACTCAGCAAGAGTCATAACCTCTGGAAGCAGCATTAATTGCATCTTCATGTCATGCAATCATCACAGTCACGACAACAAGCAAAGAGACTTAGAAGAGGGAGAGAAAAAAAGAGGTGCTGAGAGAAAGGTAATAGAAATTAGTGTTACACCAGGTTAACACAAGCAGCTTTGTGTGCGTCTAATGGCTGGCAGGGCTGCTCCAAAGCCTGTAAACTGGAAAATGTTTCCCCACTAGGAGGATTTTATATCCTCTCACAAATCAAGCATTCGTGAAAAACAAATATTGTAACTTGTTTAATTACTTACTGTGCCGGTGTGTGGGAGCTTCTTTTCTTGTGCATATCAGCACCACTAGTGAAAACTATTTTTACATCTTCAGTAGCAAAAACTGAGTAGAAACAACGAAGGCAGTGTGATGTGGCAAGAGCATTGACAGTGACTCAGAGAGAGAGGAGATATGCAGGACTATCAGGAGAACCTTTCACTTCTTCCCCATAGAGTTCTATTACAGAATATTTCATGGACAGATTTATCCCCTCCTATGACCTCAACAATAAACTGACACCAAGTCAGCTGTGTCCATCTTAATGTAAATCCAAGACACCTTAGGGAACAAGCAGCAGCTCTTTATAACAAATATTTGTCTCCAAACTATAAAACCTTACTATATTTTTTCACTTGACAATATATTATCTATGCAGGTCCTGATAGAATTGGTCTAAAAAGCATGACGTGGGGTTTCTTATTCAAAATGTTGAGTAATAGCTCTACATTTCATTCCATCTCCAACTCTACATTACAGAGTTGTGTGTGGGTCTGGGCTTTGCCTTTTCACTTCCTCAGTAGTAAATTAAGAGTGATCATTTTCGACAGGAAGTATATGACAATTAAATTTATCTGCTTCTAACAAAATAAAGAATAGGAGAATGGATCCAACAGAACATTTTGTTTGCTGAACAGAAGCTATATCTAGCACTGGTACCTTTACAGTAAACTGTGATTCAGTTTGAGTCACCCTTCATTTCTGATACTTCAGTGTCTTCCTTTGACAAGAAAGGAAGACTAATCTTCTCACTTTTGGGGTCTCTGCTATTGAATCCCAACTATTCATTAAAATGTCACTGCTAGTTTAGAAATCACAAAGCAGGTTCATGATCTGCCTGCGAGGAGTCTCCATTTCCCATGAGTAAGGTAGTAACCCTCACAAGACGATTTGCAAAATACAAATTTAATTTTTATTGTGACCTTCATGATAAAATCCAACAATAGTCATGCCTTCCCTTGGCACATGAGCCTCTAGATTGGAGCAAGCATTCCTGCTAATTTAAGCAAGTATCTAAGCTACCTCTAGCTGACTGCAGACCACAACTATTCCTATAACTCCTCAATGCTGTGACATCCATTTTATTCCACAAAGGTAATCTGAATTAGCCCTGACATCTATTAATAGATCTGCTGAACACAAAAAAACCCAAACCAAATCAATATAACCAAAAGTTATATTTTTCATTAATGACCACTTGAAGCACAATTGATTTTATGCCTTGAAAAACAATGATACAACCATTTCCTCTAACTTTCTGAGGAAAAAAAATAGTGCAATTTCATTGTGTTAAGTTTAAAACCTACCATTTGAGTTAGTAACTATTCACAGAATATCTGAGCATCCTTCCTCTGAAAGGAAATTATGACCATTTATGAGAGAAAAAGTATTTTCTTTGAATGAAACTTATCACAGGTAATAAAACCTCACTTAAGTCATAATCTGCTATCTCAAAGAGAATGCCCAGTCAGGTTAAAAACTGATGTACATTCAGAGATTAAATTTGTTTGGTTCCATGTTAACCGTATAAAACATCAAAAAACAATGCAATTGCTTGATATTGAACTGCCATTCTAGTGGGACTATTTTCACTGACATGAGCTCAGTATATATTTTTAACTACTTTTAAGATTCATAATCTAATTCTCTAATCAGGACCAAACAACTATAGGGGAAAGAGCGACTATGTGGCAATGCTCAAGTGCTAATTGCAAATGTCTCAAAAGTTTAGAAATAGTTATAGAACAGCCTTTCAGAAAAATAAATAAAAGCCTGCATCACCTTACTACCAGTAGAAACAAGAGATTCTGGAGAACCACAGAATGGCCTAGGTTGGAAGGGACCTTAAAGATCACCTAGTTATGTCCCCCCTGCCATGGGCAGGGACACATTCCACTAGACCAGGCTGCTCAAAGCTCCATCCAGCCTAGACTAGAACACTTCCAGGGATGGGGCATCCACAGCTTTCCTGGGCAACCTGTGCCAGTGCCTCGTCACCCTCACAGAAAAGAACATCTTCCTGTATCTAATCTAAACCCACCCTCTTTCAGTTAGAAGTCATTCCCTCTTGTCCTAAAACTAAAACTTATATGTTGCTTTATACTGTCCTAGGAATATCACTGGATATTGACATTTTCCAGAGTTCCAATCTCTAAATTTTGCATTTCTGACATTTTTAAGCACCTGCACATGAAGTTGTCTCATCTGCACAACTGAAAATAATCTTATGCTCACAGGCCCAAGTTCTCAAACTAGGGAGTCTTTTTCACCAGTCTTTTTTGGGCAAAACAGCAGAATAGATTATGAACTTCTCCAAAAGAATGTGGTAGTGCCCAGGCAGTCTCTAGTGCCCCACAAGATACTAAGAAAGAGACAAGCTGGTAGGCCTTTGAAATAAATGGAAAATAGAATGCTGACAAAACTGTTACTAGCAAAAATCTTTTTCTCCCTTAGCAGAAGTTATGGGTGGTCTTTGCAAAAATAAAAAGGAATTATTAGGAAAATCTTGGCTGCAGCTCACTCACTGGCAAATGCAAAACCAAATATCTGGCACCAGGTGTGAAAGTCATGAGGCACCCCAACCTCACGGTCATTAGAATCCTGCAAGATTTCCAACTCAAGTAAGATTTCCCAGCTCACACCTCCTTCATCAGCCCTCATCACACTGGCTGAAATTATCTTGGCAGCGGGAATAATTCTTCATCAGCTACAATAACTGTTACAGATGTATCTGACTCAAACACAGCGCCCAGTCGGATGCGCAGCTTCAAGAACTCCCACTGTGCCTGTTGAAAACTCTCCTCTGGGCACTGGGAGCTGCACCTGGAATCAGCAAAGCCCAGCAACAAAACCCTTCCTTGTGTTTATCTTGAACCAGGATGGCCACTGCAGCTGAGGGAGGGGACTGTCAGCTTGAGTCACCTCCTGATAACACAGCGAGGTGGCCTTGTGCAAACTCTGTTAAACTCCTCGTTTTCCTAAAAACAATCCAAACCACAGATCCGTAAGGAACCCCTCATCAGTCCCCACCCAGAAGGTATGAGCTGGTCTCCAGCTCCTATGTCAGTGACAATTTATTTGCTTGTCCAGCAGGGCTTTTTCATTCCTGCTTGTATCAAATGTCACTTCAACCTGATCCCTAGGTCCCTGTCCCTCACAGACAGCACATTGTTGGGAAATGTTTTCTTTGCCACGTGTCATCACCACCCTGGGATGAACTGTCAAATTACAGGCTTTCATCTGGATATAATTTATTCATTATGTCACTACTCCATATTAAATGAAAAATCACTAGTGTGAAAGCATGAACAAAAAAACCCCTCTTTTTGGCGATTCAATAACATGAAAAGTATTCGAGTTAAAAGCTCTTGAGTCAGACAGTGCAGCATCATATTATTAGAATAATATGTTAATGTTTCAGTCATGCAGCCTCTGTGGGTCTTTTGAAACACCTGTGGAAATAAGTTTTGCCCTATTACAATGCTTACAAAGTCACTGGGCTGAGTCAGTTTAATTGCTCAAATTATCCATATGACTGAATTTTATGAGGTAATAAAACACATCCTGATATAAATATAATAAATGTGTAAAATACTACACTGAGTACACATTCGACCACTTCTTCCTATTTTCTTTGTCTCCTCTGTTTTCCTGTTCCTCAGACTGCTCTCAGTACAGCTGCTGCTCAGAGGACCCCTGTTGCTGCTTGTGGTGGGATGGAAACTCAGAGCCCATCACCTACCATACAATGGAGAGTCTATCTGTAAAAAGAAAAGATACTGTAGAATAGATTTAAGTCTTTCAAGGAAACCACGTCAATGACTCCAGCTCCCTCTGTCAGCATAAAGGAAAAGGCACCACTTCTTGCTATCTCCCTTTCCCTTTGTTAGGCCAGATCCATATTCCCAAATGTCATCACACTTCAACTTCTCCTACTGGTTCTCTGCTTTTACTGCCTTCTCTGAGTGTTTTGTCATTGATAACAGAGTCTGGGAAACTATTTTCCTTACCTAGCATTAAATCCCTGCTTTTACATTCATAATTGTGTCATAAAAGTGCGTGGCAGTGCAGTTTTATTATGTCTAAAGATGGACCTGAGTGGCAAAACCTGCAGACTGAGTGAAAATTTCCCCAATTTAGGAGGTGTAGGGTTTCAAGCTCAACACAGCTTGTTCTCTTTTCTAAATGATTACATGCTCTGCTGTTTCCTTAAGAGGAAAGTTTTGTGAGTACATTAAAGTATTTTCACTTTTAGTTCATGACCAAAGTAAAGAATTGTAGCCATTAGAGGCAAAAATGTTAAGATGCAATAGTTGAAACATTTGGTTCAGGAACATAATAAATGTTGGAAAACAAATAGGTCATTAAATTATTGAATTAATTATGTATTTTTCATTTTTACTGAAGTAATTTTGAAAACTGATGGTCCACATCAGTAAGGGATAACTAATTACCAAGTGGAAGTGTATGAATTAAAATAATGAAGAATTCCTGAGGCTAAAGAATTTATTACCAAATGGGTTACTGAGTAGATCTAAATGATGAAAAGACATAAGTCATTAAAAATAATATATAAACACCAGCCTAATTTAATAATAAGCTCAGAAACTATTTATGATCCTCACAATATTTAAAAAACATAATTTCCTTCACACTCTTAAAATCAAATTTACAGCTTTATGGATATTTGTCTGTCGAAGCAGAAAAGTAGAGCATATATGCAATATAAGCATCTGACAAATATTTTTATTCAGTTTATCAAAATATAATCACACGGCTTCTTCAGCCTTCTGATTCTGTGTATTTCAGCAATTCCACATTACCAAAACCATTCAGAAACTGCCTGCTCCCTATTGTGAGGCACTAAAACAGCCAAATCACCAGCTGATTATCCTATAAAATTTGGTACAAAACAAAAATAGAGCATCCCAAATGAAGTTGTCATAGGAACCTTGCTGTTCATGACACGAGGAGCTCCAGCTGCCTGGCCCAAACCTCTGCCAGACATTACCCCAGCAAGGCAGGAAGAGCAGGAAAGGACCATTCCTCCCCTATAGCAGCTCACAGCCAAAATTTGAGCTTCAAACTGCCAAAAGAGGGGGTAGCCCATTACTCTTCTGTTAGGTCTTCCCTGGCTGTGAGGAGGAGCAGCTGGCTGTTCCTGCTCCATGCAGGTAAGCACCTTGCAGCAGAGAAATGCAGCAGACACCTGGAGCTGGCCCTGGAATAAAGCACTGCAGTTGTCTGAGATCCCTGAGTACGTAAAGCAGTAAAAAGTAGCAACTTTTTACTGCTACCAGCAATGCTTCCTTGATAGGGAAACTGAGCTACAGTCCCCAGTTTGCAGTTGCAAAGGTAATAAAAGACACCAAGAAAAAGCAAGAAAACCAAGAGAAAAAAACCACTGCAGTTTTGATTATATGATAGTCATTAATCTGTGGAAAGCTGGCAAGCCTGCATTACAGGAAAAGCATTTCTTGCTTAAAAACATAGTTCAACAACTGATGTACCTGGAGCTTTCTCATTCTGCAGAAAAGTGTAGGGTACGTTTCTAAACTGCTCAGTCTGCAGCTAAGGCTCAGGCAGAAATTACAAGAAAGGGGATGTCCTTGTTGAGTCAAAATAAGGCCGTGGAATTTTGCAGCAGTTGTCCTGAAAATCTGTGTTCTAAATTCTCATAACAGACTCTAAAGAGAACCTTAAGAAAATTCAGACCTCACTGAGAAAGAATCATTGACAAATGCCCTCTATGGTAGAAATTTAAAAATTCCTTCACAACTATGACCTATAGCACAATCATTCCAATGACTCATACTTCACTAACAAAAATTCATTTGCAGCTTCTCGCCAGAGTTTGGTGGGATGCTTAAGAAGCACAACTGGCATTTTAAGGCTGCTCAACACTCTTTCAAGGAGACTGAAACAATGACCACTGTATATTCGCATACAAATACCAAATCTATTCCGAAATTGCACAGCACTCATAGAAGGGACTCTGCAGCAGCCACAGAAATGAAGTAATGAAAATTTTGCACTTACAAGCTGAAAATAATGGTGCCACAGTCTCAACAGGAATCTGTATTCAAAATATTTACAGCAAGGAACTGAAGCTCAAAATAATAACATCCTAAAAACTGAAACAATAATTCCTAAACAAAAAATTTGGAGAACCTTGAAACTACTTAATTCCAATGAATTGGTGACCAACACTTCTGAAGCCAGACAACCTTCACCTCTTATAATGTGTTTTTGCAATAATAAATCCTTGGGCAAATCATATCTGTAGTGACAATTACAATAGATCTCTTGAGCTCTGAATCATCTTCCACTCATGTAAAATCATCTTATTCCACTTCCTATGTTTACCTCATTAAAATTTGTAAGGACCTATGATTAACAACTCACTTTAATGAACATTAAAACTATTATTATAAATAACTGGATCAAGAGAGATGTATATAGATATAAGGGATATATCTGTGTATGTACAGATGCAAAGAGGTATGAAGATAATACCATTGAGTGCTTTATTTTCCTAATGAGTAAACCAGGCTGCAGACTCAGGAATAATGTTTTTGAAGAATGCTACAAACTAGAAGTGATCCCATTTTGAACAAACTCCCTCCCTCTCACACCCCTCTACTGTCTAATTAACAATTACATTCTTTAGAGCGTCTTAAAAGATAAATAAGAAAATTCAGCCAATTCTGCAAGAGATTTAAATATAAACGTTTTTGATTTAACACAAATTCCTCGCATCAGGCTTTAGTGTGGTGTTCTTTTTCCTGCCTTTTACACACATGTTAAAATAATCATGTCAAAGGATTCTTATACTGCATCTTCAAAACTTTCAGAGGATGATTCACTCTATTCATTTTCACTAGGCACAGTGCTGCTTTACTTTAACTGAATATACCTTTTCTATACTTAATGTGTATCCAGACCAATCTGAATGACTCTTTGCTGACAGCGTCAACAGACTGAAACAAAATACACGTGTAGGAAAGAAAGCATGGCTAAGAGGGAAGTGCTTGGCAGAAGGAAAGAAACTTTTGGTGATTTGGTGGAATGTGAAAGAAACTGGGCAGCCTCCCACTGGATTACATCTTTCCATCTGCCCTGTCTCCACTCATCAGTGTACTGGGCCTTTCCACCCCTCTCTTGGGTAAATCGTTTCGAGAGCAGAAGGAAAAATGCAGTAGCTCAACAAGGACAATTGAAGGATTAGGGAGCATAAAACTGCCTTGCAGAACTGACTCCATCTATGGAGAGGATTCCTATATATAAATATATATATAGAGAGAGAGAGGGGAGGTCTGCCTCACCCATGAGCAAATCTCTGCAAATAGGGCAGGATTTGAGCAGGACCTGCAGTAGGCTACCCCTAAGTATGCCATGAAGGTGCAGTGACAAGGTTGGTGGAGGTACAGGTGAGTTATTCAGTGCATTTAAAGCATACAAAACTGTCCTTGTCAGCTGCCAGTTCGTATTTTTATGGCCTTTTTAAATGTATCAGCTTCCTGTTCCACGAAAATCATCCAAATGATTGTTGATACCACCCCATCTTAGTATCACTGCAGCTGTATCAGAAATATAAAATTTCTTTTCACATAAAAACAAGGAAAAAAAGGGGCAAATAAAAAGCCAGGCTTGTAGTGAGGCAGACAGTGATGGAATTGCCTCAGACTGGATGACAAACCTCTCTCCCCAGGCACACACTTACTGTGGTCCATGACCAGCCGAGCCCAGGCCTTGGCCACAGAATATAAAAGAGGAAATTGACTGCAGGTCCTTAGCTGAAGAGCTTCTTGCCAGAAAGCCTCCACCTTACATTTTGGACTAATGATCAAATTCAAGGTGTTATACAATCCTTTCTTGAAAACTCTCTTTCATAACCAATGCTCTCATTAAAAATGTCACATCCAGAGAAACTCAGGGAGAGAGAGAAGCTTCTCTGCTGAGAGTAAAATTTTGCCTTTACTTCTTTTTTTTTTTTTCCCCTAAGACTACAGGCACTATTAAAGATTATAAAACTAAGAGAAGACTTATTTGCAAAGTTATCTCCCAGGTCACAGCTAAGGAATCAAGGAGAGACTAGTTTGTCTCAGAAATATCCAAGTATTTTCCTTTATTTCTTAGGATATGCAAACAAACTTCAACTGGAAACAGAGCAAAAAGGAGGACCTTTGCTTCTTCTAGGTATGAAGTCAGAGACATCATGGATGAGAATGTCTCAAAATGCTCACTGATTTATTTTTGCAGGCTCTCCAAAGTGTCTTGACACTTTTATTTGGGATCCAGATATTTATATAGCACTCTGGAATTCATCAAAGACCAGTCTGAAATATTGTCACATGGCAGCCAAACTGTCTCAAGATGCCTCACTAGAATTCAAACATACACACTGCACAGGAACTTCTAGCAGGCTTTACTAGGGACCAGATAAAGCTGCCAAAGAAAATGAAATTTAACAGCCAAAAGAATGTGAAAATAACCCCTAGAATTGTGCACTTTATCTCTGCTGGGGAAACATTTTCTTTTCCTTTCCTTCCTAATTCAATTTCTATTTATTTCCATTGTACTTTGGAAAGCTATTTTGCACCAGATCATTATTATTTTTATCAAGCTTTAAACAGTCTTATTTTTACTTCATTAAATCACGCAGCTAGAGCACTAACTTTAATCAAGGGACCTCAACAATTTTATTTCTTGTACATGCAGCCAGTGTCTCAGCCCTTATAAAACATTCCAACATCTCCTGGTTTGCAGTTTCCTGTCACTGCTGTGATACAGTTTATACCATGTAGACCATGAAAGCACCAATGGAGTCACAGTATTCTCTACCTACAAGTATGTGCTTGTACTGTTTTTCAAACAGATTTTCTATGACCACTCCCAGGAAGAACAAGATTGGATGAATAATTAAGGAAATCCCAAACAATGGGAATGCCACTGAAATCAAAGTGTTCTTTTTCAAGCCTTGAAAAGAAAGCATGCAGAACTGTTTCCGTGTTCCCCAGCACCTAATTACCTGTATAGGGCAAGTTTGGAGACAGGCATTTATAGCTGTGGTTGCTGTGGTTGCTGCTACTCAAGAGTCACATTTAGGAAACCCTGAATGCTATTCCATCTTTTCTTCTCTCCTCACTGAGCATACACTTGAAATTACTACTGTCAGCCACAAAGAAGAGAACAATTTCCAGACACGCATTTTCTATCCTGTCCTGCCATATTATTTTCCCTTTGGTGCAAGAGGAATCCACTGTGTCTGCCATTTGAACAAAGAACAAGCCTAGCATCCCTCTTTACCGCCTCAGACCTGCATCAGTCATTCACCAAACACACTCTGTTGTATTGTAATAGTTCTTTTGGTCAATCTCAGATGACTAATAATCCCGAATGAGACTGTTAAAAAAACCTAAATAGTTTCTAGGGTTAATTGTCTCCTTCTATTACTGGTGAGGCCTATTACCTGGAGTGGTAAATGCTTTTATACCTTTAGAGTCTGGGGTTCTAAAGTACCCCCCTTTGGCTAGTAACACTTGCAGAACAAGCATTAAAATCCCCCTTCATTTCAGAGGGGCTGCACTAACTGTCTAGAGGACTTTATAAAATCTCTCAGCACTTCAGACAACTGTCTGTGCTTATCACTGGCACTTGGAAACACTGTCCTTGAAGAGCTTCCAGTGCCCATGACAGCAGAGTCAAGCTCTGTTTTCTCATGCTCAGCCCTGGCTCACCTCCTCTAATCACCTCTCAGAGACATTATCAGAATTTACAGTGGAAATCACTGGACCAACCAGAGAGCCAAAGCTCTCTGTCACCATTTTAAAAAGCCCCTCAAACAGCCACCTCTGGCTACTGAAAATTAGCCTCAGCTGTTGCTAAAAACCAGTCCAATTCCACAGGAAACGCACAGAACTGGCAACTTTAAAACAGTAACAAGCTTCCCCAAGCTGCTTTCAATCCTGAGCCTCCAAGAAGTTCAGAGCCAAAGCCAATGCATCATCCATTCTCTGAGCAAAGCTCACTGCAGTTCTCTCTGCTGGCCTCCTCCACAGAGTCTCGTCACAGGTCTCTCCAGCATGCAATAGTCAAATAAAGGATACCAATACTTTCCGATGTGATTTTCAAGAAAAACACATTTTAATGTATTTCAGGTACACGGGCCATGAATGAATGTACAGCAGCTTATACATAGTCACCACTTTCCCAGAAACTTGGGGCCAAATTCTGAAGTAATTGGAATCTTATGCAACTGTTGACTCTAGTGAGAGCAAACAGGTGTTATGTCAATTATCACAGATTATCTCAGTGAAATAGCCCCAATTTGGGGCTACATTATGACAATTTTGTAACTGCTCGACATGAAAGGTCTTACAGTCGCCGTAACCAGGCACAAGAGGCTCATCAGTGTTTTAGGGTGGAGTAGTGTATAATCAAAGGAAAGTAAAAGAGGCCAAAGTTTCCTTCAATACAGAAAATCCCAATGACTCCTTATCTCCAAGGAGTTTTTAACAACTTGCACAAGTTAGCACAGCATAAGACTGCTCTGACATAGGCCAAGTGAAGGGTTCAGTGCACGGCTATGATAAAAATTGCCTACTAAAATTTTGTTACCTAAGATGTTCTTTCATTTTAGGATAATTTGCTCATTCTTTACAAAAATACTTCATTGCTTCATGCCCACAAAACCAAGTGAAACTACCTGCACTCTACAAAATTAGTGTGCCTTCCCTTCAGCACTGACCAGGACTTTCTGTTTAAACTCTACTCACCAACCTCTATATCCCACTCCCTTTTCTAAAGATAAAAAATGGCCTGAAACAGCTGTTGCATTGTACTTGGCCTGAAATTAATGAAAAGAAGCTAAAATTCCTATTTTTTCAATAAGCATGTACAGTCTTTTACCCTTCTGGTAGTCAAAAAAACCCAAACAACCAAAACCAAAAACACAAGAAAATGTTTGTCCTGACTATAAAAGGATCCAGGAGTTAAGGATTTTCTAAAATTCAAATGACATTGCCTCTCAATTGATTACTATTAGGGCTCTTAGAAAGAAATCCAGGGATCATGCCTGATTATATTTAAACTTAACCAATTTTGATTAAAGATGGTGGAGCATAACAAGTAAACCTGTGGGACAGAAGTTGTAACAAATTAAATTTGCATTCCTTGTGTGAGTTTAAGAGTGATTTCTACACCCTTTAGCTTTATAACATGAATCTTCAAAGGGCAGTGGCAGTGGGAATTCAGCCTGATAGCTGAATTTCCTGAGCACATACAAAGATAAGTCTGTAATATTGCTTTGCCCATTTATCAGTTTGCTGAAGACATTTTTAGAGCACTTCATTTACCCATAATTCAGAAAGAAACCCTCCCTATTTACAGCTGAAACCACATCTAATTGGAAAATATTGAGGGAAATTTTCACAAAGGCAGCAAGGAATTCAGACATCAACTAATTCTTGTGGCCTCAGAAGCTTCACAAACGGGAAGTTATCATGGTAGCACCTGCCTTGGCATTTAAAAAAATATGTAGCCAGCCATGTGACATGAGTAGGTATGTGGATAACTGGCAAACAATTCAGCAGTGGTAGCTGCTCCACATGCTTTTAGTCACAGCAATATAGATGCTATGACATAATCATTATCTGGGACAATATCTAAAACACAATTGTTCCTTTTTCTTCAAACCAGATGCTACAACATGCAGCTGTACTTGGAACCTTTGGATGCTGGCATACTTGCTAGATGGACTTCCTGCACAAAGACGAGTGCTGGAAATGTTGCCTCATTAAGAGGAACTTTTCCCACAAGCTCTGAGACTGTTTGGGATTCCAGTGCTTGAGAGATTACCTCATTGTTAGGCATCACCTAATTTGAAAAACAATCATACCCGACAGCTTTCCATTATCACATCAGGAATGTTTGTCAGATCTTTCTGGGATTAATAGACAATAAGGAGATAGTTGAATCATGCCTCCCAATGCCAGAAATATTAATCCAGGAGTAGAAATCACTGCTATACAGTGTGTGAGGTGCATGTGCAAATATTATTTCATGGATGGACAGATGGATATTGGAACAAATTGGAAACTAGAAGGCATGCAATATTGGATTTGTTACTATTTAAAAACAAACTTTTATTTTTAAAATCAGTTTTTTCATAACCCTCTTATCTTTGAAGGTTAAACACCACACATTAAAAAAATTGATAAAAAAATAAAGACCAAAAAACATCTCTCATGTAACTACATTAAGCAGGCTGAAGAATTAAATTAGCAGCCAATTAAGCTCATTGAGTCAGGATGGGAAGAAAAAAGAAAATTTAATTAAGGTACGTGTTGGGTAAGTGCACTTGAAAAATAAGGATCTTCCCTTGAATCCTTTAAAAAATAGGAACAAAATTCATCATTCGAACAATTCTGATTAAGGAACAGGGATACTGCGTGAATGATATTGGACAAAATATGGTCCTCTATTTTTATTGGGATCTCCTAACTTTACAATTAATGTAGATATACAGTCATGCACAGAACTTTTCCCAGGTGACTTAGAATAAATTGGGCTCAAATATAGCCTATCAGTCATGAAAATGTAGTCCATTCCTCAGTGATTTCATTCACGAAATTCCATACAAGAAGATTATGGTGAAAAGGAGGTGCAAGGGAAACAGTCCCAGTGAATTAACATACTTCACTGTAATCTTCTGCTGACGGCGGCCCAGAGCATCATGGCTGACCATGGGGTCCTGCCTCCTGCAGTTTTACCTGCTGCTGATGCTGGCCTGGGCCCTTGACCCTTGCACCAGCCCTCTGGAGAACAAGGGAACCTTGGGTCTGCTGCCCACTCTGCCCCTCTGCCCCTTCCATTGGGATCCCTGTGCATTCCCTTGCAGGAGAAGAACCAGAGGCCTGGGCCTGTGCTGGCCATGCGGCTGCTGGAGAGATGCACAAGGACAAGAGAGAGCAGATGCCAACAAGGCTTTCAAGCTGAACCACTGGATGTTTGGGTTGGACATTAGGAAGAATTATGCTCATACAGGGGCATGAAATATTGGAATGGGCTGCCCAGGGGGCTGGTAGAGTCACCATTGGGGGAGGTGTTTAAGGGAAGCCTGGGCGCGGCTCTCAGGTCTCTGGTCATCTTGCCGTGGTGGCCATGGGTCATGGGTTGGACTCGATTGTCTCACAGGGCTCTTCCAAGCCAATGCATTCCATGATCCTGTAACATCACAGCCTCTGGGGCCAAAGTCGTGTCTGGCAAATGTATCCAGCTGTCACTGTGCCGAGAGCCCAGGCAGACCTTGACGTAGAGTGACGTCCAGAGCCTGTGGGGTTCTAGTACCTCCTCACACAGAGCACAATGGCTGGCCAGGGCTCCCCTGCCTCCTGCAGTTTTACCTGCTGCTGCTGATGGCCCATTCCCTAAGCCCTACCAGCCATCCTGAGAGGGACATGTGCAGCTCGGATCTGCTTCCAGAGGAGCTGGAGCTGCAGGACATGGACACTGAGCTGACACCATGGATAGATATGGTGCTGCTTTCATGGGTATGCTTCCTCATGCAACTCCTGATCAACAGCATTGTCCTGGGATGCTGCCTTGGCAGAAGGCTCCAGAGATGCTGAGGAGAGGAGAGTGAGTAGGACCAGGTAGGTGGGACAATGCTGGGAGCTCGAACCTGCCTTGGGCCAAGCTGGTATCGAGCAAGACCTGAGAGTCCCCATGGAGGAGCAAAGCTGGGCAGGCCCCGAGGGTGCTGGGCCTCTCAGGCAGCCCTTTGGCCAAGGCCCCACAGCCCAGCAGGGACTGAGCCCATGGACAGCAATTGGGACCAGGGACAGCACCAGGCACAGCTCTGCTTGCTGCAGCCTCTGCCCGGGGCAGCCCAGCCAGGCCCCAGCCTCTAATGCAGAGGCCAAAGGCAGCCCCAGAGGCCTTGGCCCCGCTCTGCCCCTCTGCCCCTTCCATCGGGATCCCTGTGCTTTGCCCTCCTTGCAGGACAAGCACCAGACCCCCTCGGCCCATGCGGGGCCTTGCTGCTGCTGGGACGTGGCTGCCCCAAACAGCTGCTGCAGCTGCTGAGGCACAACCGTGCCCTGCTGCGGCTGTGCCTGCACCACTGCTCTCTGCACAACCACAGACCCAGGACAGCAGCACACGGGGCAGCTGGAACAGGAGAAGACTCCAAATCTCCCCTCTGCACTGACTCTTCAGCTCCAGCATGGCACTCTGTCTGCAGAGCCTTGCGGGGGACGTGTGACCAGTGCCCAGCCCGGGCACTGCGACATCCCCCATCTTAGGGGTTAGAGAAACCCCCATTCCTAGCTTTAGGATTCTCTACCATCTTTTTCACAAGAAGTCCATATTTCCCTTAGTGTTGTGGTTCCAAACCATGAAGTTTTTTAGTCATAAATTTCTCACCCCCTAGTTTTCTAGTCATACCCTAGTTGTAGATTTTGAGATTAGTGAAGTGAATAAAGTTCACAGTCTCTCTGCATTGCTCTGTTGTTTTATTTGTATTTCATCTTTGAGGGGACACATCAATTGGTGGGTTTGCACAGGAGATCCAGAACCTCTGGGTGGAGAGCCTCACTGTACCAGCAGGATTTGCAGGAATACAGAAAGATATTGGGCAATATTTTCCTGCCTCCATCTTCCAAGGAAGCTTGGACTTGAACCCTGTCTGCACTGTGCCAGGGGGACATCCAAATGCCTCAAGCCTTTCGATTGTGGCAGCCTCAAGCACGAGCACCCAGTACCTTGCCTGAGTACCATTCCCCTGCCTCTTGGACAGGACCAAATTCCACCTTCCAAGACTGAGCTGGGCCTCATGGGTGCACTCCTCTGTCAAGAATTCCTTCCCAGAGCCTACAGGGGAGACTTTGGTCCATTCTGTGAGCTTGTGTCACTTCCCTGACAGAGTTTCTCTGACCCATCTCTTTCTGCCTTTGCTCCTTCTCTCTCTGCTCTGCTTCTCTGGCCATGCATCCCATCTTAGCTGTCGGAGAGAGACAAGTTCTGTCCCTTTGGATTTCCTTTCTCCTCTACTTGGAGGGCTTTGGGACTTGAGGGAGCCTGGAGATGCCCCTGCTGCCACAGCAGCCCCAGCACAGAACTGCCTTAGCAGTGCTGCTCCAACTCCTTCTTATAACTCAAGGCACTCCTGTCAGAAACCTCTTCCTTTATTTCAGACACTTAGGACTCCTACAGCATATAAACTGAATATAATTTGAACCTAAATTATGAGTCAGGACAATGCTCATCAAAATTTTTTCTTGCATGCTAAATATTTCCACAGTGCTATCAACCTGACCGGATAAAAATATCAGGCACAACAGACTTCTGTTTTTTTAACTGTGCAGCATCTGAGCCATCACTCACAACTTCTGAAGTACCTATCAACTGATAAATAACATTCCATGTATACATGTATCAAAGATACAGATGTACTGAAATGCTGGTTACATAAAACCATATTTTTTTCTCTGAATTTTAATGTGACAATAAAAATCTCACTTCTGAAAGAGGTTTAGAAACTGATCCAAACACAGTCAAATAAAACAAGAGCCTATTCCTCTCCATTGGCTTTGGATATGCCCCTGATTTATTTATCAGCATCTATTTATGAAGATCCTTGGGGTGCCAACTTGCTAAATTAAATGTAGATCAACAAAAAGTATCCCTGTGATTCTTATTTCCTCCATGTTGAGAAACAGATTATCTTGGGCAGCATAATTCGTTGGTGCATATAACTATTGATTTCAGAAGAATAATGTCTGGTTTTGAACATTTTTCTGCATCTCCTGCCAAGCTCCATGGAGATATTTTATATGAGATATTATTCAAAACCTGTAAGTCTGCTAAATTAAATAGGGGGCTCTGGGGTCTTTGAAAATTAAGTGTGGTGAAATCAGAGACTTTTACCTACACAACTCAGTGAAAATAAGCAGCTACAAAGCACACTGCACTTCATTGTTTTGAGTTCTTCAGCCTGTTCTGGCTTTAAATTTAAAACTAAATTTAAAGCCAGAATTTGGGTTTATTACTTCTTTCCACGGATTTCACATTTCTCATCTTTTATTCGATGTTGGTCAGAACTGGAACCTCTTTCTGTCCTCTTTTTTAGATGAGACCTAAGAATAGATTTCCTTCTGGCATGTTATTAATACTCCTGCTTCAGCCCATGATAGTCTCTGTTTTTCTATGCCACTTTGAATTTAAGTTCTGTTCGTGATTTTATGACAGTCATTTTGTTCTTCTGCTTTCACCTTGAAGAAAAAGTTATTAGAGATAATGATATTTAGGGGAATAATTTGTTCACTTCACTGTGCTTTTGGGGGTTTAATACACACAGAGACCTCTGGGGTTGATTTTTTCAGATCTTAGTTCTGTGTCCACTCTTCTTACTTCTGGAATAAGTTCAGCCAGGCTCTATCCTGATTTCATAGCCAAATACAGACACACATTTGCTAGCAAGTATCTCAGTCACTCCATTCCCAACTAGCTATATATTTTATTCTAATTTTTCTTGGAAGTCTTCTCTGGCTAAACTATTACATTTACTAATAGAGATACTTTACAATAGTTATAAAAGATATCAACAGAGGGCATCTTTTCATTTTGGCCTTTTCAAAGACATGTTATCCTCTGGGTATTTACAATAATTATAACACACTGCTTCTTTTGCTTTCTTTTTGTGCAGAAAATAGGGAATAAACCAAAACCTCCCCTTCACCTCTCTAGCATATTAGTTCAAGGCTTAGACAGCACTATAATCCCACTTAAGACCTCAGGTCAGAGTAAATTTCACCCTTGAAGAAATACACAGAGAAAACCAGTTTCTTTTGTTCCCACTTTGGAAAACGTCTGTCTGCTTTGTTGTGTATCTGGACTTTTTCCTCAAATGTGGTCTTTAAAACACAAGTGTCCCCACATTACCTCTGGTTGAGAAGACATGGACTCAACTACAAAATGATGTAAAAGAAAAACCAAACCAGAACAAATAAATTTAAGATTTATTAACTGAAGGAAAAATTATTTGTTGGCACTTAGAATGTGATTCTGTGACAGAAGGGCTGCAAGTTTACCTTTACAGCAGTGTTCTTTGGCATCCTATTTATCATATCTTTTTTGTCTATCTCAATTGTTACGAGTATCTGTGAGTACTAATAGTCCTGGTCCAGGAAATGCTGCTTCTATAGCCCATGTCTCACCAGAGACATTTCCATTTCACTGTATCCATGTCTGAAAGCAAAAATTAGTGTTTCAATATTGATCTTTTTACAAACAAGAACAGGAACATAAATTTTTTCCCTGCTCAGATTTCATACAGATGAGGAAATTACAAATTCTGTCACTTACTGAACATTCAACCCCCTCTATTGTGCTGGTTGTGTGATAACTTTTTCCACTGGATGAATAAAAGTCAAAACCATTATAGATTTCCCAGGAAGAAGAGGAATCAAGAAGAACAAGGTTTTGAGCTTGCCTCTAAAAAGTTAATAAAATTCTTTTATTGAGAAATTTTACAACATAAGCCATCACTTGTCCTCCAGTAATCTCCAGGGATCTTCATGTTACTCTCTGAATCTTGTCACTAGCAGTTAAACAAGAGAACTCAGGCTGTGTGACACTTTCATTCTTTCCTGAAGAATTATGTCACAAACCTTTCAACAAAGGGAATTGTTGTTGTTATTCTTCATTTTCTTCTTACTTTAATTCTCTTCTTAATTTGCATTGAACTGTTGCCTAAATTACTTCATGTATATCAGTAATACAAGAAGTGTTCATAATTTAAAGCTGCAAGTACTAATACAAATAGTTCTGTTGCATCAGATAAAACCCTAAGTACTCATGTTCTAATGGCAAGAAAAACACCCAGCAGTGTAGCATAGGCTTATCCTAAAGCAAATAGACACAATTCAATGTAGGTGGGTGGAGCCTACAAACCACCAGAAAAGGGGAGGTTAAATCACTAAGGACTAGAACATCAATTGTTTAAAAATCAGCCGTTTAGACTAATGAAAAATGTTTCCCATTATTAGACTGCCTTATAAATACTTATTGGGCAACATTAACAGCAGCAGTAAAAGAGCTGTGTGTAATATAACATATGCCATATATCCTGCATTTGCCTCTGCTTAGATTAAGAATGTGCATGTTATTTATCAACAGTGAAGTTGTAAGTTTAAAGAGCCATTTTGGGGAGCAAAGTTAGATTAGGCATACTCAGCGTAGGCCACACTGTTTGTCACTGAGTCTCCGAATTACAGTACAGTGACTCCTGTCACACACTGCCACATTTCAGCACTGTTTACTGCACTCTGTGGCCTCTCCTTCTCAAAGGTGAGTAACCTGGTACCAAATTTACAAGGGCTTTCAACCAGCTCTCAAGCTCCAGTTTCAAAACACATGGGAATAATTCTGGAGCCAAAGTCAACCTTTAAATCAAGAGACAAGAAGAAATGGATTATTTTAAACAATATCTTTAACCATCACAACTGGAGAGCCATCAAACAACCCAGGTTGAGTTGCTGGAGTGCAGTTTAGGTACATGGTGGCCAATAAAACCTGAAGCAACTTTAGAGTTGTTTAAACGTGTCCTGGTTAAACATGTGCTTTATTTAACTTCACTGACTTTTTCCACCTATCCCTCCCCACAAACAGACTCACCTCACTGAATTATGAGAAAAAGTATCTCGCAAATACCTGACTCAAACAATCATAGAATCATGGAAGGGTTTGAAATGAAAAGGACCTTAAAGGGAACCTCTTTTCAACTCCCTCTGCTGTGGGCAGGGACACCTTCCACCAGACCCAGTTGCTCAGGATGAACTTGGTCTCTTCATCTACATCATTTAATGAAGATATTAAAAGCATCCTGGTTTGCACAAGACTTACAGCAGAAAAGACTCACAGGATACAACTATTCAAAATGCTCAGAGGCGTAATAGAGCTGGTATCAAAAAGTAAGCTACTAAAACCCATTTTTTTTAAGTATTGATATGTTCCATTAGAGTAAACCCTTGGGTATTTAGAAGTCCTGCTCCAGAGCCACTTACCACAGAGAGAACATGCTTCTATTGCAGACTAAATGTATTAAAAAAGGACGCATTAACTGAAGCTTTTATTCTGCACACATCTGCAAACAAAGCATGTGATAGAAAGACATGTTAAACCTGCTCTATAGAGGCTAAATCAAGTAGTAAAACCTCAGAGCTATTTTATTTTGAGCTAGAGAGTCAACATAACCAAAAAGTAAAATAGATAACCTATTCAAGGAATGGTAAGCAAAATGTTGAAACATTGTCAAAGCACATTACCAAAATGAGATAAATATGAATTCTAAATATTTCTATTTTATTTGTACACAGGATGCAGAAATATTACTAATTACATGCAGCTAAGAGCGATTCCTGTATTTTTAGTTTGAACTGTTAGGATCAAAGTAAAAAATACTAAAATCAATTTTATGTATCTATCAGCCTTTTTAAGAGGGAGAGAGTGTGTGTGTGTGTGTGTGTGTGTGTGTGTTTGTGTGTTAAGAAGTCAATAAAAATAGACAGGAAATACTATTGTAATGGCACATTCCTTACTGTCTCCTTCTTTTCTCCATAAAATATTAAGGCTAGGCTAATTCCACCACCTCTTCCCCATTTCAGCTATAGCAGTTGCTCAACAGCCAAACATTTCCATATAGAAGGTAATAGAAGGATAGTTTAATGGACTGTCATCATCCAGAACAAGCAGGGAAGAAAAACTTCAACAAGCAGGTGACTCCAGATATATAGTTAGGAAAATAATTCTTTAAAATGTCAGGAAGGAAAAGAACAAAAGAAACAGGAAAACTGTGTGGTTGACCATCAGTGCAATGATTGCCTGTAGAATTTTTCATTTAAGAATTGTGTTGATGTTATTCTAGATTGAAACATGCCCTCATACATCAGGGTCCAAAGAGCATTTTAAACAGATGAACAAAGTGAAAAGCAGAACATTCATCATACTGAAGGATCATGATAAAATGAAAGGATCTATTTCACTCTTTCTAAATTCTGGTCTCTACAGGACAAAGCTTCTTCCATCATTTTGCACTACTGTGTAGAGCTCATTAGAGGTATATTTTCTTTTCCAAGCCGTTCTCTGGCATGGACGTGCTGCAGAAACAGCTTTTGTGAGTGAGAGTATGGCTTAGTTTTATCCCAAATGCAGCCCTAAAAACTCTTACCAGAAATTAAACCAAACCAAATCCAAGCCATCCCCAGAAGAGCTAGCCACTGTCCCAAAGTACAACATATTTTTTCCCCTATGTGATGTCGCTATTGATTGAAATCATCCTTTTCTGAATTATTAGTTTTGTAGACATGCAATGATGAGTTTTACAGTTCATGCACATGCTTCAAATTATTTAGTGTAGCTGTGGATACTTGTCAACCACAATGGTAATTTTTTGCATTGATAAAATGTATTAATTATGTGTTGTACCAAAAATGTCATTCTGATGTCACTTTTTCACAGAATCACAGAATGGGTCAGGTTGGAAGGGACCACAGTGGGTCATGTGATCCAGCCTTATTTCTCAAGCAGGGTCATCCTGGAGCACATGACAAAGGATTGGGTCCAGGCAGTTCTGGGATATCTTCAGTGAGGGAGACTCCACACCTTCTCTTGGACAATTTGTTCCAGCACCCAGTCCCTTGCATAGTACCAAAGTTCTTCCTTGTGTTCAGGTGGAATTTCCTGTGCATCACTTTCTGCCCCTTTCCTCTTCTCCTGCTGTCCAGCAGCACTGAGCAGAGCCTGGCCCATCCCCTGGATACCTCCCTTCAGTTACTGACATGTTGCTGAGGTCTCCTCTCTGTCATGTCTTCTCAAGGCTGAACAGCCCCAGCTCCCTCAGTCTTTTCCTCCTAAGAGAGATGTTACAGTCCCTTAATCAACCTCTTTGCCCTCCACTATACCTGCTCCAGGAGCTCCATGTCTCGCTTGTCCTGAGAAGCCCAGAACTGGAGGCACTTCCTGATGTGGCCTCACCAGGGCTGAGTAGATGGGCAGGATCACATCCCTCTGCCTGCTGGCAGTGCTCTTCCTAATGCACCCCAGGAAAGGAGAAGAAATACAGCTCCACTTTACCATAAGCAGGTGTACAGCGGGTTCAAGGAAACCAAAAGTCAAAAGGATATTAAGAAACATATAAATCTACTGTAACTCCAAGTTATCAGGATACACTGAAGAAGTGACAAACTGCAAAAAAATACTCCTCTCTATTAATTAATATATGCACAGGGCATTCCTGAAGTATCAGGAGGAATACATTAAGTGGTATCCTGCTTCATGCAAACAAAGCAAAATAAATCATTGTTATGTTTCTTATCCTACGTATCTTTTCCACAGATAAATGTAGTGTTTATTGCAGGGAAACAGTCAAGCAAGTCTGCATGCTCTCTACCAATCATTTCAAGTAAATTATAATTATTTTCTTTGGCACCTTGTGAAACATGGCTGACTGTCCACGAGGGTTGGTGTCCTCAGGATAGGTGCTGGCATGCTCCTGCTCTTAGAAAACACCCTCTGCCAAGACAAGCAATGGCCTAGAATTTGGTGAATTTTTCTGAGCACAGATAATGAAGTGCAGTTGACTCCCATCAACTTGCTCAGCTGGGCAAGTGCAACTGGGCTATTCCAGAGGCAGTGAGAGGGCTGGCTGGAAACCAAAAACCACTTTCTTTGCCGTAGAGGAGGAAAGTTTTCTAAAAAAGAGCCCTGAGAGATGTCAGAATGCCCTTTGCAGCCTCAAATAAAGCAGAGGAGTCAGCAGCAACTTGCAAGTTTATGAACTGTTGTGGCTTTTCAGAAATCTTTTGGATACCACTCATCCTTCTGCAAGCTCTTGGAGTCAAACACTGTTGATGCTGAATTTCTCATCAAGCTATCTGAGCGCTCATAGAGGAAGTCTGGCACTTACAGATGATTTGAAAGCCAATCTAATTTGCTTGTCAGTCATCTTATCCTTTTTTTTTTTTTCTTCCTTCCTTCCTTCTTCCTTCCTTTTTCTAACCTGAAAACTTCTCCCTTTGCTGTTGATGCCATGCTAGCTTTCTTGTCCTCTTAGGGAAGATTGAAGCAAAAATCCATTAATTCTTCAACCGTCTTGATGGCATCATTTTTTAGCTTTTATTCCTCTTTGAACAGTGGAACAGCTCTGTCCTGGGTCCTCCTCTCAATGTGTTTGCAGAATGCCTTCTTGTTACTCATTGTGTACCTTCTTTCTGTATTTTATCATGCCTTATAATCTCTGATTGCATTCTTATGTGTTCATATGATGTCCTGTTAGACCATTTCTGATTTCTACTTCCATACTAGTGTTTTGACTGCCATGTCATTTCTGCTCTGTGGATCAAGGACTTTGGTGACCCCTTTGCCAATTCAGCTAACTTCATAAGGAAATTAGATCCGGTATTCTGCAAGACGAAGAGATTCCTTGCTCTTCATTACAGCATCTTCTTCATTCCCACAATTTACAAGATTAATACAAGGCTGTTGCTGTACCTTGATGTTTGCCTTTTATTGTAGATATCTAACACTTACCAAAGTATTTCTAATGTGGTCTACAATTTAGGAAGAGAAAAAGCGTGGACTCAGCAATCACTAAATATGTTATATGGACTGGAAGTAAAAGCAACTGAACTTTAACTTTGAGGGCTGTGTTCAGTTCCTTGGAGAAATAAGAAATGTATCTTTGCACTGACAGTATTTTGTCTGCAGCGTGTCACTTGGAATCAGCAGTAAAACAAACCATCTGTCCTCCTCCATTCAAAGTCCATATTCATTTAGCAAATGTTTTTGCAAACAAGTGAATGATGAACAAGCAAAAATTATGGAAAATTATTAATAAGAAAATAGCAATAATACATCGTCCATGTGACTATATGTATTTATAAAAAAATATTCTTATTCATAATTTCAGAAAAAGTTTTTTCAGGGCAGTTCCCTTTGTTTGGTCTGAGTCTGGAGAGATCTTTGCCAAGTATGACAAAATAGGATTCTGAAATCTTCTAAGTTACTAGAGCACAATATAGTTTAAGATGCTTTCTTTTCACCCAGATAAAAGATTGTGTCTGGGATTTTTTAAACCTCAGACTTGGCAGGTGACACTTCTTTGAATAAAAAACTAATTCATATTTAAAATCTGTTATTTGTTCAATGTTGCCATTGACATTGAAACCCTGTAGCAGAAAGAGCAAGGTCAAAATGGCTGCCAAATATTACCTCAAAGAAGTCATGCACTTCTTGACTTTTGAAAAAGCTTTTTTATGTAAATGACGAGAACATTTCTTCTGCTCCTCAGTTGCACTATACAATTGTTAAGCACTGGAATTAACATCGTAACTTAAGTATGTAACTAAAAAACATACATATATTTCTACATATAAGATTGTTTGCATCACTCAGAGGTCTTGCTTTCTTTTTTCTGGGTCAATATATTTGCCTGGGATACAGGCAAACAAAAAAAGTACAGTTTACCTTAAGATGCAAAATACAAGCATATACATAATTTTGATGTGTTCTTCACTAAATAATTGTTTCCATATTTTTGGCTTCCTTTGGAAGTTGTGTCAAAATGTTTTGATTATTAGCTGATGAAAATGAGGAGACTCTCTTTCCGATACACTGCCATGCACATCCCAACTAATTCAAATTATTTCCTTTCATATTATGACTCACGAGAGCTGTTTAGCCACTTCATTCAAGAAATATATGTTGTTTCCTTCCTTTATTCTCTAGATTCTCAGGGTTATAAAGAGCCTCAGAACTTCCAGACACAGCACTCAGATGTGCATCCAGAATCTTGCAGGCACAGAAGCATGAAATTGCCTCAAGAGTAAGAAACATAAAGCAGCCAATTGCCCTCATGCTTCAAATCTTTTCAAATCTATAGCTAAGCGTCTGATCTATTCAGGGAACAACTGTGGTAGATCACCTTCTTTCCCAGAAGCTGAAGTGTCCCTCAGTTCATGTTTTGCTTCGGGTTTTGTCTAGGCAACTGGATCAAAGCTGTCATAATGGTTTTATAGCTTAATTATAATAATTTAGAGAGTTCCTGACAAGAACATTGAGCACAACAAGCTTGCACATCACTGGCTTGCACTGCTAAATTACACACTTGCAATTCCTGCTGACCTCAAATACTTCACATTTATTGGATTGATCTGCTGGTAAGCAGAGAGTGGACACCAGCTATGTAAGACTCAACTTCAAGAGCTGGATTACTTGAAGAAATTAATTGAGAGGTCATGAGATACAGAAAAGTTATGGGTTTGTTTTCCAATTGGCACATCCACGTCCCAGTAAATTATTGTGAAAAGATTTTGTGTATTTAGATAGATCAAGCACAAAACTTTAAGACTAGAGCGTTTGCTCAAGACAAGTTGTGCATCTACATACTCGTAAACTTCTAGTTTTTGCAGGAAACCAGCTGAATTATTCATAATGTGAATGAAAATCCAAATGGCAAAGATTCGGAAGTACTTCAATCAGTGCTTGTAGTGGACTGTTAATTATCCAAATTTGCAAAACTTTTCAATGCTTGACACCAGCATACGTGTGCATAATAAAGCATTTGATCTAGGTTTTCTCAGGCTTAAGTGTGAGCTGCATATACAATGGCTTAGGTATAAAAATATCCATAGCTGACAGCAGACATTTGTTGTGCCAGGAGAAAGCAGTGGAGCTTGGGCTGCAATTTCACTGGAGCACAGGCAGAACCTGGCTCACAGGGATAACCTGATACTCAACTTGGGAGATCAAACTTGAGAAGGGCTGAGTTGAGGAGAGTGTCTTGTTAACCGGCCCTCAAGAATTGGAGGGAATCCCTGTTTTGGACTGGCTCAACTGATAGCTGTCCAACAGGAACTTCTGCAGTCATTTCCTCCAATGTATAGATTTCTACAGGATTCTTCTACAGCTGAGAAACAAATCCACATGTCAATTGGGGCAGATGAACTCAGAATCACCACTGCTAGCTATTTTGATCTGCTCCTTTAGCAGACCACAAAACACCATAATAGCCCAGACAAATAATTTCAAGATGGTTTAGGGAGACATGTACAGCCAGCTCAAGGAGACATTATTTTCATTTCATTATTCATTTTTCCCTCTTATATGTCTGCTAGAGTGGTTCAGATTCTGTCTTCCATTGATGTTAATTGGAGTTACACACATAATATTCAAGAACTGGATTTATGAGCCAGCAATATTAGCTCTGATCTTAATATACACCCCAGTCAGACCATGATATGAACCAAGGATCATTTGTTTAACCTGCTGCTTCTAAGGTATTACATTCCATTTCCTTCATTAATTCTTCCAAGTTTATTCCTGTATCTAAGCATGAAAGAGAATACCAAATTTCCAGCATTCTTCAAACTTATCATCCAAAATTTTCTGCACTTAGGACAAGTCAAAGTTGCACTTCAAACAGGAACTCCAAACTATAAGCCATAAACACGAAAGATACAACTTTGCTTTCTTTGATCCATGCCAGTCCATGATCTAGTCCCTTGGGGATTTCAGAACATGCCAAAATAGCATCCATACTTGACTGCCATTAAATAAAGTATAATATAGCCTCCCAATCTAATTATGACAAAGCCATTTGCTTTCATCTAGTGCTCAAAGCAGTAACAGGCTCCAGGCTTAGCCCACTATTTTTGCCTGAAGAAGAACTTCTCTAATCTTCAGATTTGGCAACACTAAACCCCAGCCAGTTCTGAGGTTTTTGACGAGAGAGAGAAGCAGAACAGTCCTATTTTCCAAACACAGAAGACAGAGCTGTTGTGTGAACTATCTAACATAGGATTTTTCTCTCCTATACTGCTTTTTCCAGCAAAGAGACATTCCCACTTCTGCCCCACTGACAAATGAGATCCATCCACTCCAACAGATACTATGAACAACTTTACCAGCAGCCGAATAGTACAACTGGAGCCTATTTGGTTGCTGATGATTTCTTAGCAGCTTCTTAAATTTCTTACCTGGAAAATAGGATATTTCTGTCACCAAAACAACCCGTTCACCAGACAACATGGCTAAGGGAGCTCCTTCAAATACTTTGGTTGGAACAAAAATGGTAAGCACAGTTATTTCTGATTGATCTAGCCACAAAAGGGAATGATTTAAGGAGTCTTGAAAGAGTAAAGGAAACATCTAAAAAGGAAGTCCAGAGAGGCTTTTTACTTTCATCTTCAATTTTGGTAGCTTTTCCTCTCCCCAGTGCACCCCTAAGATCAATTGAATCCCTTTGTATTTCCATAGGCTTCAGTGGCCTGACAGGAAGAATGGGTTTTGCCTTTTCATCTCTCTGTAAATGTTTATTTCTAAATAGATACACTGGCCCAAATTCTGGGCTGTGTTCCAGCGATTTCCTTCTGTAGAAATGAGATGGATGTCCCCAGTGGATAATTAATTCCTTCATTGGGGTGGAAGCCCAGACGACAGAAGCTTAGCAGAATGGTTGTAGTCTTCCCTCAGGTTCCTCTGGGGGTGGTGAGGGGAGACTTTGATGAGGGTAGGACTTTTATGAGGGCATGATGAGTTCTGTTTGATTCCACTGACCATTCAGTTGTCCCCAAGACCACTGTAATGGTCACTCTCCAAAAAAGTAAGTTCCCAAACAGTCACGCAGATGTTTGAAAAGCTGGATAGCACAGAAAAAAACATGCGAATGATGCCCACTAGGAATTAGTATTGATTAAAAGTCTTGGTGTCCTGAGTTGGCCATATGACCTGTTTGTATCCCCAGTCATCCTCTTACTTATACTGGACATTAAATTCTGCAACTTTAAGTTGGTCCCAGAAAGACGGAGTGAAGGTGGAGGAAAAAAATACACTCACCATTTGTCTGCAGGATTTTTTTACTCCTACGAACCAAGGCTGAGAGAGTGCGGAGAGGCTACATTCCAGCGGACAACGTTATCTCTTTTCTTTTTTCTTTTTTTTTTTACTCTCCCTGGGGTGGGTGCTAGAAGAACTCACAGCGGAGGGTTTCCTCGGATTTTTCCCGGCTTTTTGCAGGGAGAGACTTTGTTTCTTTTGCTGGGTATTTTTTTCCTTTTTTCCTCTTCCTGGGACTGGCTGGCATCGCGGGGGCCCAGGACACCAGGGAACCCCCGGGGGTCCCCCCTCGCCGACTTCTACAGCCGGGCCCGGCAATCGGCCCCCCACTGGAGAACTGAACCAGACTCAGACGGACTCTAAATCTACCATCTCTTCAGAGGAAGGAGAAGTTTCATTGTTTTCATATTATCCAAATTTTTCCTATACTTGTAAATATTCTATTTGTTAAATAAATAGTTTTTTCCACTTTTTCTCTAAGGAAATTCTTCCCAGACCTGTAGGGGGAGGGGTGATTGGAATCGACCCTTCCTAGAGGAAACCCCCCCAGAGGTTTCCTCCTAAATATTTGCCCTAAACCAGAACACCTGGGAAACAGAGGGAGTTTATCTGTTTCCACTTTTGATCCCACTTTTTTGACCCTTCAATTCTTGTCCATATCAGTGGGTTATCAAGCACTGGAACAGGCTTCCCAAGGAAGTGGTTGAGTCACCATCTCTGGAGATAGTTAAAACTGGAACTGGCAAGACAGAAACGTGTAGAAGGACTGAAAGTCTATTTCATATGCAACTGAGGAGTTAAGACTACCACCAGTCTCTGGAAACAGGCTGCTACAAACCTATAGAGGTTCCACTTACCACTCTCTCTTCCCTCCCAGCTGCTTGGAAGACATCATGAATCCCAACCATTTCTCATAAAGGGCAAAATTCTGGGAATTGACAGAAGGAGGAAAGGCTGTCTAAGGTGTCACTGGCCATTTTAGGAAAACATTGCTTACTCAAAACGACAAATTTCAGAAGTCTTTCAAACACAAAGCAGTTCAGTAAGACTGAAAAGAGTCCTTGTTGTGTAGTCCTTAGGAATCATCAATTCTCCCACTTCAGCACAGCCAAACCATCAGGTATTGGATTTGCTCTGAGCACCAGACCATCCCACCAAATACAGAAATTTGAAGCAATAGAACATCTACATGTTAAGAACTCAAAAAACTCCTTTCTAACCCACCCATGTTTTAGCAGGAAACCTGGGAAGAGCCTGTAGCCTGAGGTTTACGGTCAGATTTGCAGCCACTATTCACAACAGCCTCTGCATTGTTTACATGTTAAAAATGTTTTTAAGACAAATTACGTGTTTGATATTTTCTCTTTATTGTGTTTTATAGCTTTTCCTTTTGTTTGTGTCTAGAACCTCCTTCAGATCAGGGGAGGTAACCAAACCAAGTCAATTTAACCTCCACAAAGAAAGCATTGACCTGGATTGATTTTGAAGGAAGGGGAAAAGGGAGGTTATGCTCCATCCAGAGGCTCTAAGCCAAATATATCTGAAATGGAGGAGTGCCCAGATTTCTTACAGCATGTATTCACTAAGCCATAGTAACTCATTGTGTACTGCAATTCCCTGCAATTTGTCAGATGCCTGGAAAATGGTGATCTCAGATTCTGGAGCCCTGTGACCCCCACCTTGCCCTTGGTGCAGCTCCTGATTATCTAATTTTCAGATGCTTTTGATATGGTAGCATAAGAAACACAAACTAAGCTCACAGACACTCTTGGAGCCATTTCAAAGGTCTGCCACAGATTGCTCTTCATAAAATAAACTTTAAACTGATTAAAGAAACAGCTCTGTCATGCATCTGTTTGACTGTGAAGGTGCAAAAAAGTGCCCTATCACCAGTTGTAGGCAAATCAGTGGACTTTCTTACCATGCCTATGTATGAGAATCTCACCAAGCCTGTCATGTAAATTTTCTATTTCTGAAATGTTTCCTGCACTTCTGAACAGGATTTTTTGTCACTAAGCCACCAATGTATAGATTCTGTATGGCTTCTTGCAAAATATTTGGAGAAGAATCAAATAATCACACAGCATTACCCCACAGTTATCCCACAGCCATATGGCAGATGTCCATATGATAAGCAGGCACCAGCCAAACAAATACTCTGTGTGGATTAATTCAAAATCAGTTCTTAATTGCAAAACTCAGCCAGTGCTGCCACCACACCAGAGAAGGTCTGTGATAACATGTACCTGGAGTTCAACATCTTTGATGTACTCCAGAATCTTCAGCTCTAAAAAATCCCTTAGAGGAACTTTTCCTTCCCTGTAAAATCAGTCATTTTCTTGATGGACAGAATACTGCTATCTCTTTTACAGGGTCATTTTGGGAATTAATTACAGTCTGCAAAGTATTTTGATTGTGTGAATTTATGATACATGATAGCAATTTAACTACTAATCTAACATAGTATTTTTAGCTATTAATCAAAGTAAAGTTACCCAAGAGTTCCGTAACAAGACATTTATAAAGTCTGGTGCTACATCACAAGAAATTTTTATCCTATTGAGTATTTTGTAGGATAAAAATTTGAAAGAGGAGTGGTAGTGCCTTTCTTTTAAATTTCCTGGCTTTGTTTCATGAGTATTCTCCTCCTTGGCATTGTCTCTTTTAACTTATATTTCATAAATATTAGAAGTAAATAAATAAATGATGTGCACATTGGCTATTCTCTATTGTAGTGATGAATTCATCGATAGGGGGCAGGAAGACCATTTATTTTGGTATTCCAAACAATGTTTGACAGCTGATCTCATAATATGAAGATAAACTGCCATAGAAAAAACCAGGAATACAGAAGAAACCTTTACCAAGAAAGGCAACTGTGTGATATAAGGGGAGAAAGGAGAAAAAAAAAACAAACCAAGAGAATATAGATGTTTTGTCATTGTCTGTTTTGTAAAGCATTTCAGAGTTTTAGTTTAACATTTTATTTCCCTTTCGAAAACAAGCACACAAAATCCTAGAAAGTTTTACACACCTACCTGTAAAGTCTATAATTATTTTCCTCTTAGAATCAGAATCTGACATACAAAAAATAAGGTAGATTTAACTTTATTATGTCTTGGTAGTCTTTTAATGGTGACTCAAGTTCCCTCCCTTCTTCTATTTCCTTACCAGACTTCAAGTTGACCAGTAGCTAAAAAACCCCAAAGCTCAAATTCCCTGTATTTTTTAGGGACAAAAACATTGGAGTGCTCAGGCATTAGTAAACACTGGACAAATATTCCTGTGAAACTTGCAATCAAAATTTAGTGATTTGCACACATCCCTTGCTTCTGGAACTGAAAGTTTACATCAAACCCTTTTAGCACTTTTAAACTAACTTTTCAGACCTTGAAAAGCTTGGTAACAAAAAGGACTTAAAACTTCAGAAATCAGAAAGCCTTTAACATACAAAATTATTGTTTCTACTTAGCAAATGAAATTACTCTGGAACTCTACTAATTTTTTTTTCTTTTAAGTGTTAAAGAAGGGATAAATTGCTTAATAACCAGTTTCAGCTCTACAGCTGCAAGAGTAGGATAGGGAAGGGGAGAGGAAAGGAGTTGAAGATACATTCTGTATTTCTGCATGCAGATGCACACATGGAGTAGAATGTCAAAAAAAAAAAACTTAAACCACAAAGAAAACAGTTAGATGAAAAAAATCAGACCCAAACTAGGATTTTGAAAAGCTGTTCGTGTTTTTTTGAGTTTTAGCATCCTGATTTTTTTTTCCCATGGTTTGGATTCCCCAGACAGATCAGATCTCTCATCTGAGCGTCATTCTGGGATGCTCAGAATGAATTTATGTTGAGCAACACAGATTTCCAAAGATGTTGCAGTTGTACAATAATTATACAATTTCTGTCCTGCTACAAACAAAACCTATATGAAGTAATAGCTGGAGAGGATGCATAATGTCAGGGGAACTGAGAAACAGTTACTTAAACACAACTCTTTATGATACAGCTAGCCATGGAAATGGGAAATTATCATACTCCACTCCTTTGGCATGCCCAAACTCCTCTTTCTGTAAGGTCTCTTATTCAGGGCTCCCTATCTCCTTGCTCTCAAGTCTCTCTCCTTGTTCTTGTTTCTCTGCTGCACAGAGAGATTCCATATAATATTTAATTTCCATGAGGCACTGCACTGTCATTTCTGCTCTGCACTGAGTTCCAGACAATAGAATTCCAGTCATGTCCCACAATGCCCTGATGTTTTCAACATGAAAATGAATTATCATGGCAGATTCAGGTAAGAAACAGAATGATTAAGAGCTATAAATGTATCTAATTTCAAACTTGAAAAAACCTGACGGAATGTATACCAGGAACTTAGAGAGACAAGACTGTCAGGAAGATGCAACACTGGGCAATTCTGGGGCCCCTATAAAAAGAAGTTCATCAAAGTCCAGGGAGAAGAGATGAAGGAAGTAATAATGATCAGGACATTTTAGAGCACTTGTTGAGAGATCCAGCAGTTTGCAGAACAATGGGATGAGTGTCCGTGTTATGCTTACCAGTTCAGTGAGTTCTTAAGCTCCACTGTCACAACACAAAAAGACAAGCCTGGGAATTAGAAGTCTCAGAACATCTAATGAGGTTTCATTTAGCAGAGTTTCGGGAATGGGCACCTTTCACAGCAGCTGAGGGATGAGAGGGAGTTCCAGGGTGTTCCTTCAGGAGTAAGAGCCGCTAACAAGGCTGTGATGGCAGGGAGACACTTTGGTCAGTGTCCCAGACTAGCATAACCAGCTGATACCCTGTGCTAGGTCAGCTTAGCACCTCTCTTTTTCAACAGCAGGTTTAAAAATTATGAAAAACTAACATTTTGCGAAGTCGTTTAATAAAAATCCTAATTTATTAAACAGGGGCCCATTTAAAGTGTCAAAACTTGCTTTAAAGAAAAATAAGTACAAGTACGGCTGAGAAGCATGGGAGCCTTCCACTGCTTAAGTGAATACAATTGAAAAATTCTTCAAACACTTAAAAAGAGGTTTTATTTTTCTCAAAAGTGATTAATGCTCAGAGAATAACTCAGAGGCTTGAAAAGAAGCTGTTCATGGACTACTGGAAAAATTATTTTTATAACACCCTCAGAACTGTTAAGCAGCTGGGAAATCAGCTTCTTTTATATATGTTATTTCAAATACCATGGAATTTTCCTTAAAAGAATATATATTTTACTTCTAAAACTAAAACTTATTTTATTGCTTGAAGTAAAAATATAAATGCAAATATATAAAGGTCGTTTTAATCTTCTTTCATAGGAAA
>JAHLSL010000021.1:0-20490 GCA_025920805.1 Petroica traversi
GTGCGGGGTCCCTGGGACGGTAGCCAGAGGCGACCTTCCGAGCCTGGCCCGGCCGCCCGGGCCATTTTTCTCTGCAGCCGTGTCGTGATTTTGATCCTGGAGAGTGTGGGCTGCTGCTAGCAGCTACAGGATGAAGTCGCCTCCCTGCTGCATGTCTCTTTCTTCCCAAGCATCCTTGGAGGAACCAGGGAGTAGCACGTCCCTGGGTTCGCTGGAGTCCAGTGTTTTCTCCAGTGAGGAAGAGCAGGGGCCCCTTCTCCAGAAGGTCATTCCCTCGCTGGACTGCTTTACTATCAATGTAGGAGGCAGCCGCTTTGTGATGTCCCAGCAAACTTTGTCTTGCTACCCTGACACCCGTCTTGGCAAACTGGCAGGAGTGGTCTCTGCTGCCCGGGATGTGGCTTCTGGCCTCCTTGAGCTTTGTGATGATGCCAACCTTGTGGAGAATGAGTATTTCTTTGACCGGAGCTCACAGGCATTTCGCTACATCCTGAATTACTACCAGACAGGGAGGCTGCATGTGATGGAGCAGCTTTGTGCACTCTCTTTCCTGCAAGAGATCCAGTACTGGGGTTTGGATGAGCTCAGCATTGATGCCTGCTGCAGAGACCGGTGAGTTGTGGGAGTATGAGGTTTCCGGGACTATGGGCTAGGTGAGTTCAATACTGACTTGCATTCACGGACACTCGGGTGAGAGATCTAGCAGTACAGATTGGTGAGGTAGCAAGGCATTTGGAAAAGTTGTGTGAGTTGAGTCCCGAGTGCTGCTCTAGCAGTGGATGGTGTCAGAAATGGGAGATGTGTTGAATGAGGTCGCAGTTAACGTTTTCTGTGGGAAAGGTTGTTGGAGTGGTAAAGATAGTGAGACAGTAACAGGAACAGGGTCTGGGATATCTTATAGTGGCTTCAGACTGGCACTGGTAGTTCAAAATTTTTAAAAGGACAATGCTGGAGATGAAAAAGGTTGTGAAAGGAGAGATGCCCATCCAATGATTTATTTTGAGGGATTAGATGTGGAGTCAGTCACGATGCTGGGAAGGTTTGTATCCTGCCCACCTGCACTTTAATTTTGAAGGATTTCCAAATCCAAACTGGAAAGGCAGAAGGGGGTTGGTCACCTGCCAGGCTGAGTGTGGGTGGCATGGCTCCAGGAGGAGCCATGAAAGGAAGCATCGCACGTGGATGTAGCAGCTTACAGGGAGGGGGGCAGCAACAGCGGGAACATGGCTCGCTGGAGACAAATTATCACAGGCACTTTAGGAACGAGGTGGGTTTTGACTGAACCACCCCCAGGATGTTTCTGTTAATTCTATTTGCAGTTAATTTTTCCCACCATATTTAATGTTACTGGTTTGGGATTTTTAGTATTGAAGAAATTAATTTCCTAAAGAGTGTAACTGCTATTTAGCTGTAGCAGTTATGTCAAAATTATTAGACGGAAAGAAGTAATACCATTCCAAAAGGATATTAGAGTTATCCTACCCTAGAATAGTTCAGTACTTCAGCTGAGAAAACTGAAGCCTAGTTTTCGTCCCTCTCTTCCTTCTCTGGTAGATGTAACTGAACACTCCTACTACTTCAGTGATGCATGGAGCTAGAGACCTCTTTGGCACATGCAGGACTAACTGTATTGAAGGGGAAATTGTATAGTCCCTTTGTCTAAGGCTTGAGATTTGCAGCAGTCAAAAAGAAAGATATGAAAGAAAAATATTTTTTTGGTGTACTTAGAGTATGTTTATGTTTCACAAAATTCCTCTGTAAATACACTCTGACAAAACACTCTATATATTTACAGCCTGTAAGTTTTACTCAGTAAAAATGATTGTCCACTTTGTGTGAGAGCCCATATATTGAAAGATACCTTGTCATCTTAGTGTGTATTGATCAGAAGTTCACCCATGAACTGCATGGCTTTTATTATGCTTTCAGTTTTACTGTTGCAAATATGGACCGGTGTAATAAAAATGCAATACAATTAAACAAATTGAGAACTTTTTAAAAGCAGAGGATCTGGTTGTGCCAACATTTCTTCCAAGAATTCATGTTAGTTGTGCAGCAGATGCTGCTGTGGTCATCATGATCCATATAAATAAATCACTATCAGCAAAATTACTCTGCATATAGAATGTGTCACTGATATGACATAGGGGAATGCAAGTATATCAGTCAGTAGAAACCTGCTGCAGGGGCATTAAGGTTTTCTGAGTTCACATAAGGTAAATTTTAATGTGTTTTAATGACTTGCATGGTAAATGATGCAACATGCATACTGGTATTAAAAATCTCTTGGGGGGGGTGTTCCTGGGCAGGTATTTCAGGAGGAAGGAGCTGAGTGAAGCCTTAGACATCAAGAAAGATGCAGAAGAACTGGATGCCCAAGATGAAGACGAGGATTTTTCTGGTAGCCTCTGTCCCAATGTCAGACAGAAACTTTGGGAAGTTTTGGAAAAGCCTGGCTCCTCTACAGCAGCCAGGACTTTTGGCACCTTATCCATGGTTTTTGTTGTTGTGTCCATTGCCAACATGGCCTTGATTTCAGTAGAGCTAAGCTGGCTGGCCCCACCACTGCTGGATGTCCTAGAGTACCTGTGCATTGCCTGGTTCACAGCAGAGTTTGTTCTGAGGCTCCTGTGTGCACGCGATCGGTGTCGCTTCCTAAGGAGTGTGGCAAACATCATAGACCTCCTTGCTATTTTGCCTTTCTACATCACCCTGCTGGTGGAGAGCATGTGTGGTGGTGAGAGCTCCCAAGAACTGGAGAATGTGGGGCGCATTGTCCAAGTGCTGAGACTGCTCAGAGCCCTGCGGATGTTGAAGCTGGGAAGACATTCAACAGGTATATTTGGCCATGGCTCTGGTACTTCTCAGTTTCACTGCCTGCAGCAGTTGTCCCTGGACACTGTCCTCCATTTTATGTGCATTTCTGCCAAAGCTTTTTTACACAATCTGTTAGCAGTAATGGCTTGTGAAAATTTTACTTTTGAACATTATAATTGAGTGACAGCGGCTTTCTCTGAAAAATTTTAGCTCTTCATTAGCCTTGTATATTGTTTGCATTGAACATTTACAAAAACAGACCTCAAAGTTGCATGCTAAATGCTTGTAAATCATCCACCAGTCATTCATAGTGTGATAAATTTTAAAACATATATTTGAGTTGATTTTATTAGGGAAGAAGCAGAGATCATCAGCCCACAGTTTTTGTATTATCCAAGGCCCACTGATGACAGCTGTTGCAATTTGGTTTGTTTAAAAGTATATGCAAAGAATTATATAATGATTTTGTCCATGTCATAGATCCTGAAAACAACCACCGTGGAGAATGTTTCAAAGAAGCTGTTTAAAACTTTTGCAGGTGATGGGTTGAGGGGCTCTCTGGTCCCACTGAGTCCACTGGTATTCCAGTGGAACCCATCTGGAGGCTGCTTAAGCAGTGGGACCTGGGGGCAGCACAGAGCAGCAGTGCCAGGTTCAGCCAGTGCTCACCAGTTGGTGTGGGGCCCTTTGTCTCCAGGCACTCCCGACAGATGAATGAACAGCAAGCAGGGGTGCAGTGGGACGTGAAATGCATTTCTGTGAACCATCTTGTTCACTCTCTGGTGAAAGGAAGGCATAAAAGTTAACATTTTCCTGTGGGAATTTATGAGAGGAAGCTGGAAATGACTGGAAAGTGTTGAATTGCCTCTTAGCATTTCCCCTGATTTTATTACTACTTCATGGCTTGTGCATGCCTGGCTACATGAAAGAAAAAAAGCTGTCTTGGCATTTTCAAAATTATTTTACTGTGTTCCCATTTAAATCAGTGAAGAATATTGTGATGAATTTGACAGGAAAAATGTTCAGCCAACACTCGGAGCTTTGAAAAATTAATAATAGTAAGTCATGATTTCTGTCCTGCAATATTAGACTGTTCTGAAGACAGTGATGATTGTTCTTAAAATGCACGCAGTGTGCCCTTCCAGGATTTGCAGCCATGAAGCAGGAATGGTTTGATGCCTGTCCATATTTTTGGAGAGCCCTCTTTGTGAACTTGCCTGTATTCAGCAGGAGTTACAGTGTACTCAGAACAGTAGAATGTGTCTTATTTTTTTCCCACTGAAGTGTAGCAAACCCCAGTGGCATGGGGTAGCTTTGATGCTACTCATAATCATAAGCATAATCATAGTGGTTTGGGAAGTATCTTAATCTTACTCTCTACCCTAGATTATGCCTATACTGATGCATAACAGTCCCCTAGAAAGCAGCTGAGAGGAAGCTTCTAATGATTCAGTCTGGCAATGTGTTAGTTTTGCTTCTTTACAAGTTTTGCAGGGTTTGGTAGAGGTTTTTTGTAAAAAAGGCTTTTACCCACTTTTGATGGTAGTAGTGATGTGAATGCAACCCTCTCTAACTGTATTTTGACAATAAGAAAAAGATTTGATCTCATCAGGGCACTTTTGTGCTGACTAACAAAATGGTCATCCAAAACTATGTTGATTCAAGTTAAGAAGTTTCCAATTTATTGCCGTTTACTCTTACAGAATGAATGTGTTCATTCTGTCACTTATTTTTGTTGCTCTTTCTATTGAGTTGAAATCTGATGTTTCAGATATGTGTATAACTGCTAACTTCAGGTATACATATTTTCAAGGATGGTTTAAACATTTAGGTCTATCTATTCTTTAAGTAATTATTCAATATTTACCACCCTTCATGTCACAATTTTGAGTGACATTGAACTTAATAATACCACATTAGGAAGAAGTGAACTAATTATGTAAAAATGTAGTATCCTGATCTGGAGGTGTGCTGTCTTCTTTATACTGGAATCAAAATGCCAGTTTCAAGGTGCAAGAACTAACATATGTATCAATGTAAACCACTTGGAGCAGTGTTACCATCATTTGTGTTGCTTCTTTGTTAGGTCAGTTACTGCCCACTTAGGTCCAGAATGCAAAATCAAACTTTTATAATTTAAATGTAGAAACTCACTGTTCTGATATCCTGTCCAAGGAAGTTAGTTAATGTGGTTCTAAATGCATCCTTTACCACAGCTCCTAATATAAGATGTATCATGCATAGAGACCATCCTCTTTGCACATACCTCAGCAGCCCTGATAAACCTCAGTGTTCGGGGGTGGCTCTTGAAACTCTTCTGCTCTCTTGCCTTGGATCTGACAGCTGCCTTCCAGTGAAGCTTCTCTCCAGCTCCTACACACTCAGACCAGACAAACTTCAGGCACTGCTCAGTTGTTTCGTGCAGCAAGATGAAGAGCTGAAGATCTGTGTCTGCAGGCAACAGCTTCTCTTTCACCAAGCAGGGGTGTTCACAGCTACGAGTAAAACATCTCTGTGGTACTGTGCAGAGCCATAGCAAAGCTGGGATCACAACAGCAGCCTGGCCCTGCTGACAGGGACAGGAATGAGTGAGGCAAAAAAAATCAATTCTTTTCTTCACCTTCAAGAAATAGCAACATAACCCTTTCTGTGGGACAGGGACAAGAATGAAAATAAGAACTTAAAACATTTCCCCTTTGGAGGCTGAAGCCAGGTCACTGAAGGGATGTGATGCTTAGAAACACTTGGCCTAGACTGGTGAGAGTGTGTAGTTACTTATGCTAAGTACTGTACTTCATTGAGGAACCACTGAAAAATCAGTAGTACCTCTGTCCATAAGATGTGTAGGTAGAGAGCAAGACTACTGTTCTGATATAGCAAATTTGTGGGGTTTAGTAGCTTCAAGAATAGACGAGAACTGAAGCTGCATTTGTCACATTCTCAGATGCTCCTTGGCTGTTGCCATCCTCCTGGGGCCACGTCTTCTGTGAAGCCTTGCTGGTCTCCTCTGGGAAGCACATACAGAGGAACTTCTTGAGGAGAAGCAGGGTGTGAGCATCTTACTTGTGAAGCCAATGAATCATTTTGTGTCGAAACTTTAGGCTTCTTTAAACGCTGTGTAAATTGAAGCTCCTGAATATCAGCCTGTATTGCCAAGTCACTTTGGACAAAAGAGAGATAAAACTTGACCTGCATGGCAGAAATGCTTCCCCTTCCTCCTGCCAGGGCTGGGGCTGCTTGCCAGCGCTGCCAACTCTGTTACAGCACCTTAGCACCTTCCAAGCATGAGTAACCAAGCTGTCACAGCTCCTGGCGAGGAGTTCTCATGACAAGCTGTAAGACTTGCTGATGTGTCTGTGCTGGAACAGCCCTAGTTTGGCCGTGAGGCAGGGCTCAGAGACTTTTTTAAAAGGTACAAAGTAATATAATAGTGTACTTCGTAAGAATCATTACACCAACTGATTCCCACTTAGAATGAGCTGCCGAGTCCAGTAACTTCTCTGATTCATAGATTTGTCTGAAAATGCATCCTGACTTAATGTAAAGACATGAAGAATTTTATCTTAATTTTAGATGAGTATACTAGAACTAAGAATAATAAAAAGGAAAAATCAGACCCAGAACAGTTGGAATATCTAACCATTGGAAAATTAGAGGGTCATCATTGTGATACAAGGAGTCAACAGTTACTGTTCTGTTCCTTCCTCCTTATTTCAATCTATTTTATGTGAAAGTTGCATTTTTTCCCCTATAATATTTTCAAGATTCATCATAAGATTCTCTTTTATAGTATTCATTTATGCTTTCAAAAGAAGTGCTACAGCAATAATTTTAAATTGTACCTTCTTCCTACCTTACCTAAAAGGTTATACTCTTCTGCCTTGTTCAGCAGGAAGTTTTACAGGGCAATGGATCACAGTAGCTTCCTTGGAAGATGAGAATTTGATCCGAGTCCTTGCAGAGCTTTTGTACTGCTGATATTAGTGTTTCCAAAATATGAAGACAGTCCTATTGTCAGAGAAAAGATTGCACTGATATATCCTATCCTCCTTGTGTTAAAGATTTACTCTATAGCATTGTAATAAACATTCTATTGATAATCGTTATAGTAATATAAGACCTCAATATGGATAAGTTCTTTATCGGCAGTAGATAGCTTTGGAAGAAAAACCCAACATTGCCACCAAACTCTGCTGTGTACTTCCAATGTTTGCTGTACATAAACAAAACCTTTAAAACCTATTAGACCTGCAGGGGAAAAGAAGGAGCCAAAAGCAAGAAATGTTAACATCTCGTAGTTTGAGACTGTGGAAGAATTTGAATTACTTATAACACTAATGAGCATATGAAGTCTGCAAGCAGAGGCAGAGCCTCCGAAGCTGTTTTGCAAACACTAGTTTAGTGAGAAGTATACCCATGAAGGGTAATTCATAAGCATTTTTTTCTCATTTATTAGAGAAAACATCTCACTTTTTAAACAGCATTAAAAATGAATCCAGAGTGATTCAAAAGGTAATTTCAGTCTCCTATGTGTCTCAGCTGAGATACATTGTTATCTTCCTTCTTTTTTTGTGTGTGTGCAACATTTATCCATTGCACTATTTTTGGATTTACTTTCCTGCTTGCTTTGTGGGGCAGTCTAGCCTTGAAGCAGCAGCTCTGACAGGAATATAGGATGTGGTCCCAAACTCACTGTCTAGCTCATGGGTAAAAGAGCTGACGCAGTACATAGTCAATTAGCAGGATTCCATACTTGCATTGAGAGGCTTTGCTGTCTTGAGTTTGGCACAAGTGCAGCTGTTACTGGAAAACCGAATTTGTTTTCATGTCTACAGATACTAGATTATAGGGTTTGGGGAATAAAGAAAGGTTGAAGAGAGTCTGTGACAACTACAAAAGGATTGAAAACAGTCCTTAAAGAAAAAGTTACTGAGTAACTGAACTGGGGTCTAAGCGCTCACATGGCAACACAAATTTGGTAACCGAGGGCCTCTTGGTTCAAGAGAAAAATAGGACAGTGTCTAGAAAACAGAGGCTCCAAGTATAAAGCAGGTGCTTTTAGTGTGTTTTTAAGTAATTTAAGAATGGTGTTAGATCTTCTCTTACAGCTAGGTCTTCTCTTAAATCAAGGTAGTGTCATTTGTCTAAATTATATGTGTGCATAGTTCAAATTATAATGAGGAGAATTTTTGTGCTCTGTATTAAAAAAATAGAAATTATGTCAGAGGTTCAGTCTGATACTGTGGTCTATTTTTTTTAAGTCACTTCTTCCCAGTAGTGTTTAGAGCAGCACCACTTTTTAGCCTACCAGGGTCAGTGCCTCATTAGACCAGCAGAAGTGCTGGTGAGAGATGTGGTGGTCAGATGCCATCATGAGCATGGTGACCATGAAATGAGAGAGTTTTCAATTCAAATGAGAGAGTGGTGAAGTGAGGAAAGAGGTCAACTAAAGAGGTCAACTTGGATTTTTAGAGGGCAGAATTTGGCCTGTTCAGGACACTGGTTCAGGGTGTCCCTTGGGAAACAGCCCTTAAAAACAGAGGGCTCCAGAATGGCTGGACATACATCTAGAAAGAAATCTTAAAGGCTCAGGAGCAAGCGGTACCTATGTGCCTAAAAACAAGCCAGGGATGAAGAGCAGCCTGGATGAACAGGGAGTATCTGCAAGAACTCAGAGAAGAAAAGATCACCTTTGGGAAAAGGAGAGGAACTTGGGAAGAGTATAAGGATTTCATTAGGTCATGGAGAGAGATAATCAGAAAAGCAAAAGCTCAGCTCACCACCAGTGTGAAAGCTAATAAAAAGTGGGTTTATAAATACATTACCAACAAAAGGAGGGCCAAGAAAATCTCTGTGCTTCATTGGATGTGGTGGGGGGAGCATTATCACCAAGGATAAGGAAAAGGCTGGTGTACTTAATACCTTCCTTGCCTCATTGTTTAACAGCAAGAGAGAATATCCTCATGGCAGCCAGCCCTCTGCACTTGTAGAAAGGGATGGGAAGCAGAATAGACCCCCTGCAATCCAAGAGGATGTAGTTAATCACCTGTTCGGCCACTTAGACACACACAGGTCTCTGGGGCCAGATGGGATTCATCCTAGGGTGATGAGGGAGTTGGCGGAAAATCTCGTCAAGCTGCTTGCCATCATTTATGATCAGCCTGCATTAACCAGGGAGGTAACTGGAAGATAGAAAATGTAATTCCCATCTGTAAGAAGGGTCAGAAGGAGAATCCAGGGAACTACAGCCCTCACCTTGGTGCTGGGGAGGATTATGGAACCAATCATCTTGCATGTGCTCACATGGCATGTAAAGGACAACCAGGGCATCAGTCTCAACTACTGTGGATTTAGGAAAGGACAGTTCAGGCAAGGCTTGACTATCCTGATCTTTTATTACTACATGGCCTGCCCAGGTGATGAGGGAAAGGTTATGAATGTTGTCCACTTGGACTTTGGAAAAGTCTTTGACACTGTCTCCCACAGCATTCTCCTGAAGAGATGCACTCTTTGCTGGGGTAAAAACTGGCTGGAGGAATAGCCCTGGGGAGTGTTAGTGAATGGTGCCACATCCAGTTGATGACCAGTGACTAGTGGGGTCCCTGAGGCTCAGTACTGGGGCCTGTTTAATATTGTTATTGATGGGCTGAATGAAGAAGTCAGGTTGTACCTTTAGTCAGTGTGTAGACGACACTAAGGTGGGTGGAAGAGTTGATCTGCAGGAGGATGGGGAGGTTCTGCAAAGGGATCTGCACAGATGGGCTGAGATCAGCACTATGAGGTTCATTAAAGCCAAGTGCTGGGTTCTGTGCTTGGGTCACAACAACCCCTTTTGCAGCACAACAGGAAAGCTGCCTGGTAGAAAAAGATCTGGGTATGGCGATGAGCCAGCTGTGCCCAAGTGTCCACAAAAGCCAATGGCATTGTGGCCTGGATAGTGCGGCCAAATGGACAAAGGAAGCTGTTTATCACCCTGTAGCAGCACTGGTGAGGCCACACCTCAAATCCTGTGTCCAATTTTGGGCCCCTCACTGCAAAAATGACTTTGAGGTGCTGGAGTATGTCCAGAGAAGGCAACAAAAGATTGCTGGTGAATGATAGAAAGGGTAAATCACATGAGGAGTGACTGAGGGAGCTGAGGTTGTTCAGCCTGGAGAAAAGGAGGCTCAGGAGAAACCTTACTGCTCTCTAAAACTACCTGAAAGGAGGGTGTAGCCAGGTAGGGTTTGGGGTTGGCCTCTCCTCCCACGCATCAAGCAACAGGAAAAGAGCAAACAGCCTCAGGCTGTGCCAGGAGAGGTTCTGGCTGGACATCAAGAAGAATTTCTTCATGGAAGGGGTGGTTAAGCATTGAAATGGGCTGCCCAGGGTGGTGGTGGAGTCACAATCCTCGAAGTGTTCATGAAAGAAATGGATAAAACAAATTACTGCTATGGTTTAGTTGACAAGCTGCTGTTCAGTTGAGGATTGGACTCGATATCTTGGAGATCTTTTCTAATCCTACTGAATCTGTGATTCTCAAGACATGTTCACCAGCATTCAAAGAAAACATAAAGCAGTCAGCCTTTAAGAGATGTTTTGCGAAGTTAAGATGATAGCTGCATGAATCAACCTACTGACAGCATTTCTTGTCTTTCAGGCTTGCGATCTCTTGGGATGACTATTGCTCAGTGCTATGAGGAGGTTGGCCTTCTGCTTCTTTTCCTCTCTGTAGGAATCTCTATATTTTCCACTGTGGAATACTTTGTTGAGCAAGGTGTGCCAGGCACAACTTTCACAAGCGTACCTGGTGCTTGGTGGTGGGCAACAACTTCCATGACAACAGTTGGTTATGGTGACATTAGACCAGACACTACCACTGGTAAGGTAGTAGCCTTCTTGTGTATTCTGTCAGGAATACTGGTTTTGGCTTTGCCAATAGCTATAATAAATGACCGTTTTTCTGCCTGTTATTTTACACTGAAGATAAAAGAAGCCGCTCTTCGGCAGCGTGAAGCTTTAAAGAAACTGATGAAGAACTCATCCAGCGATTCAAATATCAACGTTAATTTGCGAGACGTTTACGCACGCAGCGTCATGGACATGTTGCGGTTAAAAAGCAGAGAGAGAGCAAGCACAAGGAGCAGTGGTGCAGATGATTTTTGGTTCTGACTTTGAAGTTATGTAAACCTGTATAGCACATAGACTACTTCAGAAATTTAGTATTAGGCATCCCTTTTCTTATTATTTTATTTATTATGCCACGTAGTGTATTTGCTTTTCCAAGTGGAGTTTTACTTACTTGGACAGACTGAAATATCTATTGTATACAAAAGGCAGAATTCATAACGTGGAATCTCTCGAGGTACTCTAAAACCTGCTATCAGAACTGGATTGTGGTAGGTCAGGTGGGAAACAATGAATCAATGAAAGTAAAACAATGATGTAAGCATTTGTCTAATCTAAATCCCTACTAATGTGTCATAATAAAGTCTTGGTGAAAATTGCCACAGTGTTTTGAATTTTAAATATCTAGGTTTTATATTTGCACTTGGAGAACAAAAGTCAAAATCATTAAGCAAAACTGAAAGTCTAACAAAGTGAAATATTGGAAAAATTTAGGATGACATTCCTATAACAAGCTTAATCTTGAGCCCCTTTTTTATCCCCATCTTCTACCCCATTTGCATGAAAAAAAAGTTATTTTTCTCGGGCAGTGTGAGGGTTGGGGGGAGGAAGGAGGGGATGGGTTTTGAATTTCCTTATTTGCTGAGAAGCAAAGGGCTACCAGATATATAATGAGTATTAGGAGATAGGCAGAAGTATCAAGGAGATACAAGATCTGTAGCAAAATACAAAACAGACATGAAATAAATACCATAATACAGAGCATCCTCTGAAGTTGCTTCAGAAGTTGCAGAAGCTAATACAGACATTGCAGTGCAGAAGTAATTTACAAACTTAATTTGAACTATGCCTTCTCGATGTGTTTTGATTCCCACGACTTACTTCTGTAAGAAGTTTTTGTGCTCAAGAAAAGGCGCCATTGGATAGCAGAAGAAACAGAAATTGTAAAAAATAACAAGCTAGTGATTTCTCTCCCATTAAAATTGTAGGTATTCCAAGTGAACCAGATTTTTCGAAAGTTGAATCTTGACTGATTCATTACTAGAAAAATACTTCATTAAAATATTGTGTTTCAAAGGAAAAATGACTACTAGTTAGACTGAATGCTTACTTTATGTAGTCATCAAAGTAAAAACCTAAAATAATCAAAGGTATTTTCAGTCCAGTTTCCCACAACCCACCTCTCCAGGGGCCCAATACCATTCTTAATAAACAAAGTTTTTCTTTAATATAATTTCACTAATCCAAACTATGACATTGCCAAGGAAAGCCTATAACTCAGCTAGTAGGTTAAATTTAAAAAGTCACAAACCACTCACATTTCACATTTCTTTTGGTCAATATAAGCACTAAAAAGATCCATCTATTAGCAGTGGATTATTTAGCTTCATGTATTTATGTACATAGGAGGCTTAAACTGCATTTGAGGATATATGAATGGGTGAAATAACGTTTTAATAAACATTTTAATAAACATACTTGTTTTGAAACAAGAGTGTATTTTTTCTGTTATTCCCTGTAAATAATGGTGTAAACATAATACAACAACCATGCAAAGTAAGCAGCATTTTGCAGGATACTTCTGATTTAACAGCTAGCTTCAGTCAGCATTTTGATTTGGGACCAATGCAGCACACACAGCTGTCACCAGGGTCAGAAGGAAGACAAAGAAAAATGCTGGACACCACTAGAAATTGCCTAGGTGTGAAAATTTGTAGGTCATCCTCATGGTCTGTGGTAAACAGAGAACAACTGTGTTATCACTCTGTTTCCCTCTCCCCAGATACTCTGTGAATCCATCACAAAACTCCCAGTGATGTCCAGGAGACAAAATTAATTCTGCAGGGGAAGGTCTGGTGCAGCCCACTCTAGGTTATTATTTCATAGTTCTTTGGAGCAGGAAGTCTCTCAGGCTGCACAAATTGTACAGACTGTTTCTCATTCAAAAGTCATTCTAATTATAGAGAATTAGGAAGAAGCTTTCATTGTGGGAAGGCTGTTTTATAATGTCTTTTGTGCTGTCTTGTACAGCATCTGATCTGTGTTTGAGAAAGGAAATGCAGTTAGATAGCTGATTGATTCTCTTTAGGGAAAGGCTGCTTTATTGTATCCTGCACTTTTTATGACAGACTTGAAAGAATGAGAGAAATGTTCTGGGATGTATTAGTTGATTCACTCCTTTTACCATCTCTGAAGTTAGTTTGCTAGAAATGCCTATGAGGAAACATGGCTTAGACTTTACCATGTAGATGCTTTGGCCTCTGTTTTCAGAACTCTTTATTTTAAATTTAGTATCCCAAGCAGTGAATGTCAATCATGTTGTTTATACAGAACAGTTATCTATCACATCATGGGCTGAGACTAAGAAATCATTTTACAGAGGAAGGCCATTTCTGCTTTCAGCTCTTATAGACAGAAGGAGCAGAGCATTCATACTGAGAAACACACAGTACAGGACATCACAACTCTAAAAAAATGAAGCTACACTATGTATGTACTACTACAGATTTGGGAAATAGCTCAGCCACCACTAGGACACCAAATTAAAAATGTTACTTTGCTATCTTTAGAATATCACACTAAAGACAAGAAGCTGCCTTTGTCCTCACTTCTGTTCTGCCATCCTGTGGCAGACTTGGCAGACATGATCAGTTACATTGGCTGAAAGTTCAGTATTTTATCTCCAAACACCAAGTATTTTCACAGCCTGACATCAAAGATTGTAGCTGCAGCACACAGAAAGAAGCCCTGTATCAACCTTGGTTCTTTAGTACAAGAAGCAGTAATAGTGAAAATCACAGAAACAGAACCATAGAACAGTTCAAGTTGGAAGGGACCTTAAAGATCACTTAGGTCCAACCTTCTTGGCATGGGCAGGGACACCTTCCTCTCGACTAGGTTGCTCCAAGTACCATCCATCCTGGCCTTGAACACTTCCAGGGATGGGACATCCACAGCTTCTCTGGATGTGTGGGCTGACACAAGCAGGCAGATGGGACAACCACAAAGTCACAGTTAAAAAGCAAAGAGTCAATTTATTCTTGTTTCCTTGCTACCAGGGGGATCCTGAAAGCAGCACATGGGCAAAGGCACATAAGCAAGATGCAGGCACCTTAAAACTTAGTCTGTGCTAAAGAATCACTGGCCTGCTGTTCTCTCAGGCTGGAAGGGCACTTGATTGATGTACACTCCTCCTTGACAGTTTAATCCACACCTTCCAACACTGGGCAACATTACCACTCCCCTAGTGAAGAATTTCTTCCTAAATTTCAATCTAAACCAACCTCTTTCATTTTAAAGCCATTCTGTGTAGTCCTGTCACACATTCTCTGTAAAAATTTCCTCTCCAGCCTTCTTGTAGGGGCACAAACTACAACTGTAGGCACAATCTGAAAAATCATTCATGTTTTTTATAGACACTTAGGGGCAGCTTTTTCTTTGGGCCAGTGTAGTCCAAACCCAACAAAATTTTTTAAGCATCACTAAAATTGTCATTTTTATTTTGAAGAAAGGCATTAGCCTCCTGGGTCACATAAGACAGAGCACTGCCAGGAGGTCAAATGAGATAGTCCTGCTCCTCAGCCTGATGAGACAGATCTGGGTGATGCGTCCAGTGCTGTACACTCCAGCTGAAGGAAACAGGCACAGGCTGCTGTGGGTACTCCAGTAGCAGAGCCCAGCATATGGGGAAACCCTTGTGTCCAGGAGGGACAGATGTGCCGGTAGCTGGAAGGGGAGGGATTTATCAGTTCTGGGGTGTTTTAGAAAGGCATTTAGAAATTCATGTTTGCTAGCATTTTACACCTTACTTCTTGCAGTGATTTTCATCTTGATTGCATACTTCAATGCTCACTTTAATTATGTGTTGCTAGTAAGTTAATTTGATTTAACTGTGTAAATTGTACAATTTTTCCTTCAGAAAGGAATTTTGCTGGTCAAATCTGAGCTTGTGGTATTGCACATGGCAAATATGGTCAAGAACAAAAAGTTGCAAAAAGGAGCAACAAGGAAAGGAGAAAGTTAAGAGGTCTTTTATAAAGTAATTTATGTTTTCTGACACAGCGAAGTATTTTCATCTTGTTGTAATTATTTTTATGATGAGTGACATGTTTTTCTTATTTGCTACAGCATTGTCCACTCAAAGCTCCACTGAAGTATCCATGCATAAACACAGCTTTAGCAGGACGCACTCTGTTGAGATACTCACCATCCAAATTGCACTGGAGCAGCTGTTACTGATGTCTCCAGTACAGAGCTGTCTGTGCTGTCCTCACACAGCCCCCCCTGCAAAAAGTGTAGAGCAGTGCAGGCTGAAGTCACACCCTTGATTGCAGACAGGGGTCTTCAGGGCTCTGGGTGCTTGAAAAGATCATTCACCAAAGAGTAGGACTGGAGTTAATTGTGTTTCTTAGATTGAGATGCCTTATTCAATTACAACCTCTTGACAATCCAGGTTTTTTTGAGAGTGTTTTAATGAGTCCTGTAATTATTATGGTTTTTCCTTTCATATAAACTCAAATACTAGAAATCATATACATCTCCAGACAAAAGCACAGCTGCCACAGGCTCTCTGCAGCAGTTTGGATGCATTTAAATTCTGTAAATAGCAATCTTAACCTAATGATAAGTCAGTCACTGAAGTAATTCCTTCATAAAATGAATTTTAATTAAATATTAAGCTGAAAAATTTAGTTATAATTAATTTATTTATGTTGCATTTCTGCTTTGCAGACACCAGGAGCCCCTTTAGCTGGGGTGAGGATAAGGAAGGGGTCCCACCTAATGTCATAAACACATGCCCAGCACTAGTCAATGTAAACCTCAGTTGTTCCCAGTCTTTTTCAGCTCCCTAAGAAACAGCTGGTGAGATGGATTTATAACACACAAAAGAACCTCGAACTGTCTGAAATTAGGCTGGGTCTTACAAGAATTCTACAGTGTTCATCTAAGTAAAATTATGTGAAATGCCTATTATGATGTGAAAAAACTAGGCCTTTGTAACAGCTTCTGCAAACTAATTCGTCTTCCTTGTCAAGCAAAGAAAGACCATGAAGATGTAAGATTTCCTCTAACTATACCCATTTCTATACAGCTTTCAATAAAATGAAAAGTGCTTGTAAGTCACTAGTATTACTTTGTGGTCCTGCAAGCTATGACAGACATTTCATTTCCTATGGCTTACTCACAAAGTCAGTTCTATTTCCAACTCTCTGCAGCAGAGGTAGATCCTGGGAAATGGCTGAAGATTGCATGACTCTTCACTATCTAATGCATGAACAAGTTTCTCTGTAGAACTCAAGAAGAAATTTAGATCAGCCTCTTGCAGTTGACATAAAACATGCACAGTGAATTGACTTGTCCTAAACACAACAAAAATAGGCAACTGGCTTGGAAATAGTTAAAAGATAACTAATGAATTCACTCTTTACAGCTGGCCCTGTGTTACAAATTTCTGAATTGTAACTCTGCCTGAGGTATGAAATTTATTATGCAATTCAGATGTTGAATTATGGAAAAGCATTCCAAGATGTACATGCCTTTGTTTAAGAACTGTTGTCCAGTGAAGCATCATACATAAACTCTTAGTTTTTTTGTCCTAAACCAGCAACATCATTAAAGACTTTGGAAACTGCCAGAGTTATAGGCTCCTTGTACAGACTCCACAACTTTTGTGATGTGCATTAGAGGCTGCAGTGATAAAATTTATTACTACTGAAACCCTGAACAGACAGATTAAGCCATTATTAATGCTGAATATATGAGAAGAAAATAATGAAGGTAGAACAGGAAAGAGAAAATTAATTTAAATTTAAATTAATTTAAATATAAATTAAGTTGACGTTCTTCAGCTGAGATTTACCAGAGTCTTTTTGTGACTGACCTTGTGTCTTTCAGTCCTCATATGTTCTCATAAGAAATGAAGAACATATGGTACCACAAATTAGATAACATACTAATACCTCATCCTACCATTCAGCCCTGTATATCATACACAATTCTGCCCTGAACCATGTTAAATACATGCCTTAATATGTGCATTGTTCTTCTCTAGATCAACCCGAAAAAAACCCATATTTTTGTAAGAAATAAACACCAAATTAAAGTAATAAGACCAGATTTAATCTATTTACAGTTGCTGCTATTTTTTTATTTCTGCTGTCAGTTCTTGTTTAACTTTTCCATCTTCTCTTCCTGGCAGGAATTGCCAAAAAACAGGTGGAAGAATTGCCAGTCACAGCCTTTCACTGTCAAAATGTAGACAAATCTACCCCACAGATCTGTGTTCTGTTTTCCTAAACTAGAAACAAAATCCAAGTTAAAAGAAGTGCGTATGGTGTTTCTTCCCCAGGTAAAAGGATGGCCTTGTTTAGGAACGAAGACAACCATAGTTTTCCAAATTACTGGAAGCTATGTGCTTACAGCTGGCCAAAACTGACCTGTCATTAACACAGCTATTTATATCACTAGGATACTATACTTCAGTAACAAATAAAGAAGGAAGACATTCTGAGGAAATACCTGTCCCCTGAGTTTAGCCATGTCATAGAATTGGTACCCAGACCCACCCCAGAGGCCTGATCTCATTGCTCCAGCGTTGCATTAAGTCAAAACACAGCCTTTTCCCAAAGACCTTTCCACCAAATATGTTGCACAAAAATAAACCCTGTATTCAAATTGAGCGTGTAAAGGAGAAAAGCTTGTCCAAAAAGCCTTCATAGGGATTAACTGTAGGAATAATGTTACATGTTCCCTGTGGCAAATGTCCTGATGTCATGGAATTGCAAGAAGATTAATTTGGCCCACTTCCCAGCCAACACTCTCTTATAAGAGGCTTTGTTGTTTGGAAGTTGGATATGTGGTTCAGCCACAAAAGGGACCAATACCAACATCCAAATGATGGCCTCTGTTATGCAGACTCTCTCCTTCAATATGGAGATTAATCCAGTTTGCTTCTGCCAAGCATCACAATGGAAATACTGGCAGGCTGAGCTAACAAAATGCCACTGGCCAGCACTACAACAGTGAGGCTGGATTATGCTGCAAATGCTCCCATCAGCTGTCCAGCAGATGTGCCAATACACAAGCCAAAATTTATAAAAAGTGAAAGGAAAAGCTCTCATGCTCACCTATAACCAGGATTTCAGTCTGGTTCAGAGCTAGCGCATTTCATTATCAATTATTTAATGCACTGAGAATTCAAAACTAGAGTAAGCAAAAAATACTCAATGCAAAATTGATGGGTGTAATTTATACAGTATCTTTCTGTATTAAGAATGTCATTTTCCAATGACACTTTGGTATTTCAGTGACCATTGCTTACATTTCCAATCACAAATATCTTCAAAAACTGCAGGCCTGTTTCCTGGTGGGAAGAGACAGTTTTGATTATTCGTGGTAGGTTTCCGTTCACATTATCTTTTTAGTTTCTGAAGATCAAATATGCTTTTCTCACCTGCATTTACACATCTCAGATCAGAGCTACATTTGCCAGGGAGACACGTTCCTTCAGAGAGTCATGCTAGAATGGTGTTGTCTGTGGTGCAGTAATACAAGTAATAAGCAGGAGAGCACAGTGCAGGTGTAATAACAGGAAAGTCACACAAGTGCCTGTTTCAGGAGCAGAAGATGCTCTATGGAAAGCAGAAGGCCACAGCTTTTGACTTGGCATCCTGCAATCCAAATCCAGTCTGTGAAATAAAACCAAGTGGTCATTAAATGCAGTGAAATGCAGCCCTGCAAGTCATGCAGGTAGAAGGAGCTGCTCTGCACTTCAGAGATCCCTCTCCAGCCTTGCCTATTCCTCATTTTTCCAGACAGCCCCCCAAGTAGAAGAGGCCCTCCTAGGCTGCCTGTAGCTGGGAGGACCTATTCAATGCCACTGAACCAGCCCAGGGACATACATGCTAGAATCTGAATGTGTTAAGTGATAAAGCATTATTTGAAAATTCAATGCTAGACAGTGTAACGTGCTTTCTTTTTCCAGACAGCTTCTCCTCACCCAACCTTCCCATGTAGAGGTGTCTAATTAGCAAGGTAAAATATAATCTGCTCATTAAAGGGAAGACTTTAGCAAAGACATTTAAGAATCTCAGTAAGGCAGGCAAGATGAAAATATATTATAGTTATAGTTGGCTAATGGTAAAAATAATTGAAAGAAAAAAATCTTAAATGACTGAAGTGTAGTTCAAGATCAGGCTAAGGGAGACAAAAAGGTCAGAAACTATAGAAGAGACAAGACAAGTACAGAATATGAAATCCAGGTTCAGGTACTAAATGTTTCCAATTATCCAGTATACAACAACTCCCACACAAGCCACTAACTGTTTTGAGTTTCACTTCATCCTGTACTCTGGGTAAGCCTTAGACATTTAATCATGCCAGATTCTGGTTTACCACGTTAGGGGTATCAACTCAAACACTTGAAAATTTTCATACATGTGGACAAGATCTGGCTTTGAGTGATAGAAATAGCACTGTAGCTGGGTGCAGACTTTCCTTTTGGAAAGTGAATAGTTAACAATCTTTCACACTTTTAAAAGTCTTTTTTTTTCCCTTTCTGGAATAAGACGATCTGAAGCATTTGTTTAAAACACAAAACAGCTGAACACTCATAGCACTGCAGAAACATGTTAAACCTCTGCCAGGTTCACCTCCTCCATTCTCACTTCAGTGCTCATAGAAAAGGCACTGAAAGCCTTCCGAAAAACATTGAAGAAAGAATATTTTATTGCTGTACACTTGGGACAAATTTTACACTAGGGCAAAAGCTAAGATGTAGGTTTGCTTAGATACCTGAGAAGTGTTGGTATTTCCCACACAGTCCCAGTATTATGATAAGGGAATGAGAGTAAAAGAAAACAAATTCTTATATTACTGGATCAGCTGGTTGTTTCTGACATGAATTTAATGCAGTGTGGTCCAGACAGAAAGGACAGGGGCACCACAAAAGAGTGTCAATTAGCTTTATTTATTGGTTCCATTCCTCAGCTCCAGAAACCAATTTAAGGGCAGGGATTGTAGCATGGGAAACACATCTCCCACACTTATTGAAGCTGTTTAAAAATGACAGGCATAATCCAGCCTTTCCAGGGAGGAGGATAGCAATGGCCAGGTTTGGCACTCAAAATGTCTTTGGAGGAGCAGCAGTACTTAACTGCTGCAAGTGGCCTCAATCCATGGATTACACTGCCTAGCAGGATGCCTAGCAGGAAGGTTATATCCCTTCTAGATGCTGCAGAGAGGCTTCAGAGCTACCACACAGATCTGAGAGATAGGATACTGGGGAAGATAGCATTGCTGCTGGACATCAGTTTCTGATTAAATCTTGGCAGTTTCGGAGTCACACCAAACCACGGCTTAAGTAGAGGGGGTGCAGGTCTTCAACTTGTAGAGGGCTCCCTCAAGCAGCATGTCAGGGCTGCTCTGGGGCCTGGTGGTGGAGAGAACTCCAGGTCCCACCTGTGCAGCTGTGGGTGGGGTGCAGACATGCCAGTGACAATCTGATTGAGCTGGATCTTTTCTTCTCCTTCTCCTTCTCCTTCTCCTTCTCCTTCTCCTTCTCCTTCT
>JAHLSL010000021.1:20500-71115 GCA_025920805.1 Petroica traversi
TTCTCCTTCTCCTTCTCCTTCTCCTTCTCCTTCTCCTTCTCCTTCTCTACACAGAAAGACAATGCTGGAGACTTTCTATAAGTCTGTTCCTATTTTGTTGGGCTGTGTGCGTAGAAAACTATGGAGTATTTTGCAAACAAGCAATTAGAGGCTGCTTGAAAATCACTTCTGCTGGCAGAAGGATTCAGTCCCCATTGCAGTATTCATATGATGCCATCACCACAGCAACCAAGCCTGTAAACAATGCTGGTGGTCATGGATAGCGCACCAGTACTTGGTTTCATGATTAGAAACAAAAGCTTTGCCAGACTGTGTTTCTTTCCTGCTTGATTGAAATGGTGTTTGGGTGTATGCTCTGGAGTGTAAGTACACAAGTCTTTGACTGGCATAAGATGTGAGAAAGACATTAAATTGCAGTGCTCTACCAGGTCATCTGGTTTGAACTTGACTTGTTATATTTCTATCTTAGCAATGCATACCTGCCAACACAATGACAACACATTTATTAACATGCATGGGCCCTGTTCCTTCTGAAATAAGACAGAACTAACATTTACTTATGTTATCTACTAAATGAAATCAATCTTTTGAGTTTATCATGAAAGACATATAGGGAATTCTGCAAAACCCATAGTATATAATGCTCTATAGAAATATTTCATTCACTTGCAACCTGAAAACTATATAAATCTGAAGAGATAATCTTTCTAGAGTAAGATGACTAAATCTTACTGGGGAATAGTATCCCCAATCTGTTCTTAATAACTTGGAGTAAAGGGTTGTTTTGACATTGACTCCTGCAGGGTGTGGATATTTCTGAGGCAGCTATACAGTACTGATGAAAAAGTCTGGAAAAGGTGAGGGTATAATCTACTACCTTAAAAGTCACATTGGAATTCCCAGTATGGACAAACAATATTACAGCCAGGAATGAGAGTCATCTAACTTAACCCTAGATAAAATCTTACACTGACACAGCTCATGTTAATGATATTTGCAGAAAGTTCATCTAAAATAGGATGACTAAAATTGAGTTGTCTGTTATTTTCCATTGGCTGGGGAGACCTTTATAGTGACTAGCACTGGTTTAGACACATCTTAGAACTCAAAGTCATGGAGAGACGAATCATTCCTCTGCAGATGTTTTTGGCACCAACAAGTTTATTGTCTAAACATTCAACACACAGATTTAAGAGAAGCTCTTCACTCTGAAGCCAGTTAGAACTGCTTTGAATCAATCTATTCAGGCTGCAGCTGGAGAACTATGGTCCTTCTTGGGAAGACAATGATGGTCCTTTCTGGGAAGTTTTATTGAAGTGGAAATATTTTTTTTCCTCATTTTCCTCACTGAATTAAAAATGCTTCTTCAGCTCTCTGAGTCCTTCCTCAGTGCAAGTAATTCCAAGAATTAAATTCATAAATTTTGGTGGAATTAATCTGGGCATAATTATTTGGACATCTTACTGGATGTCTTTTAAACTCCAGTTCCATGTAGCTCACGTCCTCCAGATGGAGACATTCATGGGATAAAGCAGATAAATATCTTCAAGGCTTAAGGAATGAGAAGAATTCACCAATTCAGACTTTAAGACTATCCAGAGCAAAACATGTCATGGATTTTTTGGGGGCAAATGGTTGAATATTCATGGTCTTATTTCTTCAGCCTTGCTTGTTTCCTATGACTGTATCAGACATCAAATAATCTTAAAGAGTTTACAAACTTGTGTTTTCATAAGTTTTAGTTCTATTTCTTTCATCAATACAAAATCAAGTTATACATTCTCCTTTTTATGTGTTTCTCTACAGAAGGGGAGTTCCAGGTGCTTTGAGTGATTCGCTACAAAACATGAATCACAATTACTGAATCATTGAAGTAAGCATTTCACAAACAGCTTTCGGTCTGAAATTTATTTATGCAAAAAAAACTCCACAACTTCTTCTAAATAGCAAAGAGTCAAGAAGGAGAAAAACTCAGAATTGTTATTTAGAAATCAAATGCAGGTCTGCTTTAAAAAAGAACAGTAATTGTAATAACCAATTTGAGCAAATGCATGTTCTATTGATGACTGTTTTCCTTAAATAAAAAAAGATATTCTTAAATTTTAACTGATTTTTTTCCTAATTTGCATGTTAAGTTTGTTATTTTAAACACCTGTAAAAGACTGATCATGCATTACCTGATGCTCATTTTAGTTGTAAGACTATATAATCTAGCTAGGTTAAGCAGCATCTGTTGCAGTTATGTCTTTGTAAAGGACATCAAATTAATGGCAGAGAGGCTAATTTTAAATTATTTTTCATATTTCATGTATCTCTTCCACAGACATTTCTGTTCTTTCTGATCTGAACAGTAAGTAAATGTGACATTCACACAATGACTTTAAAGTTGTCATGATTAACCAAACAGGAGGCATGAACAGAAAAAGGAAGCATCGTAATATACAAATGCAGGAAATAGTTAATTTGTATTTTTTAGAGACTGCTAACATAATTCCATTCCAGATGGCAGTGAGAGTGCAAATCTGTTCTGTTTGATGAGGATATGGGTGTTATAATAGGCTCCAATGGATAAGATTTATTTTTCAATTTTTACCCACAAAACATTTTAACCATTTCAGACAACTGCTATTCTGTTTTGCATGCTCAGTATGAAGTATTCGTATCAGGAACTGAGTGTCATTACTCTTCACAAAATGCCATACTGTGGAGACGATTCCCCTCCAGGGGCATTCCCTGTTAGAAGCTGAAAAATTTATTTGTCTGTTCTACGTAGGATCTTCTCTTAAAACCAGACAGTTTAGGAAGCAGACTCTCTCTCTTTCCACAGACTTTTCCCTCCTTCGCTGATGCTCCACACTCAAAGGATTTTTTCCTGTATAAGGATTTCAGTGTCTTCACAGTTCTCAAAGTAAGAAAGCTTATGGATTACTTCTCCTTCCCTCTGTGGTGCTCCTCAGTTTCTTTGGCTGCTAGGATCTCTGTAGCTTTCAACATCAATACTGGTCTGGTAGTCTTCATTTCACCCCTGAGTATCAAAGTCCTAGGGGAAACATGAGCCTATTAGCATGGAGTAGATTAGTGTCCTTCATTCCTTTTCAGCCACTTCACTCTTGTTTCAATGTAAAACAAAAGTGAATGTTGTGAAACCTTGATATTTTAAATGTAAGAGGGATACTGATTTCACTACACAAGCCTCAACACTCTACACTATCTGTCTACAGCTGCACAGTCCCAGACCTATCCCTTAGCATCCAGCACTGTTCTGCTTTCTGAGGCACCACCAGTCAGGAGTTTCATCTCTAAGCTTCCTGTGTTCCTTGTTCTAAACAATGCCAGTCTTAGAAAAACTGCTTTCAATACGGAACATGCTTCCTTGCTTTAGGAGCTAAATGAAGCATCACACAATGGAATACATTTGCTAAAATCTCTGGACTACCTACTTCATGGTAAGAGCCAAGAATCTGACAAATATCCTGTATATGTATTGAGAGACAAAATTAGAACCGAATTTGAATCCTTCCAGTTAACTGCACCTCACCACTCAAAAACAATGGTTGTGGTTTCAAAGTCCCTTCTGTATTTTCTGTCCTGCTTTTCTTTGCTCTATTGAGAAGTTTTTATCTGTGTAATAAGCCAGTTGTCCAAAATCTGTTTTCAAATTGCCTTCAAAGGATACAGAAAAGAAGAACTGTGGTCTCCATGAGCATCTTTTCTGCTTTTGAATGGCACATTGGAGACACATAATTCCTTACTCCACAGGTAACATGAAAAGTCTTCAAGAAAATTCATTTAGCTATTCCATTTCAGCCTGCTAATGTTTGACACAAGACTAATGATATTGATTAGCACATCTATATAAATGAAAAGCAAAATAAAACTAGTTTGCTTGAAGGTAACATTTGTTCTGACACCAGATGAATATTGATACTAAGTGATTAATAAATGGTTCAAAAAGCAGCGGAACTTGCAATCATGGTATATGTAAAAACCAGAAAAGCTGGGAGTAGAAGATTGAGCTTTCATGCTCTGGACCTGCTCAGTAATAATTAAGAGGTAATTGTGATATAATTATATTTGGGTTTATTTTGTTAATTTGCATTTTTTCAATAGTTTTTAAAAATTGCAACATTTCTTAAAGCATGTACAGACTTTTACTCAAAAATTAAGCTGACCATAATGACCAGAATATTTAAGGATTAAAGCCTAATATTTTCCTTTTATTGAAGCTTGGACAAGGAGACTGAGTGTCAAATCAATGAAAAAATCTTTGTTTGCCTCTTAAATAAGTTGAAAGAAAGCAAGCACAAAAGCACAAGCCCCAACTTCACTTTTATGACTGTATAACTATACTGGCAATTTTCACTATACAACTTCAAGCAACTTTAATGAGTCTCTTTTTTATTAAAATCAAAAAAGACCACTGAAAAGGAGTTGACTGTACTCCAAATTTACATATCCCACATAGTTTATGCCATAGTATTAACGATTTGTTTCTTCTTCCTTAAATGGATTCTCTCGGTTGACTTAAAGTGAATTAAATCTTATAAGTAATGTTAAGGATATGTCTATGACATAGCAGCTGCTTACACACTGAATATTCTCATGAATATGTCTGTACGTGGAATTCTATTCCTGATATTGTTTTGAGTACTGCTTGTTCCCTTATGAAGCTGAATTCAGGTAGTAAATCTGAATATGCAGAAGATGAAGTATTTGACATTGATTTTAAAACCAGGACTACACAAAGAAGATGGAAAGAATGTTTCTCTCAAACACTTGTTGAAATTTCTAGAATATTTAATTGCAAATATACCTGAGATATGTATACAACATATACAAAAATAATGTACTTGTCTAGTTGCTTAATGGAAATTGAAGGGCAGTGTATTGTAACCAACCAACCGATTATTCTGCTTCTCTGCAACTTTGCATTTTGTTACACTTCAGAAAACACATTTGTGCTTTAGTATCTGTTCATCCGTTGCATCACTGGGATGCTCAGATGCCTCCTAAAATACTAGTCATTGTTTACAGAAATAAAAATTATGTTATCTGATGGCTGCCAAGTGGCTAATTAAAAACACAAGTATACCCCAATTTAGTTTTTTCAAGGGTTTGATTGCTTGTTTTTAGTAATTATAACAAAATAATTACTTCTTAAACACTAATTTGAAAAGAACAAATTTCACTGCGGAGAAAAATATTCTCAGTGTACATTCAAAAACATAAATGTAGTGTCCTTCCTCTGGGTTTTTTAACATGCATAAATGTATCTCAAGGATGAATGTGCTCATATTTTGATCAGATAGGATCCCAGAAAATGGTAATTATGGAGAGTAAAAAAATTCTTTCAGAACTAAATATATTGGCAAAAAGAAACCAGAGATGTTATAGGACACGGATGCGTGCTGCATGAAGGGAACCATTTGCCTGCCCAGAGACACTAAACCACACCACACTGAATAATGAGCCAGGGAATAACAATGGATATGGTTGTGGTGAATTTTGTGGTGAATAGCGTGTTAGAGATGGCATCGATTAACTCATACAACAGACATGATGAGTAGATGGATTTCACTTTCTGCTTTACTATGTAATGTTATTTTAAACACGCATGTAAAGTGAGTTGGAATTTCTTGGCAATGGCTTCAAATTATGTTCGAAGTTGTTTAAAATGGAAAAGAGGATTTATCTAATTAACATGTTTCTCAGCAAGACATTCTTAAAATGAGAACAGTTTTATGGGGGAAAAAAATTCTTTTTTACTTGCCTGCACTGCTGAACCCTTAGCTTGTTTTCTTTAACAGAGAATGCAGCTCTCATTCTCACATCACATGCAGACAACTGCAATCAGTGGCAAACAGTGAAGATTAGAGAACATGTATACGTAGAGGCTATGGAAAAATCTTGTTATTCCACTTTCTGTTAGTGGAAAACAGTGGAAAATGGCACTAAGTTACCAGCAGTGATTCAGCAGTGATGAGGAGCTATTATCATAAATTAGAAATTTTGAAATAGTAATAAGAAAAATGTTATTTAAAAATTAACATATAAAATTATCATACTTTATGCAATATTGCACAAACTCAATACATGAAGAATTTAAGGGCTCTAAAGCTCTATGAACTGTCTGTTGGGTTTCAGGTTTCTTTTGTTATCACATCCAAGAAAAACTTAATTAAATCTGCGTGGTCCAGAATAAAGCACTTTCTGAGTCCGTGTTTTCCTGCTAATGGGTATCAACAGTGGGAATCTTCTCCAAATCAACAGATATCTTCTCCAAACAGATCTATGACAGAATCCTTTACAGAGGGAAGCAGGTGGTATTTATAAAAAGAGTGAGTATGGGCTTCTAACTGAATGGTACTGACAGTCACAGACTTCTATCATTGTTTGCATAAACAAGAAGGAAATTTGTTGAAGTCCACAGGAGATTAAAGTTTCACACAAGTTTAATTCCACAATACCGAACATTGTGAATATTCAGTTCTGAGTTCAGAATACCAAAATGTTTGTGACAGTTGCCCCTGTTCACAGAGACTTGGCACTGTGCAGCACAGCCTCACCACATTCCCAGAGCTGTGTGCAGGTCCCTGCACGTAGGACCCTCATGGAGCTGTGGCTACAGGCCAGCTGTTGCCACACAGCAGTCACTCAAAAGAGGACAGAAAAACTTTTCACAACAGATTCAGAATAGCACCTTCCCACAACTATCAGGGCCAGCTCTCTGTGAGCCACTGCCCACTGTCTGCCCTTGAGAAGTAAGAGCTGCTATCCTCTGTACGCAATCCTTGCTCACCTGCTATTGTCAGAGCCTTGAAGTATTCGGACTAAGAAGTAGGTGGGAGATTATTTGCAGTAGTATATGTGGGAGCATGTTGTTACCCAGAAAGAGTCAGTCATTCTAATATATTCAGACTGCACTGAACTGGACCACTGCTGTGTTTCATCATCTGACATGGGAGAAGCGCAATGTGGGTTGCATGGAGTCATGATCCATGTTGTCCTTGTACTGTTCACCCTCACCGCAACCAGAGTGCAGACAGAGGAAAGGGTAACAGAGTGCCAGCATACAAATGAATAAATAGAGACATCAAGCCACATACAACATGAGCTATTCTGCATCCAGATAATATTTCTATTTGGTGCTTCTGTATCAATGTCTATGTTCATTCTATATTGATTGAATCTGTACCAGTATTCTAGTACATACTGACCATCGATGCTGCTGTGACCTGGTTAAAAAAGATGCAGCTGGACTGAGTAGTCCTTCTGGAAAAATGAAGGGTAAATCAATCCAGCTGCACACTGGAAGGGGACAAAGAGATTAATATGAATCTCATTTCTCATCTACATGGTCTGTCACTGGCCAAGCTTCTTCTAGCAGGATGTATTAAAGAAATCTCAACAAGTCAGTCAAAGAGAAAGTCATTAAACATTGCTAAATAGATATATACATATATTTGTAATATAGACTGCAAAACAGAGGCTGGGGAAGTACACAGAGAAAAGCGTATCTACAACTGCCTTGTTATGTAATGTATTCTTCATGAGATATCCACTTGGTTACTCTGAGAGATGAGACCTTAGGTCTAGCCTAGAATGGTTACTCTAATACTCTTAAGTTGTGGGTGTTTGTTACGTAAAATTTGGTCTTCTGACAGCATTGATTTTGTCGTTTGAGTTGTAGCGGCAGGACAAAAGCCTCTGGCAGGGTAAACTGTCTCTGTGAATAAAAGTGTGAGCGTTGCAGCGTACTGCCTATCACCCAAGGGACTGTCCACTACACCTTTAAGAGGAAGGCAGTTTCTGGCTGAATCTATAGTTGTGCATGTGGTCCTCCATTGTTACAGCCTTTCAGTGAGATTCATTTTATCTTCAGGATGGCAATCTTTCTGGCTTACAACTCATTGGCAAGAGAGATGATCCTTTGATGAATGAAAAAGGCTTTAGGAAGTTTACCAGGATGTAGCTGATGAAGAGACATGCGCCAAACTCCACAGGTGATGAGGACCCTGCCAAGCCCAGAGTTTTGATTCACACTATTCTATTTACACAGTTAGGAGCAGTGACCCTCTGTGCAGTTTTCTCAGGGCTTCCAACTCTCCTAGCCCACACATAAGAGGTCATCGATGTTTTGCAGGATTGAAACAGTCCAGATAATTGAAGAATTTGCCTTCAAGGAACTTCAGTGAACACTCTTAAATTAGAATGCAAGCAGATTTGTGGAGCATCTCTGCTGAACTGGGAAGTTTCAAGCAAATTTCACTTCTCTAAATGTTCAATGGGCCTGATCTTCAACATGCAGAAACAAATTAGACTTTTTTCAAATATATTCATTTACATTTAATTTATTAAGAAGCAATTAAAATTATGCATTACAAGGTGTTCTTTTAAACATAGTATCACAGCTAGTTGCTCTGAAAAAATCTTTAATTAAGAGGTCACTGAAAGAAAACCTTTTGATGATAGCTTTCATCACTTTGTGTTTGTCTGTTTTCTTCCTCCATTCAAAAAATAGTTAATTATTAAAAGCTGCTAAATATTTCCACAAGGTCATCTGACCATATAATCTGAGGCAACAATTGGCCAAAGAAATGTCTCCTCTTGACAGGCAAAGTTGTTCTAGTAATATGAGCAGCATAACCTAACAAGAAACCCCTTTTTTTTATGTCAATACATAATTGTGATTTGGACTGTTTTTATAGGACTTCAGAGATTAGAGTATTAAATTAAACACAAAAGACAGAAATGCTAATGAGAGCTACAGGGAAATGAGAATGTACCACACAAAGAAGAAATATTAAAATATAATACACTTTTCTGTCTGTGAAATACATCAACCATAACAGTATTTCACAGAGAAACTGCTTACAATTACTCATCTAAATCAGTGAGATAACATTGTCTCAGAAGTAAATAACTAATGTGCAAAAGCTTTCATCAGTGTATATTTGTTGATAACACCATTTTGTCCAATATCTATTCAATTTGATATCTCCAGAGTGATGAATGACTTATGTCTGTCTATATTCTCAGCTTCATGGATTCTGATGCCCAAATCTCATTATAAAAGATTAAACTTGCAATGATTAAATTCTCCTATATGCATTTAAGACGGCATCCATTAATATATTGTTGCTGGGGGGTAACAATAATTGCCTTTGGCTTAGTTGCTTATTTGGCAGAGAGATGAATTTTTTGAAAGGAGGTATTCTGCAAACTGTTAGTGGAGGAATTGCTGTTTCAGTTTTTTGTGACATTAATGTACCATTCTGAGGTACAAAGGAAAAATTAATATCACTAAGAGGCTAGAGGATTTCTTATAATGTGTTTTTTCATGAGGTACAGATCTCAGAAATAACACCATAAAGCTGCAGTTGAGGAATTCATAAAGCAAAAATAAAAGTTGACTCAATTAAAAGTCTCTGAATTAGACTTTGGAGCATTAGCATAATATCTCTCAGGTTTTATTCATATGTCATAGATTTTAGAGGCAAAGTTTATCCATAAAATAAAAATCTGTTGGGTTTCTAGCTCCTCTCGTCTCAAAAGACTTACCTTAAAAGAAGTAATGTTGCCAGCCAAGCAAAGAGAGTCATGAGATTATAGGGGAAAGGTCTAAGCAACTCATTGCTTTTGATAAGAATTAGAAACCAACATTAAGAGTATCCCAAAATGAGGGGACCTGGCACATGAGGGGAAAGATCATAGAAAAAGTGATGGGTACAATGAAAAGGGATAAGGGAAATATAGGAGGAATGTAAGGAAGATTAAAGTGTAAATAATGAGCTACTGTACTGGAAAGAAAAAAGGAAGTATAGGGAGTTAGAAGGGAGAAAGAAAAACAGACAACTAAATAAAGGAAAAAGAAAAAACAAAGATAAATCTACTGAAATAGAGTGAAGAGAATAGGAAGGTGTCTCACATCTGAAAGTATGGCAATATTGAATAGAGAAAATTGTGAAGGCATCCTTTGAAAGGCAGATGGGAAAAAGTTAGACAAAACTTGGTCTTTTTTCCAGCGGGTAATTTTTTTTCTGGATTTCTCTTTGCCAACTATCCAGCAGCTAGTAGACTTCACAATCCCTTTATAGGATACTTTATCTGGAAAAAAACCAACATTTTCAGACTTAAGAAAATAAACTACCAACTGGAAACTGAAATGAAATGAGATGAGAGGAGATGAAGGATGAAGCTGTAGAATAGGACTGGATAAAACCACAGAGGAAATTTGGAGCTACTGACATAGCTGTCTTGTCTGTCATGGGCTCTCCAGGTGTTCTCTGTAGGAGATTCATAGCTGGATTCAAAAGCAGTCACTTATTTGATTTTAAAAGCGGGGGGTTTTTTGCTTTTAAAAGTCTTTTTTGCTTTAAAAGGATTTTAGGGCATTTTCAGTGCCTTTCAATCCATTTAGGAGGCCTTGTTATTTTTCCTTTCTAAACAGTCAGAGCAACAAGCCTGAAATAACAAGTGGCAAGAGCATTTTAACAAACAGGAAAAAAAGCCAGGCAGTGAAGAACTTTTAGTACTGACAGTTTCAGTGCCATAGATACAAACAGTAATGAAGTTTTAGGAACATAGTAGTTCCATGCAGGTTTATTTTCAGAAATTACTTTGAATTATAATTACCTTAATGAGTGCATTAAAGCAAAAGCATAGCATTATGTAAGAAATGCCAGATGGGTGCCATAATCAAATTTGCTGAGGAAATCATTTAAGAGAGAAAACAATAATCCCAAAGGTGAGTATACTGAAATAATGACTTCTGTTCATGGAAAAAGAGGTACAAATTCTTAATACTAAATTATGGAAAAAGAGTTTATGGCTTTTTATCTGAATGTACCATAGATATATGATAATCTTTGGGTTTCGAGGGGGTTGTTGTTTATTTTTCTTTTCATAAAAGAGATCCGATTGAGTTCTTACAATGTACATTTCTTCGTATTATCTTACAAAAAACCCCATAATCACTAATACTAGACAAATGCTCAATGACATGTTGAAAAGGAGATTTTTAATTCACTTCATCCTTCTATTTACAGTTTAATTTTCATAAGTAAGAGTAAACTTAACCAAATCTTGAGGCCACTGTGAACTAAAATCCAAACAGTAAATTAAAAAATCTATAAATAGATCAAAGGCATTTAAGGAAATCAGATTTAGGTATGGAAGTGTTCACATAAGAATTCAATGTGTTCTATCTTTCTATTATTAATTACGTGCACTCATTTACATTAATGTCAGAGATAAACAGCTGCAGATTTGAGCTTCTTTCCTTAATACATGCAACACATTGTCTCATAAACCTTGCCTTAAATGTGCATCTTAGCATTATTTTGCTAGGCAAAAAAAGGTAAAATATACACAAATCAAGAAAAAAAACCCTGGTACCTCTGAAGCCTTTTACCTGGCTGTGTCACAATTGGTTTTCTCAGTTGTACAAGCTTTTTTAAAATCTGCATTCAGGTTAAAGCCTGATTTAATAGGGCTAGTCTTCAGTTCCCTTTTTATCTGCAGCCTCTAATTCACCTTATTGAGAGTTTAGTAGTTTTCACTTTTAGGGTACTCCCATTGCATAAAAAAAACAAGAATGAAGACTGAAGCAAGAGGAAGCCAGCTGCAGTCCTCTGATACATTTCAGTTTTCCCACACACCTAACACAGCACACACTGATGTTAGCCAAGCATGAGAACACAGGCTTCAGAACTTCTGGGAAATACAGGCAGAAAATAGATGAGAAGCTCCCTGGAGCTCTAAACAGAATGAGTTGATGCCCATGGGTTGATGCCCATGAAAAAGGGGTCCAAACAAAGAAAAATCAAAAAAGGTTCAGTCACAGATCATGTTTGCCCCACACAGGTGACCCAGGTCACTGCCAGGTGTTGGACAGAGATGGTCCCAGCCTGATACCCCAGGCCCTGCATGAGGTCAGCCTTCAAGCTTGCCTAGGGGAAGGGACAGGAGCAGGACACAGGTCCATGCCAAGGAAAGGCCTCTCTGGCAAGGCTCCTCCTTTATGAAGAGCAAAACCCTGCCTCTGCACAAGGTCTCCACCACTCCCCCCTCACCAATATCCAAGGCAAGGAGCCACATGCTGGAACTTGGAGGCTGGGGACCTGGTGAGAAGGCAACTGAGTGTTCAGTGGGGAAATTCAAAAAGGCTGGACCTAACAGATCTAACAGCATCTGCAGGCAGGGAATCATCTGCCAGTTCAAATCATCAGCTTCCATTTAGGAGGGATTTAGGGAGGTCCCCAGCAGAAGTTCTGAGGGCATTCAAGCAGCACATTGATTCAGCATGTGCAATGGCAAGCCTCCCTCCTTGAAGGGAGACCTGAATCAGCTTTCTTGGCAGCACACCCAAGAAATGAAGGGGTACAAACACCACCTGCTCTACACAGGAATTGCCTTGGTGGTGTCAACTGTTACATTGCCCATATTTTAAATTTATTTTTTAAATTGTGATTCAGTGACTTAAACTGGATCAGAACACCAAAGAAATGTTATGAGTGAGAAAGCTTTGTTTGCAAAGCCTGACTGACCACTCTGCTCAGCTTCCCTGCCAGTTACTTATCCCCCCTCCCTGCTGGGAGTGAACCTCAGAAACTCTTCCAAACTCAAGGCAGAGGAACCTAATGCAGTTACTGCATTTCCTCCTGATTTATTTATTCATCACTGTTTTACACTCCAAGCCTTGTTACGAGCAAAAGGGAATGCACTCTGTATCTCAGCAGCTTGACACTTGCTCTCAGGCACATGCAGACACATGCACCGTCCCCAGCTGAGGCAAGACAGACTCACAAATGCCTCTGGCCCCTGGTCTGAACTCCAGTGTGCTGCACTCAAACCCCTAACACACACATGCACAGAGAACAGAGGGCACTCACCCAGGAAGGAGTGATAAATGGAGTTAAATGTGATGACACTAAATGAAGACAGACCATGCTGGCTGGGCAAAAGGCATGGCCAGACAAATGAACTGACCAGCAAACTGTTCACAGGCAGCTGGCCCCTTGTATCCTCTTGCACATCTTCAGATTGCTCCTCCAGCATCCCATACTGAGTTCTGTCCCCAGGACAGAGAATCCCTCAAATAGTCTCTGCAGGGCCCAGAGAGCCACATCTCAGGGGACTGACAATGCTGGGTCTCACCTGACTGGTGGGGTTGATGCTCCTGGGAGTGGGGCTGGCACTCACATCTCTGACTGGAACACTGGGAACCTCCCCAGAGCAATGTCCTCTGCATCCATGCCCATCTGTGTGGGAAGGGGGTCAGCCTTTAGCACATACTCTCACAAACATCAGCACCACCAGTGGGAAGGAATTTGACTGATACTGAACCAAGACGGGTTAGTGCCTTGTGGTCATTTATTCTTCCAATCTAATACAGCAGAAAGGAAAAGGAATGACAGCACTCTCTCTACTATAGAGAATAATGCTTAAAAGTGGAAAAGGGAGGCTGGAGTGGAAGAGCCTCTCATTTGTCCTGATGCACCCCCACAAACTGGAAGTCCTTGGCAGTACTGGCAAGGCAGGCTCAGCTAATTTTTAGCCAATGCCCCTGGATAAAAGGGTCTCATATGGCACCAGGCAGCGGGCCCAGCTGTGGAGGAATTACCCAGTGATTTTGAACATGAAAAACTCTTGTCCCTATTCTCCCATGCCCAGCTCCCAAACGTGTGCTCCTTTATGTGGCAAGATGTACCCCCAGGTACTGCCTTGCTGAGATGGAAAAATGGAGCTAAGCACAACCAAATGGACAGACTAAAAGGAGCAGGTGCTCCCTCGGGTCTTTTCCTGGAGACACCAGAAGGGAGCACCTAGGAATCACAACTTAAAAGAGCACAGAGTGGGCCACTGAATCCCAGAAAATGGGCAATGACACTCAGCAGCCAGGCCAGGCCTGCTCTGAGGAACAGAAGCAGTACTATCCAGTGAAGATTTTGCTACAGACTTCTTTGTTTTGGAGCCTAAAGTCTTGTTCCTCTACAGCCTTCCTGGTTGTGAAAGGGCACCCAGTGGAAGTCATGCTGCCAGCTGTACTAAAGAGATGCTTCAAAAACATGTTGGACAGGATACAAATGGAGAGAATAGCAACCAGATGATTCAATGCTGGCTGCACATCTTCTCTCAGCTGCCAATAGCACAGGGTCTGAGTCAATGGGCTGCAACAGCCTGTCTTGTAAATAATCCTCCATCATGTTTCTCTGCTGCAGAACTACTTGAAGAAAAAAAAAAGAAAAAAAGTGGTATAAGATAGTCTGTAGTTGTCTCTCCCTTGTAGCAAACAGGACCACTCACTGTCTCCTGTGTCATTCCTGATGGAATGTTTCTGTGATGCAGAAGTGTATTGGGGTGTCAATGTCCTCTTGAGCTGTACCAAAAAAGGATTTCAGGTATCATGTGATGGACTGTGTTTAGAAGAATTTGTTTTGAATTAACCACATCTTAGTATTCCCTTCTGAGAAGATAGAAAACAGGATGTTTTCAAAAGTAAGATCTGGATAGAATGCTATCATTTAAATTCCCTAGTGCTCCAGAGACAGCCAGATACAGCCTACTTTTTTGAACAATTTACAACACGGATTTTCCATTATGGAATTGTATTGGAAAGTCTGCATCTCAGTAATGAAGCTGCACTGACTCTCGGGTGCCTTTGAACACAGACAAAACTCCAAGAGATGAGGAGAAGGCACTCTTACAGCAGCCATCACAGAAACATTCTCCTTGGAGTCATATCTTTGCTTCCCCTGAAAAAGCCTTTTTGTTATCTACTGCTAAAAGGAGGTGATGCAACTGCAGAAAACAAACACAGCATCCAGAGTAGCTCTCTAGGGCAGGACTCAGCTGCAAGCTGTGGCAAAGCTATGGCAGGGCTGGAAAACAGCACTCCTTCAGTTTAGCTGAGGCAGAGAACAAAACCTTGCCTCTGCACTTCGTAATGCTTCTGGGGCTGAGGTGAGGCTAGTCAAAACCACTAAAACTAATTGCTGCACCTTGGCTCTTAAGACCATTCTCCACTAGCTACCCACTAGTGGTGGCCTCTCAGAAAGCTTGTGTCCTATCTGCTGCTTTTCATTAACATCTCAGGTCCCCTGTGGTTACCACCTACACACAGCCAGCTGAGCTAAGCCAGCCCATGCATGGGATTTGTCAATAAATTAAGATGTCAAAACACACATATCACACACCTGGTGTTAGGTTTGAAATGTTGCTGTGTCAGCAGACTTGTAGATGTTGAATTATTTGCCTGATAAGAAGGATCTCGTGCCATTTGGGATGCTCTCAGGTATCCAAGGTGTCCCTAGGACAGCTGTACAGGACTGGCAGACGTGACAGAAGGACTTACATGAGACTCAGGAACTTTTACAAAAAACACTGCAGGAGGTTAGACAAGATACTGTGGGGCACCTTAATGATGGGTCACCATATTTAGACAATCAAATCAAAAGTTGTTACTGTGATTTAATCTAAAGAACTTTTAGACAGCCAAGCATTTGGTGTTTATGTTAAGATGGTCTGAATGGTGCGTTTGTTTTTTCTGAGTAGACCTCCCTTGCTCATACTACTTCAGGTGTGAAATTTCATCTAAATCCTAAGAAATCAACTCTTCCTCTTGAGTTAGCCCTTAGAGACACATTGCTCTGCAGTTGTAAAATGTCTTGGCTATCTGGGATTGCAGCCCATACTCACTTTGCCTTGGCATAGCTGATGAGAGAAGCACTAGAATAAACTTTAAAATATTTCCACATTGTGGAGACAGATAAACACAAAATTCATATAGAAGATCAACACTGTGAAGAGTGACAACTGGTTTAGTGCACTTCTGAGGGGCATCACTTTGAAATGTTCAAAGCTGTCTAAAACATGTTGAAAACCCCTTTCTTTAAGGCATTTCAAGTCAGAACTAAAAAAATGATGTGCAAAAATAGCATTGGGTCAATATTCCTTTAAAGAACCTGGCTGAAGCCATCTCAGCATATCTCCAGCTTTAAAAATACTTGGCTATTTCAACCACTGAAGCACTTTATGGGCACTGATAATTTTTACAGTAATTATGACATTGTAGATGTTATGTTAATTCTCTTCTTCCTCAGAAGATTCTAATTGTCTTTGATTTTTATTTAACAATATATGTACCCTTTATATACTTTTTGTCAATTAATTTTCTCTTTTCAATCTGTCCAAAACTCTATGTGAGTATTTCATAATTAGTTTTAATTTAATTTTAAGCTCCACCAGTTCAAATTGTCTCCAAGTACTTAATTTAATTTCATTCTCAGGAGACAGTTATTCCATCTAGATTTTGTAATAGTTTATCATACAGTTTATAATAGACTTGATAATAGTCATTCAACTGCACAGGACTGTGCAATTTCCTTAGAAATATGACTCACATACTTTTATATCCCATAGCTCTAAAAATGAGTTGTTTCCAGTTGCCACAAAAATAGATTAACCAGATTTAAAATATATGTGGAGAGTACCAAAACCAGAATTTCACTCATTTTTTGATCAAAACCCACAAAGAAGAGAACCCTTGCCAAGAAGAGGCAAGCAATGACGAACTGCATTTTTCTGATGCTCTGTGTTCTCACAAGATGGTTTGCTGAGAGTTACTTTCATCCTGGGGGGATTTTCTGAACACCAGCTACAGCCTGCACAGGGCTGGGGTCTCTCTTCTCCCTAGGGGTGGAAGCCCCTTCTTCCAAGCCTGTCACTTTAGCAGGATGGAGTCTGTTTCTTACCTGGCTCTCTAAGGAACAGATGAATGTGGTTACATCTTTGATGGTGGTGATGAGAAAGATCTATTCTTTCCTACCTTGTGACTTAGAGATTGGGCTACATCTGTTTTACAGGTACCAGCCCTTTTAGGGAAAGAATGGGGGTCTACCCACGTGTCTAGAAAGCATACTGGTTACCCTAATGTTCATTCTACTGTCTCAAGGAGACTTCTCTTTCAGGTTAAGGACTGCGAAGAGTAAACCACACACAAGGTAGCCACTAGATCTTAAAATTTGCTCTGCAGCTCACAGAGCAGCTTTTCCTACCTGAAACTGGAACACAGAAACAACATTAGTAAATATCAAACTTCCATTTAGATATTTTTATTTTAAAAAAATCAAGTAGATACTAAATGTGAAGGTGCTTCCAGAAATCATTTAAATATGCTGTCTAACTGTCTGTATATTGTGTACATTAGAATTTTCTCAGCATAGTGAGTCTCTTGCCTCACCTGGAGCTTCTAGAGAGAATTTAATTTCCCAGACTGTAAGGGTAAGGTTCAATTTCTGCCAGCTTTCTAGGGGTGAAAAGGGATCCAAGTATTCAGTTCAGGACCACCTGGAAGTGAGCATCCACTGCCCCTTCTCTTTACTGCAGAAAATTTTTGAGGCCACTACATTTCTTCCACTTTTACTGGAAATTTAAAATAGAAAATTTGGATTTTTGGAAATATTTCATCCATTGTATAAGTTGAGAGATGTTAAAATGGATTAAATTCCATAGATCACTGCTTCTCCTTCATTAAGCAGTTCTGAAAGCACTTGGAGGAAATTTAGGCAGTAAAATTTTAAGTCTTCCCATGAAATTCATTTGGAGAGAAAGAAATGTCACATCTAAATTTGGGGAACCAAAGCAGCAGTATTCACACTCACACAGGTGATGCAATTTAGTAACTTAAATAGTAGTTTTTCAAACAACTTTTTTATTCTCTTTCTCCTTATTCTGGAATCTTCCAAATTCCACTCACAGGCTGTGTAAAGAGATAGCTTAATCTGAAGATAATGCAGTTTCTGGAAACAAATAAATCTCCACTCCTTAGAAAGCTTTGTGTAGTCCTGCAATATATTCAATTCCCTTAATTATCTGCAGTGACTTCAGCCATTTGAAGTGCAGAGTAATATAACTATCATAGAAAAGTAGTCAATCCTCCTTCAGATATCTAAAGCTTCTAAAATACCTCTTAGTATCTGCCTCCAGTTCATATGCAGTGGAGAAAGAAACGGCAAGATGTTTCCACCTCTGCCTCACCAATTTCTGATGTTCTGTGGTGACTCTCAGCAATCACTAGATAAATTCTGGGTAAAAGTGCTATTTCTCCTGTTTAACAATAGGTGAGGAAAAAGCCCTTAATCTACATCACTTCTGGATACAGTATTACAGGTATTTCCACATAGCTTAACATTTTCAGTGTTACTTAAAAAAAATAAAAAACTGAAGAAACCTTACATAGCATTTTACACAACAAAATAAAATATTAACTTTAATTAATCATCACACAGTATGTGGTCTAATTCCCATTGGTGCACTGGTTAAAACTCCCATCACCTGTAGCTGTGCAGATTTTTCATTAGGTGTGGAGCAACTTTGATATCTACAACCACTAACAAGGCTCAGAGTCAGAGAGGTCTGCTTTCTAAATTTTTTTCTCTTTATTTTAGGAGGGAGTGTTTCATTTCTTAATCACTCTCTGGGCTAAGCCTGTCTTCTCTTTTGTTACCTGGAATCATTTTGAGTATTTCCTTGGTGGCTCAGCTTTACCTGCAATGTACACAGTTCAGGCTGTGATCCTGCTCCACTCTCTCACAAGTCTGAATTATAACAAAAGGATTTTCATCCAATTCTCACAGTAGAAAAACATAATTAAGAGGTTTTATTGCACAATTGCTCATAAACTGATCTTGACAAACATTATTAAACTAATTGGCAGCCCAAATTTCTTATTCAAGTGCACAGAAAGATAACCACCAAAGTGATAATTTGTTAGTTTGCTGTCCACAGGGAATTTGCAAGAGTAAGCATGAGTCATTTCTCTAGTTTGAGCTAGAAATCATTCTAGTCTAAGTCCTGTAATCCCAATGACAATTGTGTGCAGTGACATTCAGAAGTCTGTCAGCAATGAAAATGTGACTAATTACAACCTCTAGTGGTAAAGCCGAATTAAAAGAATCACAAAATCATCAAAGTTGGAAAAGACCTTTAAGATCACCCAGTGCCACCATCAAGCCAGCACACCATAATCATCCCTCAACCAGCCCCACTGCCACATCCAGATGCCTCTGGAACACTTCCAGAGACAGTGACTTCACCACCTCCCAAAGAAGTTACTGCTAAACATCCCATGATGGAGTGCTGGTTCTCAGGAGATAATCCTGACTCAATTTAAATCAATAGAAGGTTGTGAGAACAGTGAGAACTAACCTTACTCCATAGTTTTAAAAACTGATGGGTGGAAATGTTGTTTGGATGCAATTTCAAATTGCAGTTGGACACAGTGCTAGATAATCTCATTGAGGCTTCCTTTCCCACAAAATGTGGGACCAGATAATCCTTGAGTTTCCCTTCTAATCTGTACTGTTCTATGATTGTATGAAGCTTCAATTTGGCTTTAAGTAGAATAGAATCTTTGAACTCAAGATTTGAAATATTTAATTTATCCCTTTCTCTTCATATAGTGTAACTTGTTTTATTAAAAATAAAACAACTAAGTTCTACAGCACAAAAACTAACCAGAGAATGCCTGGTCACCTCCCAAGACAGACTTTCAATTTCTGATCATCCAGAGAATTCAGTCACCAGTGGAAACACATGGAGCTGCAGGATGCAAGCAGGATGTCTCTAGGTATTTTCCATAGCCTTTTAGAAATATGGCCACTTTCAAGATTCTATTCTGAGAAACATGGCCACTTTCAAGACTTCATTCTTCAAACTTAGACCCAGTTTGAAGCCTGAAGGACCAACTAGTCCACTGAGGGACAGAGTTTTTTCTCTTCCTTCATCAATGATGAAGATTAAGGACAAAATTTAGAGAAATATTTCTCTGTTCATGTAGTTTGAGAAGGAAGATTATAAAGTAATTATGTGGCATCTCTGTATCTGTAGTGGATACACAGGCATCTGCACTGATTAAATAACAGCATAAATCATGTTGTAATACATTATATGTTACAGCTTCACCAACTTTCAGTCCATTCAGGATAGCCAGCCTCTCTGAAACAGAAATGACAGATCACAAGGGCCATAAGCAGTTGTTTATTCAAATAGTACTCTAATCTATTACTATATTCCATATGTTCTGTAAGAACTGCTTAACAGTAAGCTTATTATTGTATTTGACTGGTACTATTTTCTTCAATAAATCATAAAGCTGAATTGGAATTGTAAGTGTTTTCCATTTAGGAAACATTACAGTCTTTGAACCAAACCAAGACCAAATGCATATTTTGAAATGAAAAATGAAGAAATGAAATTTTACTGCCTATTAAAAATACCATTTTGAATGCTTATATTATTTGAATTGTAAATACTTATGCAATTAACAGATGCAGCAGTGTGTAATGCAATTTCTGCTTGACAATGAGTTAATAGCCATGTTCTTCTGCTCAGGTACAGCTGACAGCTGTTCAGGAATCCCAGAAGCATTAAAGAGAAGAAAATAAATCATCCCTAACACAGAAGGCCTTTCACATGCAAAACATAAAAGTTATTAATTTCCTTATAGTTAATATGGGGATATGAACAGTGATAAATTTACCACTATTATAAAATACCATAGAATACCAGCTTGGAAGGATCCTCAGGGATCAACTTCTCCAGCCTTTAAACTATTAGTATACACCTTCACATCTTTCTAATGTCACAGTTACACATTCACCTTATTCTGCCCACATAAAGTAACCCCATTACCAGGTTTTCAGCAGGATCAGCTGACATAATTCCACTGAAATGAGCACTGCTCTCCTGTTGGCTTCAGGAAAGGAGAGATGAGCAGTAGTTTCTCCTTCATGCACAGTTACAGAGGCAATAGTATTTCACACTGCAGTATTCCTGTGAAAACATTCCAGTGAGGTAGTTAGTAATTGATAAAAACTGGTTTCTGTTGGACATGCTTCCATGTAGGTCCAAAGTAGCCAGTGGTGCTTGCTCTGCATGACAGACCCAAGGGAGGGCAGATATGAGGATTTATATTAAGGTCCTTAAATGTTGGCAAAGAACACCCAGCTCCTGCAGGTGGGAACTCTCTGCTGTAATTGCAGCATATCTGTCCTAGGGTGGTCTGAGCAAGTAATGAGCCAGTAACAGACTGGCAACAAGCTCTGATTGCCTGGTGCCCTTCTCCATTCTCCTAAACTTTAGCTTGCTTTTAGCTCCAGTAGCTTCACTTAGACACCAGGCCAGTGTTGGATAAAATGTATTTTACTGAATATAGGAAACATCCCATGTCATGATTAGGACACTGATAACCATCCTTTGCCCTGTACACCAGGATCAGGAGAAGGACATGAAACAGGGAGCACAGAACAGCCTGGTGGGATCTGTGGGGGCAAGGGGGAGCACAGCCAGGGAGAAGGTTTGGAGACCATGCAGGGAACACCAGGGATAAAGCAGTGGAGCCAGAAATGGCAGGCCTGAAGAAGGAGATGTGTTCAAGTTCACAACTCAGAAGCAGGGGACAGAGTTGGGCTGTCTGGGGGGACTTCGCAGTGCTGGGTTTGTGCTGGCAGCAGCCCTTTCCTGTACATGCACAGGCATGACCTGGCCCCACCAAGGGCTCACTGTAGCTGCATCTGTGTGCTCTGAAAGCTGCTTTGACAGAGTCCTGCACATTCAGGAAAACTTATGCTGCTGCTGTTATTAATAACAGAGGGGGAGAATTCTGGCAATGAAGAAAGTCCATTGATTTTAGCAGTTTTCCAGACTGGCTGAAATCACTTTCAAACCAGTGCATATATGTAAAAGTGTTCAGATCAGTCCCAAGGGAACAGGGGACTTTGTGGATCCTCATATTAATCATTTTAGGCAATTAGTCCTTTTTATGGTGGAATGAATATAGCAGTGAACATGAGATCAGGGATAAGGCAACTTTATGAAAATACGGCCCCCATGTATAAAATTGATGAAAACTTCAGCTTTTCTTAATGTTTGTTTGTATTTCAAATTATACTTGCACATGAACAATGCTTCAGTCCAATAGGCAAACCCTGTTTCTGATCTTCTTAGCAAATCTAATAAAATATTAATATATTTTATCTGTTTATTAGGATCAAACTGGTTATTCAGATTAATTCAATAGGGCTTGTATCTTTCACACATTTGTCATAGAGTGAGTCAGCCTGATGGATCCAGTCTGTGATTCATGTGTTGTCCCATGTAAATGACCTCTCTTGCACATTAAAATAACAGGTTTTTATACTTGCCTTACCTATAGATCTACTTGAGTTTCAATCATAATGAAAGAAAATTCAGATGAATATCTTTCTCAGCACACCAACTGGCTTTAATTTTCAGGCATTTTTTACCAAAATGGAACCATCTCCTTTTTCTTTAGTGAAATAGTATTTTTTATTAAAATATTTAGTAACTAAAAGCCTTTAACCATTCTTTCTTTGTTATTTGCTCTTTTTGTGTGTTGACAGTCTTTAATACTTTCAAACTGGGCAACATAAAAAAAAAAAACTATTCAGGTACATAAAATAGATTCCAATAGCAAAACTGTGATCAAAAAAACACTAAATATATGCCAGTCTTTGTACAAGATTAGCAGACTCTTTCCAGGCTATAAATCACAGGGAAGAAACATCATCCTGAAGCAATGATTAGGGCTCAGCTTCTGGTTTCAGATGTTCCCCCACTGTCAGGACTTCCAACCAGATGCTCTCTGCTCAGCACACAGGCTGCTCTAGGGCTCTTCTGTCCCCAGGCAGCCAGATCCCAACCAGGGAAGCAAAATCCCTGGTTTTCTGCTGGATCCCTCTGCCAGCCCTGGCAGCTGTGCTGACAGAAATCAGGCAGCAGCATGGGAAAAGGGAAGGAGATGTTAGAGTGAGGACTAACAAAAAATCTCTTGAAACCAGAAAATTTTGTGTATGTGTATCTATACTTTTGTATAGATATCTATCTTTTATAGATATCTAAGCTTTAGTTACATGATAGAATCTTTCCGCCACTCTGACCACATAAAGGTGTTGCAAAGCAGGTACAAATAATTTTCAATTATTTGTTTCAATATAAGGGCTTTGTTCATGAAAGAACTTCATGCACATTACTGTAATAAAAAGAATGCCAAAGATTTCTGGAGAAGATCTCACTACAGCTCTCCTTCCATAGGAGTACCTAGAATTATAGGGCATCTTGAAGCAGCAAGAGAATTTTGAGTTTACTGGAAGGCAGGGGACAAAAAAATCAGTAAGAAAAACTAAGCAAAGGTGGGGAATCAAAGAAATCTCTCTTTAAAATAAATGAAAATCTGATATATTTAAAGAAAAAAACGAGATGTTTCCAGCCAGTCCTTACACTAGAATTAGACACACTCAAATAAAAAGTAAACCTCAGGGCACCTAATTTGGGCAGACCAAGAGGAAACAATAAGCTTCACACAGTCCCTTGCGGGAAAAGCAACTGACACACTCAAAATTTATGTACAAAATCAAGCCACTTTTTCTAAGTCATCAGGTTTTTATCTCAAGACTGTGCTGCCTGGGTGAAATTGCGCAAGTTTCAGGTTTAAAGCAATAAAATGTAACTCAAAATGCATTAAATATTTCACAAGGTCACCTGGCAACATTCACTAGACTACTCTTTACACCTTATTTCAATTTAATTCTGTGCCTTACGGTGGACCAATTTTGTAACATGGCTGAGGATCTGGAATAGCTGATGTATAATTTCTGCCAGGCAAAAGCAGTATTAAAGCCTCTCCATTTTTAATAACTGATAGATTTATTAAATCTTCAGCCAGTATAGGAACAAGGATATTATAGAAAGTAGAGATGCATGCATTGACTATCCATTTAGACACTTATTCGCTTATTGTGTTAGATTTAGGATTTCCTTGTACATTTTAAAAGAACAGAAAGATGAGGTTTTTCCAAGTGCAAGGATATTTTATTTGAGTTACCAAAAAGCCTTTACTCTTTCCTGTAGTGACACCCTGTAGAAATTAAGATGAACAAAACCAATCTCTCCTTAAAAATCAGTGTCAGAAGAGTACCCTTTTTTCAGGTCCTTGCCCCAGAGACTGCTAATAAAATTGCATGAAACAGCCAGAGAATAAAAGAAAAAAGCATAGCAGAAAGTGGAATTCTAGACAGGCCCATTCTTTTCTGAAGGGAAAATATGTACCAGCTCCAGAAAAAGGCTTCTTCCCAACAACTTCCAAAAGGCTGAATGTGCATAATACCCAGCTCCACATCCCCAAATTTCTTCTTTATATGGATGATAAAGTTGTTATCTTGCACAGGAAGATCCCTTTGAAGCTGATAGGAATCCAACTTCCAAACTTTGTGAGGACACCCCTGCTTTCTGAGAAAATATCTCAACAGGATTTGTCTTTTTTTTTTTTTTTTTGTTCTCTTTTTATTGGCTATGGAAACCAGAATAGGTTTAGAGTTCATGGAAGTATTGTCAGTTTTGTGTCTAGAAAGGCTGAGAAGGAGTCAAAGGGCTGGAAGGGAGATGTCCTGGGGCAGAGACAGAGCAGGGAAGGATGTGCTGTGAGCCCGGGTATTCTGCAGACACTCACTGATGACTGCTACCCTCCAGTGGTTGTCATTACAGGTTAAACTGACAGTGTGCAACGCAGCACACACAAGAGGCAGTCACATGCTTGTTTCCAAATGGTGACTTTGCTTTCCCTTCCCCCACACACCTCAGCCTAGAGAGTGGCCTTGGGCCATGAGTTCCTCTGTCTTCATCCCCAGCAATGAGAGCTGCAGAAGATGCCCATGTCCTCACCCTCACAGCCTCTGGGGACCATACACTTCATTTTAGTTGCCCATTTCATTCACTGAAGGAAAGTGCCTAAACTGGGTTTCTGAATCACCATTCCCAAGTTGGCTTATCAAATTTGGCAATCTCAGTCTTTTGAAGTGAGAGAAGATAGAAATTTGGGGAGAGATTTATTCCTCTAAAGATGGTCTAAAGTCTGGGGCTCCCATTTCCTTGAAAATTCTAGAAAAAATTTGTCCTGGCTTTACATGAAAAAATACCCTGTAATTTATAAGCACTCATGAAGGAAAAATCCCCTTCCAAACAGATTCAGATTTGCATCTCTCATCCTGAGGAGCACATAAAACAAAATATCGAACCTGTATCCGTTAATTGCGGTTGTGCTCTTTTTTTTTCCCAAAAATAATACATTACTGGACTAGAGATGTGTGCAAGACATGGCAGTTGTGACCCATAATAACCACTCTTCATGATGATAGTAAAGCAATAAAAGATGTAGACTGTATGGACAGCAGGAAAAAGTTGCAGCCTTTTTTTCCTGTACCCTATTGGGCTTCCTTCCATTTGCTTGTAATTTTGGCTGAAGAAAATCATATTGCAAGGCTCCTCTTCCCTTCTCTTCTCTTCTCTCTCTTCTTTCTCTTCTCTCTCTTCTCTTCTCTTCTCTTCTCCTTCACTTCTCTTCCCTTCTCCTTCACTTCTTTTTTCCCTTCCCTTCCCAAAACCTTCGCAAAATCTTCCTTTCCCATTTTTTTTAGGTTATTCTATACATTCTGCATCCTACCTGTTGCTCTGTTTAGTTGCTTTACCGGAAAACCAGCTGCTCTTTCCCATTAGGTTACTCTGCCGAAGCTTAAAGCCAGCTTTATGTGTTCAGAAGATATAATAAGCCCTTTATTCCCCCATATTTCATCTCTCCAATGTCAAAAAATATATTGTGTATTGGCGTGCTATGTCATATGTTATAACTGAAAAGTAATCAAATATTATTAAAAGCAATCAATCAAATTCTTTTCAGACTGTGGTATGTACATTATCTCAAATAGCAGTGCCATGAAACCTCCTATTCTGAAGCTCCCTGCTGCTGAAAATGGAAAATCAGGTCAGAAAAATGCTGATTTGTGATATTTTAGATTAGACTCCAAAAGGTGAATGCTGGGAAGGTGCCTCTCTCAGAACTGGTATTTCAGGGCTTCACAACCTCACAGCAGAGCAGGTCACATCCTGTCATTTATTATTAAAGCATCCATACTTTTTACAAAGTGCTTTCTATTTTATGCTGCTTTTGACTTTCAGTATTTTGCTAAGAGTAACGGAAATGGTATTAGCAGATAAATTTTCTGCAACAGGGCCCAACTCTTCATATCAAAACAGGGTTTGGAGTTCTGACTAAAGGATTCTTTAGCTGATGACAGCTCTGAAGGGTTTTGTTCATAAAGTGCTGTACCAGCTATAGAAATAAAGCAATGGATGTCCCTAAACTATTTTTGAATTATAACAAGTGTTGATAAACACAAAAATAAGAAAAAACTCATATCTTTTCTGTTTCCTTTTTCCTTCAGTCATAAGGGAAAGAACTTGTATGCAATACTATCCTTATTTGCTATTGAAGAGACAAACCAAATTTTGTGATTGAGGAGTCCAGAGAAGTTACTGGAAGGAGTAGTCCTGTAATAGGATTAGATCCATCTATTTATTTGTGTGACAGTAAGGGAATGATCAACTTTTAAATCACAAGACTTTTTTGGTTGACTCAGTGCATGATGAAAGCATCTGGAATTTATATTAGAGATTACAAATTGCAATGAAGCTTAGGGCTGCCGTAATCCTAACGGCTTCACCACGCACAGACTTTTTCTTCAGGTTCATGCTCATAAACTTCCTGGAAAATTGATTTGTAATTTGATTAAACTGGAACACTGCCTTCATAGTTACAGAATACTAGAGGACTCTCTAAGTGTAGAAAGGCAATGAATGAACCTGGGAATCTATGATTAAGAAATGGGAATTCAGGTGAAGCATGAATACGTAGGTGACCACTGAAGCACATTGGAGAGGAAAGCAGCAAGCCTCTGAGTTGGCTCTGGAAGCTCTCCTAGAGGTTACAGTTAAGTATAAGGCAATGTTCAGGTTACAGCCCTGAGTCAACTGCAGTTCTGTATCCTGAGATATCCAGCAATCAGGCTCTGCAATCTGAGTATTTTCTTTTGTAGAAGCTGCTAGTCCCACCCCACGGCAGCCTCTGGACAGAAGCAGCACCAGTGAAGGGTGCACGCTGAAGGAATTGATGTCTGAAATGGTCCCTGAGCACCTACTTTAGGCAACACGGCAGCCTTCATGCCATTTCCAGGAGGGTCATCCTTTACAGAAACAGACTAAACAACCTGGCATCTCTAGGCCATGCCCTTTTGCAGCTGATTTAAGTCAGAGACAAGGGATCAACTAATCTCAAAGTTTCCTCTCTCTCTCAAATGTGTCTGTCAATATGAATCAAAGCTCCTACTTACTATTTCACAAGCATGAAACTTCAGGTGCAATTCAAATGTGTACATTTCACTAACTTTCACATCTTTACCTTCTAATCTTTGGTCTTTAAATAGGCTTAAAAATAATAGTTAATTTCAACCATAAACATAATTCCTTCCACAATTACAGCTGTTTCAATTACTTGTTGCATTAGTATTTCATATTTAGTATGCTGTCCTTTGAATATTCATTTGGTGGCTTCATTTAGCAAATTTATTTTAAAAAATCTTATTCAAAAGGAAAAAAATTATTTCTGTGCCTTCAAAATGTAAATTAATGTGTTTTAATTGCCCATTAAATTATGAGAATTATAAGCTATTGCAACAAAATCAGCTTTCAGTAAATTGGATCTCAAATTAACTTCTGAAGAAGTTCATAATTTAATAAATGTACATATCCTGCTGCTGAGAAGAATACATTATTTCTATGTCAAGCATTTATTAATGTAGGGTTCATAGCTTGTGTTGGAGAAATGGCTTGTGTTGGAAGGGATCTTAAAGATCATCAAGTTCCAACATCCCCCCATGGGTAGGGACACCTTTCATTAAACCAGGTTACTCAAAGCCCCATCCAACCTGGCCTCAAACACTGCTAGGGAGGGGGCATCCACAGCTTCTCTGGCCTAGTGATTATTTGCCAAAGGATTTCTGGTTAACAACATAAATTGCTATCTGCAAAAATCTAAGCTGAAATTTTGTCTTGTATTCATACATATTATCTACTCTGTTGTGTATGTACATATGGTCTATATTAAATTCTCTGTCAGTGACAATAATTTTACCATTTCTTTTATGCTACTGGATATTTATATATGAAGATATTTATAAGAGCATAACTGTGTGAAACACATAGAGACTTCATATTCATCTGTCTTGCTATCCATCTGTCTTGCAAAAATCCCTTGATTTATACTCACATAGAGATTATAAATGCAGAAGAAATTGCCTTACGTGATTCAATACTTTATCAACAACTGCCTGGTTATTTTTCCAAATAACTAAGAGTGAAATTGTGACTGTTCAAAAATATTTCCCTCAATCTCTTTATAACCCTTGAAGGGGCTTATGATAACCTTGTGAACTTTTTAGTACAGCAAGTTTCACAGCTTTCTTCTAGGTTAAGTGAGTGAGGATATTTAACACTGATATGTTTTAGGGACTACTATGGCCAGTGTGCCAGGTCCTGGGTGATGCACTCCTGGACTCAGACAGAGCTGCTCTTATGTGTTGTATGAGGCTCTGGTCCCAAACCTTTAAGCTCAATGCCTGAGGCTAAACATGAAGGCACTGGCACTTTGTAAGACGTCTGATGTCAGATATGCAGAGGATCTGTCACACTGTGTCACTTGTCACCTGTCTTTGGAAACAGAACCTTTACAGAGCAATTATTGACAAGTATTGTTTCAGCTTGCAACCCTGCAGCCCCAAATCCTCTCTTTAAGAACCTTGTATCAGTTTAATGACAGGAAAGATAAGAGTAGAATCCCACTCCTATGTGGCTGCTTGCAAAGGCTGTGGCTTTCATTGTATCCAAAATGCAAAGGCCTCATGGCTCTGGGTACTTAAACTGGGATTCAACAGGCGAGGAATTGTTCTCATACATACATATAAAGGTCTCTACAGTACATACTGAAGACTTAACAGGATGCATTTTGTTTTGGGTAGCATCTATAAAGAAGCACAACATTCCTAGAACTTTGCCTTATCAGCTCAGCATAAAAATTGTTCTGCTGTGTCCAATGAAACATCAACCCATCACCACTTGTGCCATGTTTGCACAGATCTTGCAGTGCTCCTGTATTCACCAGCAAAAGGTCAAGTGTTTCAGTTCTGTGAATTCTTTCTAACACATCTCTGGACTGACTACAGGCAGTGACTTCATCACTTCCTTTTTGGGACACTTTTCATAGAAGAGGCTGAAGAGGAATCTGATCTATTTACATAAAAAATAAAGAAATTGAAGAGAAGAAACAGATTATTCTGCCAGTTGCACAGTGTACCCCTCTAGTTTTCAATGTCTCCATTATGGCGGAAAGGAGATGCAAGATGAAATGCTACAAACAAGGAATGTGCACATTTGCACTGAGCTGCTCATGCCTCTAGCATGTATCAAGCCATGTCTGCTCCTTCTTATTCTTTCTTTTCATGTGCAAATCTGTATTAACATCTTTGTTCTCTGATTTGATGATGAATTATGACCCTTTGTGAGCACTTTAGATTTTATACTCCAGCTGGTTTTCCATGCCCTAGTTGTAGTTTTCCTATAAACAGATGTCAGTGGTTCAGCTGATTAACCTCACTGACGTCCAGTCGCAGGCACATCTGGAGCCACTTTCCAGAAGTTGAACAGATATAATGTCCTTTGCACTACTTTAAAATTGTGTCTACACAGTTCATCCTTTAGCCAGATGAAGAATATTATCATCCAAAAACAGTAAAGTTCTTATCAAAGACACAGAATTTTATGTCCTGTCCTGAGCCGTTAATACTCATTTGGGAATAGTCTTGCATTTGATTTTTCCCAAAGACTTTAGCAAGAACTATAGAATACTATCACCTGAATGAAGATCTCAAACATACGCTGGAGATACCATTCTGGTTTTTTCCAGGCAACAGCTGCCATCTCAAAAAAAGGCTGGCTGGATATTTTACAGTGGAAAGGTTTTCTGATAGGCAATTTTTTATTTGTATAAAGCACAATGTCCTGTGGAAATATATTTATTTAAAAGAATGTATGTTGGAAATCTTCCTTCCCCCCCTGCCACTGGAGACTCAAAGAGCTTGACAAGACAGCTGGCCCAGGAACAGGACAACTCCAGCTCAGCCAGGGATGAGTGGTTACCAAGTTCACAGACCAATGTCAAAGAACTTTTGAGTCAAAACTAATTTATTCCAACTGTTTCAAAAGTGGGGTTTTTTTGTTCCCTGTTTTAACAGGTTGTTTTTAATTTGGGTTAGTTTAAATGTAAGGACTTCACCACAGATTGAAAGCAAACAGCATCTTAAAATCTTGGGCTGGTGTTTGAAGTCAAGTTACTCAAAAGTGAGCTCTATAGCCATTCTACTCCAGTGAATCTGGAAAGCATTTTACTGGCTTCGATTATCTGAAATAAGATTCCTAGTTTGCAATAAGTCACCGTCACTGACTGCAGACAACAGAATGCTGTATTTTTTTATTGAGGCATCATTGTACATTTTCCTGATGAAATATGAACTAGAGCATCCTAAAGTAAAGATAAAACTATCTACTTATTCATAGACCTTGTGAGATGTCTTTCCATTGTTGATTTGCGCTTTTAATATTCCCTTGAGAGTGACTGGCTCAAAAGTGAAGTGCTGAGCCTTCCTTCTACTACACTAAGGATACCATCAATTGAGATAAATCAACCTCAGGCACATATGTGGTTAATTGAACAGAGGAATCTTAGAAGAGCTGAGAGAAAATAGGAGCTGGGGATTCAGAGAATCAAAATATTGATCACAAAACTCAAGAGAAACACAAAATTTGAAAAGTGAGGGCAAGAAGTCTGGTTTGGTCACACAGGGGTAAATGACAAGAGTGTCAATGTCCTAGGCTGTGGCAAACGTGTGGTGCCTAAGTTGTACTCCATGTGTGGGACTGTGGAAGGAAGTGTCATCAAACACTGGCACATTTTCATATGAGTCTTTTTAGAATTTGTCAAACTCAGTAACACACGTACAGACAGCTGGATTTTATTTGCCTTTTAAAATTTTTGTGCTTTGTTTAGCTAATAATTTATATTGTGCCTTCTTAGCCAAACTGCACAAAATGTGAGATGTTTTCCACAGACTGGCCATGCCTACAACCTGTACAATGGGATGACTAAGGCATTTTTGACAAGGAACATCTGTCCAATTGCCTGATGCTGGAGTTTTATTTTTATTTTATTTATTTTATTAACATGTTATTTGTTTGGCCAGGATGGAGTTAATTTTCTCGTAGTTACCATGAGGAGCTGGATCCTGGAGCTGTGTGGGCGTGTGTAGGTTGCTTATTATATGCCACCCTTTCATCACTGAGGAAGTGACTCTGGGTGAAAGAAAAGTGGAACATGACCCTGCACTAAGCCCATTTTCTTCCTTTTTTTCTGGCTAGCATGACACAAACGGTCCATCTTCAAGGGTTTGTCCATGGTTGATTTTCCTTGTCTTGGGCTTGGAGGGGAAGCACCAGCCACAGTAACATCGGCTGTTTTCTCCTTCCTCCTGAGAAGCTACATGTCGCTGGCTGAGGTATCACCAGGTCCATCTTCTGTAAGCAGTTTTTGCATGTAACCACCCTCTTCTGTACACTGTTGTTATTGGTATTGTAGCTGTTTCTTTTTGTTTTTTCACTGCTGTTTTTCTAGCAAATTGTTATCTCCACCTATAATCTCTGCCATTTTGTCCCTTTCTCACTGCAGGGGCCAGGGGAAAGGGAAAGAGCCTGCCTGGAGTTTAATTTCCAATGGGTTTTAAAACACAACATTCTCAGAAAATCAATTCAGTTTCCTGCTAGTTCAGCTATTGGAACAGATTAGTGAATTGCAGTTGAACACTACTGATTGCTTGTTTCTCTTATTAGTTAATCCCCAAGGTGATTTTATAGCAAACACTAAAAAGCATTAGGATTTACAGTTTTTCCATTTACAACTCCAACTCATATATGGCCACTCAAGGCAAGAGAAACCATTACCTCCTTTAATGTTTGTAAAGGATCTATCAAACAAATAAAACGTTAGAAGAATTTCTGCTTATGAATAAGTTTTGCAGAGTTAATCTAATATTTGCAGAAGTACCAGGAACTTTAATGTTCAAAATTAATAGCTTTCATCAGAATATTTCATTAAAAAGGTAATTTAGGAAATAATTTCTCCCACTGTTCTGCCATGGAAAAAACTTTCTAATATGCTTAGCAAAACTAATCTAAAAACAAGATTCTGATTTTTGACACCTTAAGTCTCCCTAATCGTTATTTATCATAAACTGTGCTCAAAGAGATTGCAATCATCTACTGCTCATTTTCAAGACTAGATGCTAAATTATACAAACAAAATGTGGTCACTTTGACCTATCTCAGTCTTATGGCACAAATGGCACAAATAATTTTTGGGTTTGTTTTTTTTCATTCAGAATGTCCTGGAAAAGGAATTCTCATATTGCTTTTCAGTCCCAAGTTGAAATGTGTATATTTTATTACAGCAACAGCATCTGCAGTGAAACTTTTTGGTTTTTATTTATAGACCTAGTTTGGTTTACTGAAATCAGAATGGTCCAATACCCTTTTTACAAGAGCAACTTAGCATAATGAGACATGACTGATAATTTTTGTTTACTGATATTTTTGATATAGTGACAGTTTTTCAGCTTGAACTCAGTGCTTGGGAGTTTGCATAGCCATGCACTCTTACCATAGTGAAATACCACATGTTCAACATACACAAGAGCTGAAACTTTCAGCATGTGGTGAAATACCTCAAAGTGGCAAGAAGCATGTGCAGAGCTGCAGAGCCAGACGCACAAGCTCTGAGAGGGACATGATGGCTCCCACACATCTGCACCACACCTGGGGGCACAGTGGAATACACCTGCAGAGGCAAAATTCAGAAAAAGATAGGGGGCTGCACCAGTCCAACAGAGCCATGGCTGAGGTGGGCATGTGAAGGAGAGGGTCCAGGACAGCATGCAGCTCTGCCAGCTTCTGCAGCAGCCTGGCCTGTGCTCAGGGAACCACAGCTGAACAGTGTCAGGATCAGATGCCAGCCAGAAAAGAAACGGGCAGAATTAAGGGAGTGTCTTTGCTACTTTGTATGGTGGAGAGGTTAAACATTGAATTTCTTTCCATAATTTTTTTTTCAAAGTTACCATCAAAGGTAGGGATGATTCCAGGGCTCTCATGATATGAGGAGATCTTCAACTTGCGGCTTTTTTAATGCTCAAAACTTTTTAGTAAGATACCCCAGTGAGTACTCCACCTACAAAATTAAGAGAAAAGCTTTTTGGTTTTACAAGAAAGATGTCCCCATATCTGTCCTCTGTAACTGCACAGTGTCTCAGGCTTTCAGAGCAATCCATTTTTATTTAAACCATAAAAAAGCAAATGCTGATTATCATGGTAAAACTGTTATTTAATGCCATCATGGTTGGCAAAAGTAGTAATATTTTACCTCTGAAGCAGTACTAAGAGCAGGTGCATATGTCCCTGTTTTCTTGCTTCCATAAGTACTGTTCTTTGTTATTTTGTTACCATATGGCAAGGACAGAAGGATCTACTAAAAAATACCTCTATTATTTTATCTTTAATAAAACATGGTTACCCAGCTACCATTGGCCCACAACTGAACAAGAAATGTATGAAGTGTGATTTTTGGACAGGTTTTTAATAATTTTGCATTCTGTCAGTTTTCCTCTGATAAATCTTTTCTCCAAGGAGAGCTGTTAAACCATTAAAAAAAAATTAAAATAATTAAAGAAAAGAAAAGATGGATGAGGAAATGTCATTACCTTAGCCTTGATCAATCTCAACTCTTGATATTTCACTTGATAAGACATGTTCAGGTAAGGGAATACTATTTCTCCTTTGTTTTACAGGTTTAAAATAAGGTTTTAAATTCATTAAAAGATTTAGTCAAGAAAACATTTATAACACTGGTGACAGCACACAAGGCAAAGCCAAACAGTGGACTAATGACAACAAGCAGACTGATTTGCCTGAATGTTTACATGAGGGCTACTCCATTGTCTTAAATAAAAAAATAATAAATTCATACTACTGGCTACATCAGCTACTGGCCTAAGGTGTGAACCTGTCCTAGTTAAAATACTCAGCATAAATTCTAGCAAAACAGTGAATATGTCCCATGATTGTATACCTATTCCAATAGCAAAACAACTCCCACACACTGCGTATAGAAATGGGAATGGAATTTCACTTTGTATGCCAGTCCAAATCATAGATTATTTTAAGACCATACAGTGCCAGCTTTGTAGAATTCTGTTATCTTTTTAAAAAATCATATATGTTCTCATTTAGAAAAAAACAAAACACATTTTTGTAGAGTTATAACTGTAATATGGCTTTGAGGTTTTGGAAACAAAACAGGCTGACCTTGCTCTGCATTATTTCTCCTTGTTGAACTGTACTTACAATAAAATCATAGAGGCATAAAATTGTGTATGTTGGAAGGGACTTTAAAGGTCCATCCAGTACCAACCCCTGTGCCATGAACCCCTCTTCCATTAGACCAAGGTACTCAAAGCCACATCCAGCCTGGCTTTGAACACATCCAATGATGGGGCATCCACAACTTCTCTGGGCAACCAGGTACAGTATCTTACCACCCTCACAGTAAAGAAATTCTTACTAATACTTAATCTAATCGACCTTCTTTCAGTTTCCCCTTTGTGGTATCACTACTTGTCCTTAGAAAAAGTACCTCTCCAGCTTTCTCGTTGGCCTCCCTTACTATAAGGTTCCTCTGAGGTCTATCCAGATACTCCACTTCTCCAGGCTGAACAATCCCAACTTTCTCAGCCTGTCTTCATAGAACTGTCCCAGCCCTCTGATCATCTTCATGGTCCTCCTCTGGACTTACACTGACTGGTCCACACCATTCCTGTGCTGGGGACCCCAGAGGTGTACACAGAACTCCAGGCAGGGTCTCACTAGAGCAGAATAGAAGAGGAGAATCCCCTCTCTCACCTTGCTGGCCACGCTGTTCTTGATGCAGCCCAGGATACATTTGGCTTTCTGGACTGCAAGCACACCTTGACAGCTCATGTCAAGATTTTTGTCCACCAACACACTCACGTCCTTCTCAGACCTGTTGTTTTCTCCACCCAGCCTGTATTTTTGCTTTGGATTGCCCCAATCTAGTTGCAGGACATTGCACTTGGCCTTGTTGAACTTCATGAGGTTCACATAGTCCCATCTCTCAAACCTGTCCAGGTCCCTTTGTATGGCATCCCTTCCCTCCAAGCTGTCAACTGCAGCACCCAGTTTGGTGTCATCAGCAAATCTTCTGAGGATGAATCCCATTGTCCATGTCACCAAAACAGAGGTTAAACAGTGCTAGTGCCAGTACTGACCCCTGAGAAACACCACTCGTCACTGGTCTCCACTTGAACATCTAGCCTGCAACTCTGCATTTGACCAATCAGCCAATTCCTTCTGCGCTGAGTGGCCCATCCATCAAATCCATGTCTCTCCATTTTAGAGACAAGGATGTCAAGTGGGACAGTGCAAAATGCTTTGCACAAGTTCAAGTAGATGATGTCAGCCAATCTTCCCTTATCCACCAATACTGCAACCACATCATAGAAGTCAACCAAATCTGTCAGGAGTGATTTACTCTCAGTGAAGCCATGTTGACCATCACCAACTGTAAGGACTTAAAGAGCACAGTTGCTTGTCTCAAACCCTGTCAAGGCCACAGAAGGAATGGTCATAAGATAAGTCACCACAGTGGGCTTGAGGTAAGTACAATAGGGAGGAATTTGAAACAGGAAGACACCAATTCCATGACTGGCAGAGGTGAGATCTGGCTAACACATCCTGGTTTATGCATCCAGACAAAACTTGACACTGTGGCAAACTGTGGAAAAGGAAGAAACTCTTCATACGTAATATCACTAGTCAAACTAAGATAACCTGTGTAGGATAGATGGCATCTGCAACCACCAGTGACCACTGAAGGCCCCCAAAATCTTAAAGGAAGCATACACAGAAGAAGGACATGCCCATCCTTCCTTTGAATTCAAATGAAGGCTCATCCATTCTTGCTTCACATATAAATTAGGAATATGCCTCCATGGATACCCAGAACTTGAACTATATAGAGGTAGTATCCCCACTATAATAACTCAACCCCCACCAGGGTGAAGAAGCACTAACAGGATGCTACCAAATCCATGGGTGGGAACTGTCTTCATCTTGATCTCTGTCTTTCTCCCCACTTCTCTCCCTCCACTCTTTTCTATTTCTTTCTATCTCTCTACCTCACATTAATTGTTAAATAAAATCTGTATTATTGACTTCAGCATTTGGTCTAGTTTGTACCTTAGTTCAGTCAGAGGCATCTCTCACTTCTCTAATTGTAACATCAATCACCTCCTTATTTTCCATGTACTTTAGTATAATCTCCAGGAGGATCTGCTTCATGCTGTTACCAGGACCAGATGTGAAACTGATGGGCTTGAAGTTGTCCAGGTCTCCTTTTTTTCCTTTTTCAAAAATGGGGGTCCCCTCTCATTTCCATACCTAGGCTTAGGTAACTGTTCAGAGGGCATGTAAAGCCCAGCAAAAAGAACAGATACCCTGGGTGTAATTCAGGTGGATGTATGCCACTGCTTTAAAAAGATAGATAGACAACACTTACGTTAAATTTACACTGCCCAGAGGTTAGATGATACAGCTATATTGCACAGGATATATTTGCCTAAGAGCTGTGAAATTAAACTATCATATAAAACAGGAAAGAGCCATTTATAGGTTCTTGAAATACACATAATGTTACAAGCTCAAAACATTGTTTTGAGAGTAACATGTAATACTATTCATTCCAAAGCACTCAAATCAGGACGGCATTTCTTTGATACACATATATTGATTGTACTAAAACAAACGATCACACAGAACTCTAAATAATATATTATGGCTTAAATTATTGAAATAGGGCAGGAATTCATGAGGCTTTCTAAAATACATTTGATGCAGCTGACTCAATAAAATATGATTGTATAAAGACTGCATTGAAAGTTTTGAAAGTTACTCTAAGAAGAAAAAAGAGAGTGAGTTTGAGCAGCAGAGCACAACAGACTTGCACGTGGGAGTACAATAGATGATGTCCTTGGCACCAGCCCTCGTTTTCCAGTACCATTGCCTACCCTTCACTTGTCTACTGCTCTTATTTCTACTTTCTTTTTCCATTTGTACCCTTTTCCTTTAATAGTTACTTGTTTTCCAACAGTGTTCATATCACCAGTAGATTGCTTACCTTTTTCAATAATTCTGTTACAGAAGGGAATCTATAATTTAGTTTCCCCCAGGAGTAGCATTTATCAGGTTAGTGCCAGCCAGAGCTCTCCATAAAGTTCTTTAATGTTTCTAGGAGTTAATCATAGGGGTTTTATCACTTTGCAGCACTTTAGAATAAAAATATATTTAATAGTAAAAATACCAGCCACATTACAGCAGCTGAACTCAGTGCCAGAGAGTACCCCTGGTACTTTCACTGTAGCAATTCTAAGAAATCCTTGTGCTAGGCTGAAATTGCAGCTGATATTAGTGCTTGACTAATACTGAACTACTTACTTAGGGCCCCACTGTAGCTAAGGAATACAAAATAGGAACTTGTAAAAGCTAATTCATCCCATCTTTCCTACACACTCAGCTGAGGAAGCAACTAATTTAGTGTTAGAAATGCCTAATCTCTTTCCATTGATGACTGTGTAGATGATTAATTGTATATATCTAATGGACAAATTCTGCTTCAGTGATACACCTAATAGCTACTCTATGCCTTGAAAAATTAATTTGCAGACTTGATTTTTAAATCATAGATTTTCAGAGACTTTTAAAGTTTATTTTTTAATTAATTCTTGAATTCATGCTAATCTATATATTAAGAAGGAATATGTTTAGCTACAAAACTGAATCACCTAGATGCTTTGGCATATGTATAGCTTCGGGCACAGAAATATTTCCTGAGATTTCATCATGAAGGCTAACTCATCAAAATGCATAAGAAAATGACTAAATTTAAGCTGCAGAAGTTTAAAATAGCCAAAGGAGTTGTTCCAATATTTAAAGTGAAATGCCATAAGCTGGACCCAGAGACTTCCAATTTAACTAGGTACCAAACAGGGTGTGTGAAAGTGTTCTGCTAGACAAAAGGGTGTACAAGAGAGAGAAATCACAAGTTTGGGTACCTGAGTTATGGTACAACTATTGTGGACATCACCAAATGGTCACATGCAGAGCAATCATTGCATAACACAGAACTATATTGGGTTTAAAGCTGTAAATTTATTAGTTCTTATGTCCCAGTAAGATGCTTAGGATCTATGTATTCATATTTTTAGGCTTTTTTCCTGAAACAGCAACTTTTAGATTTAATGCATGAAGAGCTTTTCAGGTGCTCTCCTCTCTTCTGAAGCAGCTGTGCAAAAGGGAAAACAAAAACCCACCATACTGGATTTTTCACCAAGTTAATTGAAATACCAACACTGATGTCTAAGGTATAATGCAGTTATAGACATCTAATAGTGAAATGTATAGCTTTTGCATTATTCTGAAAGCTGCTATTTTAGTACCCTAGATCTGTAAGGTAGATATATAAAAACAAATTTAGATACAATAATGCATCCCTAATACTCATTCTATTATCACATGCAAGCATTACTCTATTTAGTCTGGCAAGAAATCTTTGCGACCCCTATGGCTGGAGTAAACTGAAGTCTTACATATTAATATTGTTTGTCCACCCGTAATTATTGCTCTAACAGTACAAATTTGAAACAATTCTAATTAATAAGAATAATTCACCAACCTCTTTATTTCTAGACATTAAGTCTTGCCTTCTCTGTTTCCCAGTAACACAATGAAACTATTTAAATCTATAAAGCAAGTGGGACACACACTGGGAGCCTGAAATATTTTTAATCTTTGTTTTGAAAACATATTGGACTGAGAATAAAGAACAAGATATTCTGCTTTTTGCTAAGCAAATGCTGAAGTTTATTTGGCATTGTGAGCAATCTGGGGGAAAAATGTGAAAAAAATATTCAGGTTGTAAAAATGGAATTTTTATTATCAAAACAAGTCTAATAAAGGTTAGTTAATGGAGTTTCAAGAAAAAAATTGAAATGTTACGGTGAATATGTACCTAAAAGAGTGCAAATAGTCTGAGAATCACATCTACACTGTTTGTGCAGTGCTGCCATCCACTGAATTGCAAGAAACTCACATTTGCTAATTTTCAACATTTATGAGCATTTTTCTCCTGAAAAAGTAAAAAACCTTAAATTTCTTAAAGGGTCTTATCAATTTTATTTTCAGAACATAAAATTGCTGTCTCAAACTGTTTTATCAAAGAGACCATTTGGTGGCATGAATGTTTGATTAGAAGCCTTTGCATGGTACCCTTGGAGATGCAGACTCTCAACAGCAGTCATCAAATATACATTTAGTGACCTAAAAGGCTTGAAAGATACAAAATGTGCTTTTAGAAATTGGGACCAAATGAAAAAATCACAGCTTTGCATTCTATCCATTCCCCAATAAGTGGCACAGAGAGGCAGCCGTGTATGGGTGAAGACAAAGTGAGGGGGAAAGGATGGGGAGTAATACTACAAAAGAAAGAGCAGAGAATGGGATGTGGTTGAGAAATGGTAGAATCTTCCTTAGGGAAGGTTTTCTTAAATCCTAATTTTTTTTTTTTTCTCTCTATCCTTACAGAAAAAAAGAGATTGCATCCTCTACTTCTTCTGACACTACATTTCTGCCCTTTTTGTAAACATCATTGAGGTCAGGTACTGTTTATCTACAGTAGTTTTTGCTAGTCAGAAGCAACTGCTCTGCACTGCCCTAGGAAAGCATGTGTGGGCAATGTAGGGCATATCTCCACCAGGCTCAAGTCTCAGTGCTCCCATGGAAAATTCAGCTGTGTAAATGGATAGTGCTTTACCTATGCCAAAAGTAAATGGAAAGTAGTTTAAATGTTCGGAGACTCCATTCTGTATTGCTGATAAATCATCATATCCATTTCAGTGAGTCAAAATAAACTCTTCAGAAACGCTAATAATGAAAATTTAAACAGTACAGCTAGCAGCCTAACCTCATTGCATATGGACTTGGAAAAAGGCTCAGCATGAAAAACACAGAAAAAACTATTAAATCCAGTTGACCAGATATTCCAAGTTGTCCCTGTGAGATTTGCTTTCTGAACTGTGTTGACGATCTTTTCTATGGAGTGCTATTTATAATGTAATTGCTACTGATTTATCTCTCTATCAATTATTTTCATTACCTCTGTTATCTTTAAAGTACAAAACAGTAGTGTTACAGAAACCTGTGCAGAGTATGATGTTACTTGCTTGTCAGAAAATACATACCTACCAGTCCTGTAAATGTTGAGGATCATGCCTGAGAAAAAACACAATTTTCTCTTTTCAAATCCAAAGTGTGTGTCTGAGCTGTCAGAATCTTCAGGTGAAATGGATGGAATTAATCCGCTTTCAGCTATCTGAGGGTTAAAACAGTCTGAGTCAATTGGTTACATTCTTTCAACAACCAAAGAAAAGAGAGAAAATCTTAGGCCAGGATGAACAGTCCTCTGCAGTCTGAGAAGTAATAAAAATTACCCTAAAAATTACACAGAAGACCAAGATGAAGAAAATTTCTGGACACCTCCAATAACTTCAATAGGCATTTTTAAAATATCCACTTGTTAAAAATTAGTCTTGCATAACTTTTGTCATAGTTTAAACTCCTGAGTTCAGAATTTACTTAAAGTCTCAAAGCTTAACTATAGTTTCTTGCCTAAAGGAACTATATACAAGTGAACTTAGGATTTTCTGTACAAGTGTGTGTTTGCTCTTTATTCTGGATCACAAGACTAAGATTGAAGGAACAAGCTCTGAAATAAACAACAGCTTTTGTACTGATTCGAAGCCTCAGACTCATGGTGCATTATCTGTATATTTGAGAAGAGCTGAAATACTAACGTTCTTTATTATTAACTTGATTTTTTTAAAAAACATCAATGTGCTACCTGAAGATGCCTAAGTCAGGTAATTCTGCTCCATGAAAACAGGGGTTTTTATTTTTATCTCTAGATTTTATCTGAAACAGAAATAACTACCTACCTTGAAAACAAAGGAAAAATATTTTCACCCTCTGGATTCCTACCTTAACACTGCCTTGTAATGTAAATTAAAAGGAGCAAATTCTGAAAAGAGATAATCAGCTGCCAGATGCAGTATCTGCTCTCCAGGCATCTTTGATAGAGGAATTGTTCAGCTTAATATCACAGAAGACCTGTGAAAAAACATAAGTGTGATGGGACAAGCCTACCTGATTGATACCAGTTATTTTTAGACAGCATCCAACTGTTATCAAAGCTTTTAGAGGGTATTATCATTCATTAATGTGGAGTTGTAGCACTGTAACAAGGACCAACTTAACCACAGTGACATTAGCTTACTAAAACATTTTAAAAAAAGCAAAAATCATGCCATCAAGATATGTGGGGACAGATGTCATCCTATTTCTGGGGTGGCAGGGGGTCCAACAACTGACTGTTGTCACGAATGGGTTTAGGAGTTAAATAAGTCCTTTCCTACTGTCCAGGCCTCTGGCAGCAGGTAGTAATCTTATTGAGACGACCAGCATCTCAAAACCCCCTCCCATTCACAAGTTCTTTTAATAATGACTGATTCTGTCTATTATATAACAAATTATTTATTAATAGACGGGAAAACTATTGACTATAAGACTAAACTAATACTACACAGGTATAAAAACAAAAGGAAAAGCTACTAGTAGAATTTGTACAGTGCACAATAAGGTACCATCTAAATCACAGCTAGCAAAGAAATAGTATAAGCTTAGGATTCAATGTATCTTACCATCCAATCGTTGGTGCAGCACACATCGAGATTCTTTCTCTCAGTCTCCAGAGAAGTAACCACAAGCCTGCGTCCAAGGCTTGGGGAGAAGTCCCTTACACATGGTGTGTGTATATGGAAGCTTCTGCCTCAGGGATAACTTGTGTATCTTTTATAGCATAAAACAGTGTCTCTTGAGTCATCAAATTTCTCTGTCTCTTCCTACACTTGTTTTCCAGATGTTTACCTTTACGGCCTGAGCCTCCTGGCGCCAGAGAGAATCCTGCTGAGTCTTCCAACTCCAGGGTCATCTCTGGTGTTCCATTAACTCTGGTGAGCAGGAAGGTGGCGGGGGGGGTATCTCTGCCACAACTGTACTGGAAACTGAAGTGAGCTGGCTGAGAATGAATGACAAAAAAACTCATGACTGACCTAGAGGCCCCAGTGGGGGCTAATAGTGCTAATATCTTGGCATATATTAGCTCAGGAGAGGGCATTTCAAGCACCCAAAAGGGCATTTTTTGGCTCTTGGGATAGCTTAGAGATAGAAGAAATTAGACAGCTGAACAGCCTGGTCCCATAGAGGACTACTGAGGTTTGAAGAACAAGAGATACTGATTGCTACCACAACAGAGCACCATCAACAATGCTGCACCAGCTGGGATTCCATCATCCCCATTCATGACATGATTTGTGGACTAGAGAGCCAAAAAGTGGTCAGCAAGGCTTGTTCACCCTTTAGGAGTCCTGTACGGCCAGTGCATAAGTCCAAGTGAGAGTGGAGACTGACTATCATGGCCTGAATGTAGTCACAACACCTCTGAGTGCTGCTGCGCTAGACCTGCTGGAGCTTCAGTACAAACTGGAGTCCAAGGCAGTAAAATGGTGCCACTATTGACATTGCCAGTGTGTTTTCCTCCATTCCTTTGGCATCAGAGTAGAGACACAGTATGCAATTACATGGACGGGTGTGCCCAGCTGTCCAAGGGGTGGAAACACACCACCACTAATTGCCACGGGCAATTAAGGCTACACTGAAAAAGGGTGAGGCTCAGAGGTGACTGGAACTGAAGCACAGCTCCTCCTGGCACCCTCACTGCCAGTGCTGGGCTGCATTCTCAAAGGAAAAATCCCCTCTGCATGTCATGCCACTGATGCCACGTGGAACAATTGGATTTCTCTGATCACACAGCAAGCTCAAGAATCTTGTAAGTCATCAAGTCATCACCAATTGGCCTGAGGGCAAAAATTTTGGATTATCATCAGATGAGGAGGAGGCCCCATCACATAATCAACTACCAGAAAATGAAAAGTGATACACTCTCTTCACTGACGGCTTCTGCCATATCATAGGGATATGTTAAAAATGGAAAGCTCCAATATGAAGTCCTATGCAGCAAGTCACAGGAGTTATTGAAGGACAAGGTAGATCAAGTCAGAGCTGAAAAATATCCAGCTGGCTTTAGATATCACTGAACAAGAGAACTGGCTGGCTCTCTCCCTCTACACTGACCCCTTCATGGTAGCAAATGCTCCATGCGTGTGGCTGGACCAATCAATAAAGACCAATTGGCAGTGTAGAGGACAATCCATGTAGGCTGCTGAACTGTGGCAAGACATGGCTGCCTGGGTAGAGCAGTTGGCTATGAAAGCATGTCCTGTAAATGCGCATGAAAGCTACTGAAGAGCATCATAACAATGGACAGGTGGCTCGAAGTGCCAAGATTAAAGAGTCTCAGGTTAATCTGGACTGGCAACATAAGGGTGAATTACTTCTAGCTCAATGGGCCCATGACACCTCAGGTCATGAGGGAAAAAATGTAACATACAGATGGGCTCATGATTGAGGGGTGTACTTAACCCCACAGATCTTACACCCCAGGTTTGTGAAATGTGCTGCAATGAAGCAGGCCAAGGAGGTAAAGCCCCTGTGGTGGGGAAGGGTGGTGATTGAAATATAAATATGTGGAGACCTGGCATATCAATTTCAACACACTCACAAACCTGCCAAGACAAGCACTATGGGCTTACAGTGGTGGAAACAACCATTGGATGGCTGGAGATGCAGCCTGTGCCTCAAGCCACTGCCCAGAACACCATCTTGGGCCTTGAAAAGCAAGTCCTGTGGCAGCCTGGAACCCCTGAAAGAACTGAATTGGACAACAGGACTCATTTCAGAAACAGCATCACAGACACCTGGACCAGAGAGCATAGGACTGAGAAGGTGTGTCATATTGCCTCCCATGCACCAGCCCCTGGAAAAATTAAGCAGTGCAATGGACTTTTAAAAACCACATTGAAATCAGTGGGTGGTGGGATTTTCAAACATTGGATCTACATTTAGCAAAGGTCACCTGGTTAGTTAACACTAGAGGCTCTGCCAGTCGAGCTGATCCTGCCTAATCAAAACTGAAGGGTATAAAGTCCCCATGCTGCATACGAGGAATGTTTTAGGGAAATTTGAATTAGTCTTGCCTCAAGCAAAGGCAGACCCATCCACGGGACTGTTTTGTCTCAAGAACCTGGGTGCACTTGCTGGGTAATGCAGAGGGACAGGGAAGCAATGTACCTCAAGGGGATTTGATTTTTGGGTGAGAACAAAAATCTGCATGTTTAATATTGATTGATGAATGGCAATGCCACTGTATGTCATAACTACCATGGACAATGAATATGGGCTGCTCCAGATGTACCAGTTGTGAACTCCTGATGCAGCGGCTCATGGGTTTTCATTTTAATGGAAGCACTAAATTAAGGAATACCATTCCTAAACCATGGCACTCATGATCCCAAATATTTTCTGAAGCACTTTAATGTTCACTGTCAGCCAAACAGGACCTTCCAGTTGTGTCAACACCTCAGACTGTGCTAAATTCACTTCCAGCTCTGCCATCTGCCATGGGCTGTGGTCCATGAGGAGCAAGAGTGAGCTGTGCCATGAGTCTGGGTGCAGATATGCCATAGCAGTGAAATCACAGCAGATGTGGATCCAGGCTGCTGATGCTGTACTTAGGTGTGAGATTCAAAGGACACATCACCCTCTGAGCTGAACTGCAGAAGGCAGCCCGCCTTGGTCTAATGTCAAATTTTTAATGTGTTTAGTTCATGTGTGATGGCTGGTTTGGGAAACAGATTTTCTAATCCTACACATTTCACTTCTGCCTTGAGAAAGCTGCCCAGAGCACACTGAACAAGCCAGCTGGTGTTCCACAGTCCCTAGAGCAGAAAAGGATTGGGTGGACACATGCAGTCTGCTTTGCATGACAGTGTAAATGAGGCCTACAGAGGCATCTTGCTTGTCCTGTGGTGCACACCAAACCTGGGAATATGTAACCGTGCAGGGCTCATATTTGTCCTGTCAGATGATTTGGCAGGGCACAGATCTGGGGCTGATGGTGGTCAAGTGATGTCAGACTAGGAGACTTGTAATTAAGCATCATAGAAAGAGAGCAATACGTGGTGCCAGCTGACCTTCAGATGAACTTTCTCTTTCGCTCTTTTTGCCTTGGTTCTGTCACAGCAATCACATGGTGAAAATATTGACAGGAGAAAAAGAAAAAGAAGAAAGAAAAGAACGTCTTGCAATTAATACCAGAGAATTCAAAAACCCTAAAAGAGGCAACATTTCTTTCATGGTGGATGAAAAATTAAGTTTTAGAAATTATTCAGTTTACAGATGGAATTTTTCACTTTCTTACCCAGTTTTTTAATACATAATTTTGAGTGACTACAATAACTCATTGATGTCTACAAATCATGTTCTGTATAATTCTTTTCTATAATTGCATAATTGCAATAGGCAACAGCCTACTATTTTTCTTTGTTAGTCTCAGAGGGATGTAACTTATATATGGGTTAATTGGTTAATTAGGATGAAAACATTACTCATTTAACCTTAGCAAATATAAAGTAGGTTTTATGTGTGGAAAATGGCAGAATATTTTGCTCCTGTATAGTTCTGTGCATATTACTTCTCAAGAAAGGAATAATGTCAATTTAATAATATTCTGTTTTCTTGGAGCCCACACTGTCTTTTGAAGAATGATGGAATTCCTTATTTCAGTAGGGCTTGTGCTCTTGGGTGAGACAAAGCAAAACCTCCTGTCTTGCAAGGAGAAAGACTCAGTGTAATACGATCTATTCTTGCATGAATCATTCAGTACAGATTTTGGATAATGTCCCTTAACCTGAAACATTCACTGCAGTCCTCTTACTAGGTTATTAAATCATAACTTAGGAGAAAGTATAAATTAAGGGAGTATTTTTTCAGCATGCAGGAACTAGAATGGTGTCCAAGTTGAAAATCTGGATGAACTTCACACTGAGTGCATACTTACATACTGAGGATTTCTTTCTTTTTTGTGTCACTGTTATTTATTTGAATTCATTATTTTATAAGCTAATTTATACTTTTAGTCTTATTTTCTTCATGGACGTAGGTCTAAAAAGACCTCTTTTTCATCTGTATACAGAAGAAATCCCTCAAATATTGCTGTACCTGGATTATATATCTCTCTCTGCTTCCTTGTTTGGCTATGCTTTTCTCAGCAGTAATTTTCTTTCTTTGCCTTTGGTCTGTGTGGATATTTGGACTTTCTGGACATTAAATTTATATTTTTACTAGTCTGCCAAAATAACCAAGGCCCAAGTTCTCAAATAAACGCAGAGTTTGTTCACACTAACAGCACCATCCCTTGCCATATTTTTCGTCTGTCCCCTTAGCACTCTCACAGACAACACCTGGGGTAGTTTAGGGTATGTAAAGGCAGAAACCATTCAAAGAAGGTGCAAAAGAGCAACCATCCTGTTCTAGGGGAAGAAAGAATTTGGCTGTATAGATATAAACTGTGCTGTCCTGCTTGCCATCAGAAGCAGATAATGAGGCTGACCCCTCTGGTTTTAGTGGTATATACATTGCCTAAGGGTCAGTGTCCTTCCTCATTGCCTGACTGGATTTGAGATTGTATGACTCCTCCACGCTTGATTTTTTTATCTCTGAAGACTTCTTGCTAACTCTTGTTTATTAGTTAATGCATGCTTCTTTTCCATTTTGCTATTGTCTTTTGTGTCAAAAGAACTGTTGTTAAAACCTCCAATTAAAAATATATATGAACAAGACATCCAGGCCCTACAGCACATAAAACATTAAAAACACTGCCATTCAAGTCACTCATCATTGAATTAACAAATGAAGCTCCATAAGAAAATATAAATGTCATTAATTGCTGTGGAAAAGACAATATATCTTCACTCTAAATGTCTATAGGTGAATCTTAGCATGCTTGCAGTGTTACTTCTAATGAATAAGAGTAGTGCTCCCATTTTTCTCTATTTTCAGTTTAGTTAAGCTCAGCCTTGATTTCTCCAACTATCTATTATTTTCCCTAGCATCCATTTGGGCAAGTAGTTTTCAACTATCACTGTAACTTGTTTCAATATGATGTTAAATGCAATTCATACGTGTAATATTTTATCTGTACTATCAGGATTTTTTTAAAAGAAGTACACTTTTTACTCTTGCTTAGCCTTTACACTTTCTTTTAAAATTAATGAGGGGTTTTCTTTAATTGCACTGGCCAAATTCAATCCTGTTATTCTTTTCTTTTATGGGAAATTTTAAACAATTGATATTATCAGCAGGATGAAGATTGGTATTTCATTCTATCTGAGTTAGTGAAAGGACAATACTGCTGATAACAATGCCTGCAATACATCACTATGCAATGGCCTTTCCAATGTTGTTTCAAATTGATAAATTACAAATTCTGATACAGTTGCTACAAGGAGAATCCTATTCTGATATCTTGCTTATAGTCTTCTCCTTGATTAATATGAGCAGCTCAGTAAAGCCACACAGATACATATAATAGGACAAAAACACTCTAATGAATTATAAAACACTCTTTATTGGTGTACAGTGAGGTAGAAAGTGGCTATTAATGCTGTACATTGTGTCATGGTAATTTAGGAATCCAACTCCACATCTACAAGTGTGCTTAGAAGTGTAAGTGCACTGCTCAATCAGGCTTTCTTTGCTTTTCTAGTCTATCATCTTCACATCTTTAGTTCTGACCATCTTTCATCTGCTCATCTTTCTCATTTGCTTGGTTATTTCTGTACCCTACCAAGGGCAAAACAGCAACAGAAGTGCTGTCTCTAAAATCTAAGCATTTTATATTTCTGCATGAAAACTTTTCTCCTTTCACATTTCCCCTGGAAGTGAGCTGTATAAACTCTTTTACTCTCAAACCTACCACAGTTATATCAAGTGGAGGCTTTTTGTGAGGACCTGGACTCAAAAGTATCCATGTCTGTACTGAGAACAAAAATATTTTTGCCCATTTTCATGTTTCTTATTATTTCTTCTGTTGTATAGTCAGCTTCTAATTTACTTTTAAGAAGATGAGAACAAAGCTTAAAAAATTTAGTAAAGATCTCTGAAAGGTCCCAGCACATGGTCGGAGACCATCTTCAATTAAGTGAGGTCTCAATTTAGGTATGAGCTCACATCATGTTTGGAGCAGTGAGCACGATTAGACAACAAAGTCAGCAGGATCACTGAGGATAATCTTATTCCCAACACCTCTTCAAAGCTCAAGCATGTCTGTAGCAGACTATGACTCATGGCCCACATGCCCTCTAGAATAGGGGATAAATGCTTTAGCTGCAAATGATGGCTTGACAGCAGTGAAACTGGTTCCTACACTTCAAATAATAGGGCATGACAACATTCTTCATTAGAAAATAAGACAAAATAATTCCATTTGTGCCTTGAACCACTCTCAATAGTTAAATTTATTTTCCATTTTCATTAATAAGAAGATTTTACCTGGTTACAGCTCTTTTTTTCACCATGAAGTCAATGGGAAAGAAATCCAATTCTTTTTATCGTAACCGAAGACTTCAGAGAGAGCATTAAAAAACACCCTAGAAGCCTCTGAAGAAAGAAACATTCAGGCACATAAAATAAACACTCCGGTTTCATGTAAATATTCAGAAAACAGATTTGGAAACAAGAAAATCAAAGATCCATATCAAAGTATCCTTGCTGTAGGAAAGCAAAATAGGACAATAACCTGCAGGACCTCCAACCCTACATCACAGTAATTATTGTCCTTCTCAATGAAAGAGAGTAAGATAGTATTTTGAAAATGTAATGTGTGAATTTCTAAAATCTAGTGTTCTCAATGACTCTTCATAGTGATTTAAATTTATTTCCTTTTAAAAGTTTATCATAAGAAAGGACTCATAATCAGAAAAACATCAGTTTTCACTCCCATTTTTATTCCAGTGAAGGTACTTTGCACTGCCATGAATAGACAGCTTTTATAATTTTTTTCCAAGTTAGATTAAATGTAAGCGTATTGCCCTTTTATTTTTTTCTTGTTTTAGGTATTCTGGAACAGGGTTTTGGAGTGAAAAGGTCCAAGTCATTGTGCGAAGATGTTCACAATACAGGCAGTGGGAAATTTTTAATTTATACTCCAAGCTCTGTGTAGTCGAGGCAGAGGTACAGATATGTGGTGAAGCGGGGGGGGCTGGTCTAGGGTGACAAAAAGTCTAATTTTAAACACAACTATCTTGTTAAAATCCTGGATACCATTTTTGCCAAATGTATGCCACTGTGCAGGAATGTGGATGAGTCACTGGGTCACAAGAATTGCAAAAGACTGGCTGTTATTCCCACACATTTTTCCATTACCAATCAAATATATAGGTCTAAATCTACATAACGGTCACAAAGGGCCTAAAACTGGTCTTCATAATTGTCACCCCTTCCACATAACTCTTCTGGGCCCAATGGATCTGGTGTTTCTGCTTCTGTTCTGGCTCCCTCCGGAGAAGGGAAAAAGGAGCTCAATTCATAATAAAATTCTTATTAGGAAAGCAGTAGGAGATCATCTTCCCATTTCCTAAATGTAAGCCTTGATTATAGTTTACAAGACAGATGTCTGCTTCCTGCTTTTCAAGAAAACGAAATCTCCCTTCAGCAGAGATGTCCAGCTGAAACTGAAGAAAGGATCTCATCTCTTCTATTCAATAAGGTACACACACATCAGAGTAGAACAGAACTTAGAATCATAGGATTGAACCATAGAGGAGAATCATGGAATTGCTTAGGTTAGAAAACCTCTAAGACCATCAAGTCCCAGCACTGCTAAGTCCACACTGAACCATGTCCCTAAGTGCCTCATCCACACGTCTTTTATCTACCCCCAGGGACGGGGGTGTCACCACTTCCTTGGGCAGCCTGTTCCAATGCTTAACAATCCTTTCCATGAAGTAATTTTGCCTAAAAGCCAATCTAAATCTCCACTCACACAACTTAAGGCCATTTCTTGTTGTCCTATTGCTTGTTACTCAGACAAAGAGATTTTAGGCAGACGTAGGATATACTGAACATCATCTGCAGACTGGATGATTTCAGACTGCTCCCTGATCAGCCCATCTGTCCTTTTAGACCCACTGAGAGATAATTATTTCCCCTCTTTTGCTGTAAGACCATAAGAACCTAACACATGAATCCCCACTGAATGACAGAGGCGCATGTCTGCAACCGGGGATATTTATCTCCCAGAGTCCTCTGCAGTTCTTGCCTTTGGAACAAGCAAGGTGGAAGCACTCACCTGGGATCAAGAGCTGTATATACTCATGTTCCCTTAATCCTTGGGATTGCAGATATCAGTCAAGCAAGAGAGGAAGAGGAGAGGAGAGGAGAGGAGAGGAGAGGAGAGGAGAGGAGAGGAG
>JAHLSL010000021.1:71125-82706 GCA_025920805.1 Petroica traversi
GAGACGAGACGAGACGAGACGAGACGAGACGAGACGAGACGAGACGAGACGAGACGAGACGAGACGAGGAACTGTTCCATTGGAAGAGATGTACAACAATGATCTAGTTCAACTGCCTGACCACTTCTTCACAGCCAATCACAGTTTGAAGCATGTCCATATGCCTCAGAAACACTTACAGGCTTAGACCATGGATGACTTCTCTAGGAAGACTGTTGCCACTTTTGACCACCCTTTTGTTAAAGAAATGCTTCCTAACATCTCATCTGAACCTCCCCTGACACGGATTTGAACCGTTCTCATGTTTTGTCACCTCCCTCTCCAATTCCATTCCTCAGGAAGCTGTAGAGAGGAAGTCCTCAGCCACTCTACACAGGATATGCCTTCAAGCCCTTTGACCAGCTGTGTTGACCTCCTCTGGACACATTCCATGACTTTCACATCCTTCTTAAATGGAAGGGCCCAGAACTGTGCACAGTGCTCTAGATGAGGCCCCAGCATTGGGATAATCCCTTCTTCTACCCAGCTGGTCATACTGTGTTTGATGCATTAGAAGTTGTTGAGTGCATGTCACTATTTGAGATGGCCGTGAGAGTTTCCCTCTGACAGGTTTTTCTCTTGTTCCAAACTTCTGCTGTAATTTACAGTTACCTGGTTGAGCCTTTGATCTTAAAGAAGGGACAAGAACTATTCCCCACACATTGGTTTCAGCAAATAAAAATATGAAATGAGACTGTTGATTTAAGCTTCCAATTAAATGGCTAATTACACAAAAATTCTCTATCAGTGGGCAATATCCCAAATTTATACAGGCAGCAGATGCAGCATTTACATTAATAATATTCCTCAAATTGACAACCATGAAATAAAAGCATAGGAGAAACATTCCACCCCTGGAGATATTGAAAAGGACATAATCTGAAACAGCATCAGAAAAACTGAACATAGGTGATTTTAATACCTTTACCATTATAACCAAAGAAACAGCTGCATGGTTTTCTTTTGATTTTACATTTTCCTTTTTAAGGAAATTAAAAGCTAGGAATATTAGAGCTGTGATAATAAGTCACATTTTGAGCTTTGAGCATTAGAGTACTTCCTGAGTTATTGGCTGAGTATGAGATTGTGTTATGAGGAACTGTGATACAAGGATAGAACTGGTCAACATTTTTCTGATGAAAAACAGAAAGTATATTCAGGCTACCTTAAGCTCTTTTTGAATTTATCATAGTTTATCTTTTTCCTAGTACAAAGCTGAAAGGAAGGAAAAGAAAATTGTAATAAAACTGTATCAGTTTTGTTTCTTAATAATATTAAATTAAAACAAAGCCAAGTTTCTCATACGAATAAGAAAAAATGAGGGTTTTGTTGAGCAAAATATGTTCAATTCAGAGCTCCCTGAATTTGGTTTCTTTTTATCAAGGTGAAATAAACTCCAAATAGCTAATGTGAAAATATTTCTGAATGCACATTTATACGTTTACAATTATGCACTCCTTTGTGCCTAGAAGACCTCAGGAAAATGCTTAATGGGACATTTGCTCTTACCAAGGACTTACAGATTTTAAATGGCAGCTTTCAGTCAGTTACAACTCAATATGTTAAGGGAAAGACATGAAACTAGATTTTGCTCACTGAGAAGATAACAAGCACCTTCTCAGTGCAATAACTTGATTTTTCTGTGGTTTTTGCTGTCCTGATTCACTTAATAGCTGAATTAAATGGCACTAGTTGGTTTTATTTGAGGAGACATGACGAGATGCTATGTGCCCCCTTAAGGGTTAACAACCCTGAAGGCTACTAGAAAAGTAGCTCACCTACTTTCACAGAGATTTCTTACATGCTTCTTAGAAACCAGCTTTTAGTTCCATAGAAACAGACAGTTCTCAGAAGCCTGTTTCTGAAGTCAGTCAAGTAACAAACAGTACTCTTTACTATCTGATCAGTGGTATCACGTCTATGCTTCTTCTGTTTTTAATTATCAACTTACATAGTTTAAGGTTGGTCTGCAACAAGTTTGCTCAAGTGATGAGTTACAGTCCAGATATGAAAAGGATGTACATGATGAATTTTGCTAAACTTTAAGATTCTCCTCAATTTCAGCTTCTCAATTCTGACAGAGAGCAGCTGCTACATGCTGCAGTTTTTGATTCAGAAGGGATGTTCAGCATCTGGCTGTCCCAGAAGAAGATGAGCTGGCATTCTGCTTCCTACGGAATAGACCTCAGCAACATTACCCAGCTGATCTGGAAGAAAATTAACCACTGAGCTTCAGGATAAGGTTTATGGAAAGAGTCTCAGAAAGTGTTGATGAGGTTGCACTGAGCCATAACATCATGGCACTCTCTACAGACCATTAAGGTTAATTATCTCCTAAGTGCATACTAAACCCTACTTGCTTTCTTTGGCAGTTCAGTCTAAGCAGCCCTACGTTTATTCTTAAATTCTAATGTAAAGATATTTCTTGATCTTGACCTCAGGAGAAATTTCCTTATTCATAAAATCCATTAAGGTCCCAACATCAAAACAAGGCAAGCAATAGTGTCATTAGCTAACAATGGGAATCATATGAAGAAAAATACTTGAAATGCCCAGCCTCAGACTTCACAAATCTTAATTGCACCATTCCTGAAAAAGAGTGAAAAGACCACAGGTAAAATGGGGTCAGAAGTACACGAGTTTTTCCCCACAAATCTTTTTAGTGACTTTCACTTCTACCATATTCCAGCAGGCCTTCATTTCACACTACCCAGCACAGAGGGGAAATATTTTGTAAGCACCAGCAGAATCACTGTAAATGTGAAGAAACACAGAACACTACAAAAAAGGAAGTTAATTTCTCTCTTCCATTGGTTCTAGGTTCAGAGGTCCCCTGAGCTCAGCTTCCTGCTCCTTCCTTCTCATCTATGTATCCCTACAGACATCATCCAAGCCAACAGAACATTCTACCTCTGTGTCTTAGCTGGAGAAAACCCCAAATGAGAGGTAATTCAAAGGCGGAAATGTTTTTATTCATCGGACAGAATAATCTGCCTCTGGTTTAATAGGAATTTGCCATTGGTGTGACTGTTTGGTACGGAAAGGATGTCCTGCAAAGAATCACAGACACCAGCTATCTTTCAGATATTAAGAGCTAGAAATATTCAGATATTCTTATCTGTTTTCAGTATAAAAGTCCTGATAAAACCTTGAGTTGTGATGGCTATAATTTGCCTCTTCCCTGGAGAAATATAAAGTAATAACCATGTGGGAATGCATAGTCTCATTAAGGCTTTTTTTTTCTCTCTCCTAGGTGTTTAAATATTCAAAATAAGTCTTACTGCACTTTTTCATTATAATGCTTTTCTGATCCAGCTTTGTTTATTTCCTGAATCCCACATTTTTGAAATGTTCTTTCAATAATTAACCCTTAAGATATTTTTAGGACCTGAAATATTTTTACTAAGTAAATTAATTACACATTTACAATAGAAATGTTCCAGAGTTCTGACACATGTAATTAGACAAAGCCTTTCAGTGGTACTTATACCCAGGATGTGGCTTTATCTTTGGGTTCCTGAGGGGCTGGTTACTAAAAAAATACTGTACACCTTATCAATGAGTCTCATATTGGGCTAAACTGAAACTAAGAATGACATTAATATTTTGAACCTTACCCTTCTGAATTCTTCATGCTTGAAAAATACCTGCTGGCAGTAAACACACTTCATGTAAATAAACTAGATTTGACCTTGCAGTACCCTGCAAATCTACCAGAGGTGCTTTCCTCTTGTTGTTCAATTAAATAAGGCTCCAAGCACTTGCTGTCACCCCTGTATTTGTTTGTTACCAGATAAAGTGTGCTTGCTGCATGAAGATTCACATCCACGACATGAGCTGAGAAAATGTTTTATTTCTATCTCCTTGTGATCATAACTCCTTCAATTAATAGTATTAATTAAGCAGGCCCCTCAAACTACCTTTCCCATAACAGTTGTTTCCCCTCAGAGCACAGCTGCCTCATCTCTTGCAGAGGGGATTTTTCCTGGCTCCAAGGTCACATCAAACATTTTGCAGTCTTTAAAAAAATTTTTCTTTTGGTGTGAAACCTAGCTAATGGTGATTTCACTCCTAAACATCAAAATATGAAAGTCTGTCTATCTTTTTAATTGCCTACTTATTTGTAATAACTGAAATACATAAAACCTATTTTTTAGGTTAGCCTTTATTTCCTGTGTCAGTATCTTGCAGCCATAGGCACTTTCTCTTCTGTACAAAGTCCAAATTGCCAGGAAAAAATAGTGCTAGAAATCCTTCTCTTCAGTAAATTTTGCAGACATTTGTGGACACACTGAAAGCCCATATTTAATAGCATTGTTCTTGTCACATATTTAATACATCCAACCTATGAGATGACTGAATCCATTTCAGCTTTGTGACATTATTAAGACACAATTCTGCTTTGCACCTCTCTTGCAGATAGCTGGCCTAGGTCTTTCTCAGGACCAGAGAACAGAAGTTCATGCACTTTACACATCAGAAATGCCCTCTTCATCCTGGGATCCAGCAGCTTTACAGATGTGCTCATCATGTGACCAGTTATGTACCTGTCATGCAACAAAGATGACACATTTAAATGTCCTCTGGAAAGATGGTGGGAATTGGACTACAGATTTTATTGCTCTGTGTTTCAGGCTGAAGGTGATTGATATATAAGTTGGGTGTCTAGCTGAAAAACAGTTTATATGTGTTTACTACTGAACTTAATGACATCAAAGTCTCAAAAGAAATCATCAAATGTGGCTGTATTCTTTAACTGTTAACATTTTCCCAGCATGATTTTGGTTTATCCCACCTAGCAGTACTAACAAAAAGGAATGTCTGAGCATGTTTCAGGGGATAGCTTGAAACATAAACCCTCTCCAGTAAGCTGGATAAACCAGGTGATCCTCTTATAGGGGATATCATTCAGAGGAAGAGATGTGGGCTATACAATGCTACTTGCCCTCACAAGCAAAGGATAAAATTTGGCCTGCATGATCCTCTTGTATAGAAAAAGACTCTGATAAATAAACACTCAAATGGGAATGAGCTGGTATCACATAAATCAGATTAATTAAAAAGAATTGTCTTTCTTGTGTTCCTAAGTGGATACTATAGCTTTTAATAGAAGCAATTGTCCTGATAAATACTTGTAAATCTTAATCTTACTGTAAACGAGAGCTGGGACAGTCGTGACACCACTGCAAAAACCTCTTTGCAGACAACTAGCTGGACCTCCACTGACTGTGAACAGTTTTCAATATCACATACTTTTAGTAATCTTACATGGAGTTTCTGCTAACAATCCTTCCCACGTAGATTAGTGTTTGTCAGCTGTAAGCTTTTTAACCCACAAAATTTTACCTATATCTGATCCTTGCCTTTTAATACCAGCAAAAACTGCTTCTGAGACATAGTGTGATTAAAAATTAAAAATTGCAAGGGCACTTCCACTGTAAATTATTAACTTCAGTATCCCAGCATAATTGATTAAGGAACATCAATCAAGGGAGTTTAGATTATGCTAAATGCTGTGAAAAGGTGAGAAAAGTCAGGAGATTTTTGATGCCACTGCTGTATGACTTGCAAGAACCAGCTAACAAACTGAACCTGCAAATGAATGTGAAAATAGCACAAAGGATACTGTCACTTACAGTGGCTAACTATAGTAAGTGGCATGACAGCATATCTCATGTTTGGCTAAACAGCAACAGCCTCCCTGAGTTCTCTCTAAGGCTAAAGCTCGATCTCTGTCCAGCTTATGCTACAAAGGTGATGGCTGGTAAATGATGAAACAAATCTTTGAGTTACTCACATATGGAAAAATGTTCCTGAATGTTTGTAGTTACTGAAGCCTGGCTTCCTACAGGTGATTTTTTTTATTTAAAAACTGAAATTTACATACATTTTCCCCACATCTGTACCCTCACAATTCTCCTTTTCCTTCTAACTCCCAGCTGATTCCAGCTATGCCCATGGTGACTGAATTGCCACATGGAAACACTGAATGACTAACCTGCAAACCACAAAAGAAATATCAGTTGAGTTCAGACTTAAGCCTTTTTCTCATCAGAGACACTAATTTTATCTCTCTCATTTCCCTGACATCATTTTTCATCAAAGTTTAGGGACTGGAATAACTCATTAAATATGATTGAAATTAAACTTCAGATTTAAAATCTACTGCAGTGAAGAGAAGTAACAGACAGAGAAGCCCAATGATAATCTTTCTTTTGGAAAACAACCTAGAATATTCCTGCATGCCCAGGAGGAATAAATTCCATTTTCTTTTCTTGGCAGGAAATCTGAAGTGCTGGAACACATTGCTGTTGAAAAGCCATGAAATTGATTCTCAATCAGCTCTACTGCTGGAAAATTTTAGTTATAGTCCTGGTATTTAGAAAGTCATCGGGAGGATATGTTTTGGCACTAAGTCAGGTGGACATGATGACATGAAATGGCATCATCTGGCTATTTCAGGATTGATACAATTGCACAACTTTTCACAGAAGAAATGCCTCATTGCACATCATATTTGTTTAAATTTCAGTAGAATGTAACAACTATCAGCAAGAGCCTATCCAAATGCCTTAAAAAATCCTGTTTACAGTACAGTGCTTGGGATGAATACTAGCACTGACATTTCAATATTCAGCATCTGGTAGGAAAGTTATATGGGGTCTCAGAAATCAGGATTTCTGCCTCAGTACTGTGCCTCTCTCTCATAGATGGCCTGAAAGACAAAGACTAAGAGCAGTGTGCTTTCATTCTTGACATCAGTCTCTAGGCAACAAAGAGCTGGATTATGGCTACCGAATGGCATATTATCATAAAAGGCTTTAATTTTAGGAATCACATAAATACGGTATGTAAACATACAGGTAGATCATCTGTACTCATAATACAGGATGCTTTTATATGAGTACGCATGCATGTGCAAAATGTGTATGAATATAGACACATAGGTGCATAAAGGTACATACGTTAGTGTGATCCTCATATAAAAATGTAATACATACAGGTACAATATGCATATTATATGCATAGCATGCATGTCCCAGAACAGATATTTTATGGGGCTCCCCTTCATATATGTGCATACAGAGAGATATGTGCATTCCTGTGTGCATGCATATATATATATATATATACCTATATTTGCATGAAAATATATTTTTAGATGACTGTTAAGTACACTATGCTTGAAGTACATACATTCAGACATCATTGGTTTTTTGGCTGAGCCATTGCAGACTGATGTCTAATTTGTTTCAGTTTCTTGCAATATCTGTATCATATGACCTCTAAACTTACCAGAGTGTGTTTTGAGTCATATTTTCCCTGCTTTACATGAGCATGGTTTTAAATAGGAGCAAAGGCAGTGATCCTGGCACTGGTAGGTGATAATATCCTGGCTCAAAGTCAGAGCACATCCAGTATGGTCTAAAGTTTGTTTTTTCCTTGGGGATACAAGGGGATCAACTAGGAGATGCCATCCATCTCATTTAAGAACCCTGAGGGCTCTCTGACTTCTCCACTTGAAAAGGCAAACATTTCTCCTCCCTGACTGTAATCACCCTATTTAGCTAAAATAAATTTTCCTTCACAAGAGGGTAAGTGGGAGAGTTGGTGGTTTGCATGGACTGAGTCACCGCTCTTGTGGAGAAATCCCACATGAAATATTCAGGGAAATAGGAAACACAAAAGAGAACAGTCAGAAAAGCGTGCTCTTGATGGACATCTATAGATGGAGGAAAGCAACACTTTTTTCTACTCCTCAGTATTCAGTGAGGCTATATCTATCTTTAAAAAACTGTTTAATTTCCTAATGAAACAGTAGCAGTTTCATTCTCAGTTTCCACAGAATCATCTATCCCTCCATATTCTTGTGCTTTCACCACTGCACAGGAAGATAAGGCAGTAATGCCTGTATTGAGGACCAAGAAATCACATCTGTTTCCATCTAAACATTAAATTGGTTCCAAAGTAGACTAATAGACAAAAGGGATAATTCTGGCATCATTCTCCAGCTCTTAATCTGAAAGGCATTTTGTCAAAACATCCTTAAAATATTTTAAACTCATTTACAGAAAGGTGGAGTCTATCATTACTTCCATCAAAACTTTAATGTTCCTTCAGAGTACGTCCAGCTTCCTGAGGAGCATCTCTGCATGGACTCCTTAAATATGTTGAGATTTCAGATAAGAGGCCAAGCCAAGAAAGCCAGTTCAGTGTGCATTGATTATTAAAATGATCAAAGAGATGCCTCTGCCCAAAATAAGGTTCAAACAAGACCATATGCTGAAGTCAATACTGTAGATTTTTATTTAACCATAAATGTGATATAGAGAGGGAGGGATAGAAAAAATAGGAAAAGAAAGTGGGAGGAGAGAATGAGAGTGACAGAGAGACAGATTAAATAGAAAAAATATCACCTCCCCATGGATCCTGACAGCATCCCATTGGTCCTCCTCTTCTGGTCTTCTTGGTGGTGATCTGTCAGGGGGACAGAAGCCCACAAAACACAGAGCCCACTGGATTTATATTTGCTCAGGTTCAAGTGGGAACACCCAGGTACTTCTCCTGGGGCAGGAAGTTTTATACTGGATTGTAGAAATCTATGGTGTCTGTTGGATGGTCTCTGTGGTGTGTGGATGCAGTTTGGACGGAGACAGGGATCTCTAGGGTCTGGTCTTAGAGCATGAGGTTTATTGTAATAAAGAGTGTGGAGGTAAGAGACCTGCCATGAGCCGCCAGGCGCAGCTCAGAGTAGGTCAGAGAGGAGAGAGAGGAGAGAGAGAGGTAGAGAGATCAGAACTGGGGTCCCGTGGTTCTCGCTTACAGTACAATAAATCATGTTCTATGCTGAATATTCTAATTTTCACTAACCAATCTAGGACAATATACAAATTCTATAGCATTTACATACAGCCTATGAACATCCTTGTATTACCATATAACACTACATTTTAAACCCTAAAATCTACTTTTTTTACCTTATGCTAAGTTAGTTAGTAAAGTCTGCTCTGACCCTTGCACCCGCAGGCAGGCAAGGGCCATTGTCTAATCAAGGAAGGCCATTGTTCAATCAAAGAGGGAGATTACCTGCAGTGGCCATACCATTGTCTTTCAGTTTATTCAGCAACTGAGTTTTGGTATCTCAAAACTTGTCTTCATTTCAATCTCACTTGTAATTTCTACATTTTCAACATCTTTCACCAGTAATAATTTCTATAAGACTTTCCTATTTCTTCCTCCCCAACACTGGATAATGTAATTTTTTAAATCATGGGACACTTTGGGAGTCTTTGGTGATTATGACACCTTCTAAGACGCCTCTTGCATCAATGCCAATGGAGTCAGTTCTGGACCATCTCAGCCCATCAGCAGAGATTAGTACCTTCAGGCTATATGGGAATGTGCCAATACTTTTCCAGAAGTGAGTTTTCATGGCTTGAATAAGCCACTTGTATAAGGACTTTGGAATGATAAAAAACACTATTCAACCTCACAGGATTTGCCTCTTATCAGCCTCTTCCCTTATCTTGCTCAATACCAAACTGCAGCCTCTGGTGATGGGAAGTTAAGTGGTCAATTGTTTGATCAATTAACTAGTGACAGTCAGTCTCTCACCCAAGGAAGACACAGAATGGGGAACAGGAAAGTGCTGCAGAGCCAAGGGTATAACGAATATGTAATTATTTACAGATAGAAGATCAGCACAGTTAGGCAAGCCACAGGGACCTCTCCAGCCTTGACTTTTGATCACTCTGCTGGGACATAAAAGACTGCTCTAAATTCCACTGTGCCTGGCTGGAAACAAGTGTCAAGCCTCCACACGTGAAGGTGGGATCCATTTTCCCAGCCAGATCACATGTGCCAACACAGGTCATTCCTCAAACTGTCATCACTTGAATATTTAGGACTTACTAGGTAAAATCAAAAGCTTTAAATGTTACATGAAAGCCAGGAGGCAAGAATCCCAGTCAGGAAACAAGAGGACTAAAACAGGAAGAGGAATACCAGGCTTTGTTACAGTGGCAAGGACAGGAGGGCTGTCTTCAGGATTCAGGGCCAGCTCAGAGTTGGGGCAGCTGAGGCAACCCTCAGCCCATTGGGAATGCTGGGTCACAGCCCAACCTGGCCTATGACAGCTGCTTTTTATCTGGGGCTCTGATGGCTGAGCTACAGCCCCCACAGCACCAGAGCCCTGCCTTGCCAGCCACAGGGCCCACTGCGAGCCCATGGCCTGGCCTCAGCCCATCCCAAATATGCCAAAGATGTCCCAAATATGGTTCTACCTGGTGTGCAAGAAGCCAATTCACAAATGGAGTAGAGATGTTCGTCTATTTTATCTGCACGCATTCTCAGAATATTAGCTACCTGCTGTTATACACTTCAAGCAGTGAAAGATCAATGTTTCCCAAATGGGAAACAATCTAAAGATAACCAAGAGGTTATGTATTCCCTCAGCTCCATTTTAGAATGCATGGTCTGGTGGAGAAGGGGCTTATGTGACTAAGGGGTGATTGCAGCAGAGTGGGCATTTCACTGTGTGAAAGACTAAAGGTCAGCACAAAGTTCAAGTAAAATTCTTCTTCGGTTTCAACAGCAGCTCATTATAGTGTTATCTTCTTGCTGGATTGAATTTATAAAGTCATCTTGCTCTTGCTCCTCAGGTCATGGCTCCTGGTTTTACTAGATATACAGAGATAAAGTAAATTATTTGTACAAAAGTCCCAGAGAGGGGTCTGGCATCCTCTGGGACTGGGGATGCCCCAGTGCCCCCCTCACTGCCCTGCTCTGCAGAGCAGTAACAGCCTTCAGGGAAGATATGATGGTCTGCAGAGAGCTGAGTGTCTGCAGGGGTCAGGTGGGTGAGTGTCCCCCACTTCTGCACACTGCTCATGCCTGGGGCAGGGGACACACAGACAGGGGCCCTCAGACAGGGCCTCTTCAGATGGTGGGCAATGGCTAAAAGCTGCTCTATTTGATTTTCACTTCTCATTCAGTGGGCCTGTGCCCTGGAGAGCTGGCAGGCTGGTGCTGCTTAACCCCTTGCTGAGGCACAGAGCATTTGTGTCATTTGTACATGGCTTATGTTGCAAGGTGACAAATCTGCACAGAGCCACTGTCCCCTCTCAAATAAACATTCAAAGAAGCTCTGGTAGGTCATGAGGCCAGATCCACTGGCTTGAAAACTGACTTGTTAATTGCTTCCAGGACTGTCAGCAAGTCACAAGCACTTAGCAGAGCAGTGGCCCTGGTCCCTTGTGCTTCTGCTGACCTCTGGTGTGACAGTGTGAGAGTGTGCAGTGTGACAGTGTGGCAGTGTGACAGTGTGGCAGTGTGCAATGTGACAGTGTGGCAGCATGACAGTGTGCAGTGTGACAATGTGACAGTGTGGCAGTGTGGCAGTGTGGCAGTGTGCAGTGTGGCAGTGTGGCAGTGTGGCAGTGTGACAGTGTGCAGTGTGACAGCATGCAGTGTGTCAGTGTGCAATGTGACAGTGTGGCAGTGTGCAGTGTGGCAGTGTGCAGTGTGACAGTGTGACAGTGTG
>JAHLSL010000021.1:82716-97120 GCA_025920805.1 Petroica traversi
GGCAGTGTGCAGTGTGGCAGTGTGCAGTGTGACAGTGTGACAGTGTGGCAGTGTGACAGTGTGGCAGTGTGACACTGTGCATGGCAGGGACCTCGGCAGCCACACTCAAGCTGAGCTCTCAGGGTGCCCAGACCAGGAAAATCTCAGCTGTGGTGGGAATGTTATCTGCTTCAAACACAGCAGAGCCCAGGAGCAGGGGAAGATTTCTCAGACTTTTGACCACCTATGGACACATAGTTATTTGCATTGAATTAGGGACAAAGGAATGGCCTGTGATAATACACGTACTGCATCAGGATAAGGATTGCATCCTGGTGGGTATGTTTAGTTGAGATAATAATGGGGGAAAAAAGGAAAAGTACAAAATCAGAAAAAAAAAGAAAGGATTGTTTGTTATGATCATGCTCTTACTTGAGAGTCTAAAATTGGTAACTATGAAATATACTTCTTTTAAAGACCATAAGTATAAACGCCAGAATGCTACTTGACTTTTGATGTCTTTAGTCTCTGAGTTACCATTATGCTGGTTTTTCAGTGTCAACTGTCGTCCGAGTGTCACCTGCTTCGCTTCAACATCAATGAAGAAACTTCCTGGTTTGCTATGGAGATCCCATTGTGGCCCAGAAGGTAAATGAATCACTGTTCATAACTCTTATTTGGTTCAAAGGTGAGGAAAACCCATAGTTGGGTAAATCCCCTCCCTGCAGTCTTGCCTTGTTCCCGTCTGCCATCTTGTGGCCCTAAAAGTTTAATTCTGCTCTAGCTAAAGCCATTGTCCCAGTCTGACAGGCAGCAAAGCACCAAGACATTGCTCATCCCACATTTGTAAGCTTATTCCTTCTCGATGTTCAGAGTCACCTTATGTCACTGCCCGGGAAGTGTGGAATCACCATCTGTGAAGTTATTTAAAAGACGTGTAGATGTGGTACATAAAGATATGGCTTAGTGCTGAACTTGGCAGTGTTAAGCTAATGGTTGAACTGGATGATCTTAAAAGGTTTTTTCTAACCGAAATGATTTATGATTATTGTTAAGAACACATATGGTGACAGGGGCTCCATCCATTTCCAGAATTTGGTGACAAGTCTGAAATAAAATGTTCCTGTCAATAGGTTGGAAGACATTCGGACTGAGAACAGGAGACTAGATTGGATTAGAAATATGTTTTATGGGCAATGCACCAAACCAGAAATTAAATCTTGTCTAGAATAACTGGGTTTTTTTCCTTCTGTAATTATTTCTGAAGGGAATGATAAAGTGATAAAGAGGTGGAAGGGATAATGTCTAGTGAGGAGCAGCCACAGACAGTCTTGGAAACACTGAATAAGGGTCAGTGTTATAAAAGAGCTGTGGTGCAAGACATGAACAGAGTCTACCCAAGGCTTTACAGCAAGTAAGACAAAATTGAATTTCCTATTTCAACTATGAGGACAGGCCACAGCTGTCACAGAGAACAAAAAGGCAGATGGAAAGGGCTGGAGCAGCAACAAAGAGCTCTGTCCCACTTCCAGAGGAGAGTCTTCAAAGCATACCAGACATCACAGTAATGGCTGGGACTGTACAATAATGTGCTCAGCCATGCAGAGGCTGCCTCTCCTCAAACACACCACAGCTATGACACCTGAGACTGGCTCCAGTACAAGTATTGAACATCAGCAGAACATGTCTGATGTTCAATACAAACAAACAAATATGTCTACACACAGGTTATTGCATCCAGCAGCATGCAATCCCACACACCAGTCTGCTTTATCCCAGCTAGAAACAGTGAGATCTCTGGAGAGCTTTTGGCATCAGATCCACAGGTCTTGCTTGCTAATTGGCAGTGGGAGCTTGCATCATCCACACAGGCCAGTGTCAGAAAAAGTTACTGAAGAAATCCTTTTCCTTTACAGAGCAGGCAAAGACTGAGCACAATTCATGTCTTTAGGGATTGGATTCATGCACGCAGTACACTAAAACCAGAAATATATAAGTTGAATGCTTTGAACATTCTGGTGAGAAAAAGGCAGGGAAGAGAAAATCCTTTAAAGTCTTTGCAGTGAATTTGCTAATTCCAACATTTACACTCATCTTACATGACAGCATGTCTAACAGAAGAAAATATTTCTAACATTATAAAATAAGACACCTGAAAATTAGAAAAGGCCAACACTGAAGCATAATAACAGAGTTATTAATTATATGATGGTATATTTACTTCTGAGCAGGATTTTTTGTCCAAGGCATTCATCATTCAGGCCCCTTATGACAATATGAAGCTCTTCCTTAAATCAGTCTTCCCTCACTTTTTCTGTAAGGCAAGGATTGTTCAATATTTAGAAATATTTCTGCAGACCAACAAATCCACAGAAGCTTTAATTTATAAAAGCAATGAATGGTCATTAGGTATTTTATTTGTAGCCTTGTTTCTGCGGACATGTGTATTTTTAAAATTACTCTTACCTTATACTTCAGAATGAGATAAAATGATGATTGAAGTAGCTGGGTCTTCCTTTATCTCTGTCCCAAAGTGGTGCTAAGCTAATGAATTAAATTGCTTTCTGCAAGAAGTCCCGAGTCCCATGCTCTTCTTAACATGTAATGTTGTGTGAAGTCAGTCACAGAATTGCAGAGTTCAGGCTGGAAGGTAGCCCATTAGGCCTCTAGCCTGACCTGCTCAAAACTGGTTATATTAACCTGAATTACAGCTATAAATATTTTAAAAGGTTCCTCAGAAGCCATTCCTGAAGCTCCTTTGATGTGCAGTCAGTGTTCACTTTTGCATGAACTGCTGTAAAGTGTTACATTATCCTGCCTCTGGATGCCAGCATTTGCTCTTATCTGGAGACATTTATAAAGTGTCCTTAAAATCACTTGTCTCTAAGGAACCATGAAACCAGACAGATTCCATTTCTCATTCTGAATTTGTCTGAGCAATTTGATCTGGCTTCTGAGCATTTTCAAGGAAGCTGGAATAATGAACCTAAATCAGAAAATTATATTCTCTGTGTGAAGAGAAGGGATCCTTTTTTTTCAGTATTTCACTTCTAAGATATAAGAGAAAGGGAGATTCAGTTCTGAGTTCACCTTTTTCAAACTGCAACGTTCAAAACTGCAAGCCTTGAGCAACAAAAAAAAAAAAAAAAAAGAGAGAAGAAATTGAGCAGCTGCTCAGCTTACAGATGATACAGTATCAGATAATCAAAAGTTATACACAGCTTTTCATTTTAAGCTAAAGCTTATCTCTGGAGACAGGATCTGTATGAGACTGCATTATTCCCGCTGTCATTATGACCAGGTGGTGGGGACAAAAGCTATAGAAAGACCATTTTGCTCTTCACCAATATACTCAGAGTCAGGGGTAGGAAGAGCAGGAGAGTAAAGAAGGAAGAGAACAGTGACTATTTAAATGGAATGATACCTATCCAGTGCAGCAAACCTTCAGTCTCTCTTGTGGTGCACACAGTAAGCTCTCAAACCCTATGGGGCCACAACGTGGCTTCTGCAGGCCCAGTCATAGAGAGTTTCTCATAACACTCAACGCTCAGAGGCACCTAAAAGATTTGAAGGTACTCAACACCTTATGGGACCAGTTCAGTACTTTCCTCCAGCTCCTGATATGTGAGCTCAGAGGCATTGCCAAAATTTGTTCAGATCTCAGGAAACAGTATAAGCATGTCCCGTGGAAATCTGTCTGTCTAGAAGATTTTGCTTATTATTTTGACTCACTTAGACACATAGAAAATAAAATATTTCAGGTTGGAAGGGACCCATAAAGATTATCAAGTCCAAGTCCCTGCTCTTTGCAGGACTAGGCAAAATTTAAAAATATGACTAAGAGCATCCTCCAGACAGTCCTTGAACTCTGGCAGGCTTGGTGCCATGACCACTTCCCTGGGTAGGCTGTTCCAGGGACTGACCACTTCCTTAGCAGAGAAATCTTTTTCTAATGTGAAATCCGAACACTCTTAGCCATAGCTTCATTCCATTTCCTTATGTTCTGTTGCTGGTCACCAGAGAGAGACCAGCACCTTCCCCACCCCCACCCACCCAGAGGAAGTTGCAGACAGTGATAAGGCCACCCCTCAGCCTTCCATTCTTCAGGCTGCGCCAACTAAGTGACCTCAGCCTCTGCTTGTAAGTCTTGTTCTTGGGGACTTTCACCACCTTGGTGGCCCTTCTCTGAACACTCTCCAAAGCTTTGTACTGTGGAGCCCCCAGCTGCACATAGCACTCAAGGTGGGGACTCACCAGAGGGACAATCACCTCCCTTGACCAGATGGCAACGCTGTGCTTGAATCCATAATGCATAATCCAGTAATCTCCAGTGTAAAAAAGAAACAAATAAACAAACAAAAAGACCTCACCACAAAATCTCTGTAAGGAAGTTATTTATTTAAGATTTAATTTCTTGACAAAATAGAAATAAGTAATAATTCATGCATGCAAACCAGAATGTCCCGTCCCATGTGGATTTATATTCATACCACCATACATTAACAAGTTCAATCTGACAAACACAGTATATTGTTAGAATGATCCCCCCTGAAGCATGACATACAGTTTTATGCTGGAATTAATGAAATTTTCTTCAAGTTTTATTCATTGCATTCAGATGTGTGCTAAGACAATAAATGCCTTAGAAAGTGTGAACATTCAAAAGGCCCTGTTATCTTGTGTATTGAAAGACACTTGTTTTCAGATCAAATTTAATGCATGACATTTACTGAGTAACTCAGTCAGGCTTCGTTGTTTTGTCTACATAAATCTGCCAGAAGAAAAATTCAAATTATTAAAAAACAAACCAACAAGCAAACAAACAAACAAAAACCCCAAACCACCAAAACCCTGAAATTCATATAAGAGGAATTTCATACCAGACTAAATGTAGCCTAATTTAAATTAAAGATTGTAGAGCAATATTATCATAGCTCAATTTGCTCCCTTTCAATCCTTCATTAAGCTGGTTTGGATTTGCAGATGCTTTTATAACTCCCAAGTGTAATGAAAATGCTGTAAGTGTTCCCATATTAAGATCAACTGTGAAGATACTTTCCCACTCTGCAGTTGTCTCTGACTTTTTGAACAAAATTAGAGATCACTTAAGAAAAGTGAGTATAAACAATCCTACAGAGCTGGATGAAATGTCTTTGTGAATACAAAAGATGCCACCCGCTATTGTAAGGCTAAGTCATCATTGTAAGGTCACAGAAATTAGGAGAAATCCCCAGTGCTGTAAGACAGGCAGATGTAGCATCCATCTTCAACAGGCAAGAAAAGAAAAAGGGTAGCCTGTTTGCTTAATATCTGTCCACAGGAAAATTAGGAGGCAAACTTTCCTGGAGGACTTTTCCAGACACAAAAATTTGACTGGGAGCAGCCAGTACAGACGTGTCAAGGGAACCTGACAAGCCTGCTGGTCCTGTATTGTGAGATGAATGGGCCATAGGATAGCTGGAAACTTGTTTAAGTGGCTTTAGCAAGGCATAAGTCATCCATAATAACCTCACAGCCAAACCAAAGAGTTAGACTAGAAAGTCAAGGTTGCTTTGAACAGCTCTCAGAATATGCCTGTAGTCATGAATTTATTATCATTTTCTTTAGTAGAAAAGGAGCATAAATGCTTACTTTCAATGAGAAAATTAAAGTGAATTACTGAGTTCTGATGTTCCTCAAAGCATCACAGTGCATGAAAATACAGCTTATACTGAAAAACAGCTGCCAAGACAAGCTTGAGGAAAGCCAGACAGCCTGAAAAAATGGAATGTAATTTAGTGATTGTGACCTTTACTTACTTCACTGTCAGCTACTTCTTTCTTATATTAAGACTTTTTACAATAGAGGGTGTGGGGTGGGGTGGGAGTTTATAGATATATTTATGGTCTGATAACTGCTACCCTACTTTTCTCATATTAACTGTGAATGTAAGAGCAGAAGTATTCAGCACTGAATTCAGAACAACCCTATATCAAGGATGGCCACTATATTATAATTTAAAAGAAATGCTGTAACATATTTTAAAATACATTTCAATCTAAATGTAAAATATTTGGGACGTACAATTCTCCAATTAATAAAATAGCAGATAATATATAGAACTGATACGCTTAAGAGTAGAAATAAAAGTGCTGCTGAAACTGGCTGTAGACAAAATCAGTTCAGAAGGATCAATAAGAAGATTCTCTGGGTGAAGGTATCTTCAGATCAGCTCACACAGCAGAACCCACATCAAGAGTTATCAGGTTCAGAGTTTCTTGTGTTACACAGCACCTGAACAAAAGGGTTTAATGAGAAGAAAAAGAGATACCATCCACACACCTAAGATTTTGTGATTTTTCAGTAATGAATACAGTGGAGTTTGCATGAGCGTGGATCTAGAGATTTTCATCACAGAACATAGACATTTTGTAGGATGATGAGAAGATAAAAAGAAAATATTTGAAGGATTCCTGTTTCCTGCCAGTGGAGAAGGGATGATGAACTCTTATGGAAACATTGGAGAAACCATCAGGCAATTCTATGGCTTTGTTTTCACTGTGGTGTTAGAAATTGTTTTAATTACTGAGACAGACTACAGGTTTTGCACATAAGTAGCATCTTTGATCTAAAATGCAATTGCTGATAGGTAGAAAGTCTGATCAGTGTTCAGCTTTTCTCACTCTCTTCCCTGTCTTTGTCTGGTTTCTTTGAAGTTCAGTAAAATATTCCTAGCATGCCATCGCCATCACTTCACTTAAAAAACACAGGAATCCAGACTAGTCATGACAAATTATAGATAAGCTGAGCACTATTTTCTTTCAAACAGACTGCAGCTTGGGGTGAGATGTATCCTACCTGGCAAAAAGGTACATTTATTCAGCTTTGTATTATTCTAATGTACTCATAAAATAAGAGGGGAAATTTATTTCCTGACAATACTCACAAAGCCTCACTAGAACTTCACAGCAGTATTTGGCAGCAGAGGAAAACACAAACCACATTTCCCTTAATTCTAAAGGGACTGGGAAAATAGAAGGTTAAGTAAACCTAATATTTCCTTGGAGAAAGGAGGTCTTTTTTCTCGTTACTTTGGTTCCTAACTTTACAGTAAATATCTGCCTTCTTTGCATACATGCACCTTCATTAAACTCAATATTTTCACATGTTGTTTTACAGTTTGTGCTTTATGGGAATTTAGAACATTGTCTGGTTACAGTAGCACCAAAGTGCTCTTTGACTGATTCATAGAAGTGCATAACTTCTAAATTTGATAACAAGAAGATTCCCAGCTTTCTTAACAGCAAGTGATTGAAGCCTCCAGAAAATCAAGTTTTCCTTTTTTCTGTAGTGTGTAAACAGTATAAATCCACTCTAATGCTGAGACTGACAGCAGGAAGCTCATAGGAGCAGCTAAGGGAGCTTAGTCTGGAGAGTGTTTAGTCTGGAGAAAAGGAGGATCAGGGAGAACTCATCACTCCCTACAGCTCCCTGAAAGGAGATTGCAGTGAGATGGGATTTGGTCTCTTCTGTGAAGTAACAAGTGATAGGACAAGAGGAAATCACTCAAATTATTTTCAGGGAAGTTTAGGTTTGATATTAGGAAACATTTCTTCCCTGAAAGGGTTGTAAAGCATTGGAACAGGCTGCCCAAGGAAGGAGTTTAGTCACCATCCATGGAGATAATTAACAGATGTGTGGCACACTGGGCCATGGTTTAGTGGTGGACTTGCAGTGCTGGGTTACTGGCTGGGCTTGATGATCTTACAGGTCTTTTACAACCTCAACAATTCTATCATTCTCTTTCAAAAAAAAATGAGCTCACAGAGCAGAAGATCATATTCTAAAGATCTCATTCCATGTCAGTAACATCAGCTGGGATCTGAGTCAAACTGAAACATGAAAGCTTTGCAGGGCTACTACTGTCAAGGAGGTATCAGATGCAGCTCAATGGATATGAGACATCACAACACATATCAGACTGACAGTTGTGGAAACTGAAATCCTTGCTCTTCAACTGAAATATAAGGCAAGCCATGACTGGGGAAATTTCTCACAAGCATGGTTCACTTATCCAAACAAGTCATCCTCTTTGGTGACAAAGGCAGTTGTTTCTGTCAGCTCCACTGAGGTTATCAGCAAGTGTGTCTGTGTTTTATCCTTGTTCTCTCTAACACAAGTTCTTCTGGTACTGTATTAAGCATAGATGATTAACTTGTTTAACTTCCTTGTTCCTTTATCTTCAGTTGTATTCAACCTAGAAAGTTAAATTACTTTTTTGACTCTTTGAACACAAGTCATTTAGTGGTTTGAAAACAAGGGACAAATGTTTTAACCTTGGTGTGATTTTCTGTGGGAAGTCAGCACTGAGTTGAAACTTGTTTGATGTGTTTGTGTGGAGAACACCCATTGCCACTAATTTTGTGGTGGTATGTATCAGCTGGAGCTTCCCAGGCTCTGGGGGCTTCAGGTTCATCAAATGGATCATGGAACTACATCAGAGCTGCAGAGATAGCAGAAAAATAGAAGTCAGATGGCAATGGTTGAGACAATGTCAGTGACGAATCCAGTAGTGATCTTCACTAGGGGTCAGAATTAGGCAGCCACAGGTATAGTGCTTCTGATACATAATAATGCACCGAGACTGTCCAGAATTGCTCAGTTTCTGCCTGTTCTTTATTCACTGGCAGGTTGTATGCTATCAATTGCAATTTTTCTAACAGTCCTGTTGCCATATGTGGTAAAGTTCAGATAACTATATCACCTGTTACTACATATCATACTAATCTATCTGCAGGTAGGTGTTAAATTGGTTTATGAAGAAACAGTTAATTCTTGTACTATTCTGTAAGTTAAACTTTCAATCACTATCTGGTTTATTGTTGTGTCCTGGAAGTACTCAGACAAGATTATTCTGAATTTCTACTAACTCCCTTAAACAAGCAATATCACACAATATAGAGGAGTTAAGGAGAGAGAGCATTAAAGCAGAGCGATGCAGAGTCTCCAGGCAGGTGAAAGGAGAGCTGCTTTATTGCAAAAAAACAGGTCTTTTCAAGCACTTTATTTGTTACATAGTTCTAAAACACAACAAATATAATCCAACTAACCACCATAAACTACCATATGAGCACAAATGGTTGTATAACTTGTTTCCCTATGTCCAATTCAGCTGAGTCACTTTCCCATAGTCCTGTTCTACTTAGCTGAAGTAGCAGGCCTGAGCCATGATTTTACAAGTGTAAAAAAGCCCTTATTTTATAAGGTTTAACTTATATGTAACAGAAGAGAATGGTTGTCTTTCCTCTGCCCTTCAAAATAAAACCATCCTCTCTTTTCTGAATTCATACTGAAGTTTGAATTCCATGTTCTGGTCTGAAGCCAGCTCCTCAGCTTCCAGTGAATGGATATGTATTTATGTTTGGTCCGTTTTTCTGTGAACCTCTTGCAGAAGGACGGGTCTTGGGCAACAGCTAAATGTATCATAGAGTCATAGAATGCTTTGGGTTGGAAGGAACCTTGAAGATCATTTCTTTCCAACTCCCCTGCCATCTCTCATGAGTTTCTCAGAGAGGGCTAAAACTTGTGGTACAGAGCTTGAGAATGTGAACCCTTTCCAGTGGGGCATCAAAATACCTGCAGATGGTGAGAGCTAGACCAAAGGTATTCCAAAGAACAGAAAGCCTCTGCAACCTAGGAATACCTGTTGTTTTCTTAAAGCTTAGTAAAAATGTTACACAACAAAAAAAGATAGAAGGAACTTTCCCGTGTGAAATGTGTTTGCTCAAATTGAAGCACACTGTGATGTGTTGGCTTGGCTGGTCACCAGATACCCAGTGAGCCATTCCATCATTCTCTCTCTCAGTAGGATGGGGGAAGAAGAAACAATGGCAAGCTCATAAATCGAGCTAAGGACAGGGAGACCATTCCATCATTCCATAATTACCATCATTGGCAAAACAGACATGACTTCAGTGAAATTAATTTTATTTATTGTCAGTTAATAATAGCAGAAAAGTGAGAAATAAAAACAAAATTAAAAACACCTTCCCCTCCACCATCCCTTCTTAGCTTAGCTTCACTCCTGACTCTTTTACTTTCTCTGCCCCGAATAGATCAGGGAGATGGGGCATGCAAGTTGGAATCAGTTCACAACTCACAACTTTTTCTCTGCTGCTCCTTTTTCATGCTCTTCCTCTGCTCCAGCATGGGGTACATCCTAAAGGACACACTCCTTCAGGAACTTCTCCAGTATTGCTCCTTCCCACAGAGAACAGTCCTTTGGCACCAAACTGCCCAAGTGTAGGCCTTCCACAGGTCCTGCCAGACAAACCTCCTGCATGGGTCCCCTGCCCCAGGCCACAGTTCCTGCCAGGAATCTGCTCCACTGTAGGGTTTCCATGGGCTCAAGATGCCTCAGGACACAACCCCCTCCTCTCATGCGGGGTCCTCCAAGGGCTACAGGGGGTCAACATGCAGCACTACAGTCTTTTCCATGGGCTCCAACAGAATCTACTCTCTGGTGCCTAGGACATGTCCTCCCCCTCCTTCTCCACTGACCTTGGTGTTTCTCTCACATTTTCTTACTCATCTCTTACAACAGCTGTGTGGCACTTTTCAGCCTTTATCACAGAAGTGTTGCCAACAAAGCCTAAAGGACTCAGCTCGGGCCAGTGGCCGTTTTGGAGATATCTGTAACTGGCTCTGTCTGTCATGGGGGAATTCTGGTATCTGCTCATAGAAGCCACCCCTTCAGCCCCCCCCGCTCCCAAAACCTTGGCACATAAACAAACAAACTACTGCTAATAACATCTGGCTTAGAGATTTATTCTCAAATGCTTTATTCATTGAAATTCTCAGGCAAAATTGCTGCCTATCCGTCCTGGTTATAATCCAGCATAGTGCTTTGAATAGTAGCAGCTTTTCTCTTACAAGAAGAAAATACCTTATTACTATTATTATTATTCCTTTAAAGTCATCATAAGACGTGTTTGCTTCAGTGAGCACTGTGATCTGTGCACATTTTCTATTTTATAAAAATAGGCTACGCTCTTTTCCCATTGCTGTATGGAGGCTGCCTGAAGATGAGACTGGCATAATAAGGTCAGCACCGCTGGGTAGTGTAGCAAACTTGTCAGTAAATGTTAGTATCAAAAACAGCATCTCAGAAACCTTTTCTTTATTCTTCGCACTTCTTAAGACATGCAGTTTCATGTGTCACCACTTGGTATTTTCAGCAAAAAGATACATACAGATTTTAAAATAAATGTAATTAAAACATTTCATTTAAAGCCAGGAAAAGTTTCAGAATCTAGTCATTAGAAAGAACAAGTATAGGTGGCTCTACATACTTAATTTCCTGTGCATATTAGTAATAATGTCTTTTGGGGTGAATTTCTGACATACTTATCCCCATCACATCTAGGAACTATGGGTTAAATCCTTGACCATGTATAAATCTTCTTTTTGATGCTTTGCTGGAAGATTCACCATTACAGCAAAATGCTATGCAAATCAGATTACATTTTCCTGCCTTAGGGATTCCAATCCTTCTGGCCATTGGCCATGCCAACATTCTCTATACAGACATAGTAGGAAATCCCAAAGAAGCAATAGAAATAGTAAAATAATGAAAAACATACAGTACACAGAGAGAGTAAAGAGATTAATTTGCTGGGGAAAGAAATGAGAAAAGTGCCAATAGAAGAAGAAAATCTGGGAAAAAATACAGAGATGAACTAGTCACATTTCCATATTTTCTAAATATAAGCATTATATTCAGAATTGTAAGCAAGGAGAAAGGTCATGGTTCCAGCTGGGGTTTTTACATCATGTTCAGTCCTTGGTGTGTGCAAACTTGAATCTCAGGCATGTGTTATGTGAAATGTGGTGCCTGCATACAAATTTACTACACTAGCCAAGGAACAGAAGATGTGAAACTCCTTGTCGTATATCAGCTCAACTGTCTGCACCCCAGAAGTTGTGGTGAGCATGACAGTAATTCTGTGCTATTAAACACTGATGAGAGGTGTACCATAGTATGCATTCACATTTACAGTTATCTGGGTACTTCTTGGCTTGGAGAAAAGTGGAGAAATCTGGTGTGTGAATAGAGCAGGCTCAGTCTGCTGACAAGGAGCCACGTGGGTGTACCCACTAATAACCAGGTTCCAAACCACTGAAGGCTTTTAAAATATGGTTTAGAAAATACCTTTTCCCCTTCAATTTTTTTTTCAGGTAATCAAATTTGAACCCATTTCTTCCTCTTTGATGAAAAAACAACCGATTTTTCAGAGTGATTCACAGAGGTGGTTGTGTGTAACATATTGTCTGATCCACCTCCTTTCACTGAGCAACTGGAAAATCTACAGCTGAGCTTCCTGAGCGGGGAGGGAACAGAAGGAATCTAAAAGCAGGCAATGTCACCTAATTCTTTATTCAAAAAGTACAGCATTTATTCCACAAGTCTCTTCAACAGGTAGATTTATGGCTTTTACATTTGTGGTGGCTTAGCATTCTGACACAAAATTTGCCTTTGTTTATTCAGTCTTGTCTAGCAGTACAGGATTGCTCTGCAATCTCTGTATTTCCAGATGGTTCAGGGCAAAAGCAAGGTTCTGTGTGGAGACAGCACAGAAAGATTCCTGAGGCAAGAGGTTGCATAGCAATAGGAACAGTGCATGCTCAGTTCGGAATCGTCATCCCTGCCGTTCTGTTACTATGGAGATGGCAGGGCTGCTCCTCAGCTTGCTCTGCTTTCTCCTCAGCTGCAACAGAAGCTTTGGTGGGGTGCATCTGCACTGCTCCTCACACCTTCTCTGTCCTTCACAAACACTGCAGGGCAAATTGGTTTTTGTTCAGTTTGTGCTTAAACCATGGCTTGTTGAAGTACCATGCTACTGCAGTGTCTAAGAATATCCATGTCAGTGCATCCTAGGACCGTGTGAAGCTCAAGGGGAAAAAAAGACATTCTTTAAACACTTCTAAAAATACTACTGTGAATTATCTCATTTCTGCCCAAAAGCCTACAGATAGGATATCTCATCCACCCATTTTTTGAGAACTTCATATATACATTCAATTTAACATTGGGGTGTAAAACCCATTATAATTAAAGTACAAGCAAATGTACATTTTATGAGTATTTTGCATTCTAGGGCTATAGTGTGGGAGAAAGGGAGGGTGGTTAAGCATGGCTCCAGGTATGAAAAAGACACATATGGCAAGGAGCCATAGCTCTTGTTGTTGTGCCAAAAACATTTTAACTAACACATTGAACAGAAAATCAGGTCATAGGATGATTTCTTTTTACGCACAGCACTTGACAGGCTTCATTTGCTCAGAAGTATGTCTGCTTTGTGAAAGGCATTTCGTATTTCAAGATTTGAGAAGCAGCTACAACCCTGTGTATAAAAATTCAGTTTAATGGGCATGTGAAGACTTCAGTAATTACATCAAGTACTGCTTTAAACACACATAGTCAAGATCCTTTATTCTTAACCAGGACTACTATATATTCAGTTTTTTACATTGAAAAAAACCCACTTTTTCTTTCCACTGAACTATCTTGTCTGCATGGATTTTGAAGAATTGCCCTTTTGTTTTAAGTTTTGCCTGAATAATACTCGAGTTCAGATGAAAGGGCTTGAACTACTCTGCATGCACCATATGACAGAAATTAGCTCTGATCTTTCATCAAGAGCCAAAATATACAAGCAGGAAAATCAGAACATTTTCTCCTGGATGGGCTCCACAGCCAGAGGTATACATGCAATAAAGGCAGAGCCTTTGGAGAAAACAAATCAGTCCTTCTAGCCATCTGCTAAGCAACAGAGCAGCACTAGCATCACCCAAGAAGCTTCAGAAAGACTGTCTGGTCAGCTTGCATATTATTTTGTTGGCTCTGTTGAATTGTGTTATTTGCCATCACAACTGCTGTCATTTGCTATATAGACTCGACCCTTTAAACAACATAAGATGTAAATAATACTTTGCTTATACCTTTTCATTTCTGCAATTCACACCATCTGCCCTGGAGCATAAGTTTTATGAAGCACACCCTCTGACTCATTTAAGTGAAATTCTCAGGTTATGCCACAGATAAAATTTATCTAATGTAACTCTGAGTAGACCTCAGTCAATATCGAATACACTTTGCTATGTTATGTGTCTTCTGCTGTTTCAATGCCCTCTCGACATTACATTCAGAGAGCTGCAAATCACTCAGCTCTTCTGCTCAGGATGTCCAAGGGTGAGTCCATTTCCCATTATCATCAATCACGCTCCTTGCATGAGCGCCGTTCCCGTAAGACTGGAGTCTGCTTTGCATCCATTTAGACTAATGGCCGTGGCATGCAGGCACCCCGCGCACTTAGAACAGCCGGAGCACGACCCTGCCCGGCTGCAGGGGGAGCTGCCAGGCGCGGTTCCCCCGCGGAAGGGGCGC